>CM060255.1:41512986-41717229 GCA_030684275.1 Acipenser oxyrinchus oxyrinchus
TAATGAGAATAGAGTATTTAAAATAACCATTTTATAAATTGCACTAAAAATGGTGTTTACAACAACTTTGAACGATTTTAGAATGATATTCCAGAAATGTTCTAATTTGACTTCCCTAATAGTGGTCATCCGGCTTTACAGCAGATGTAACTGGAGCATTCTGCTTGTCATCTATGCTTGTGCTATGCTGAAGTTGTACATTTAACTACATACTATTAATATGTGCTATGATTTATGGTTACCCCTCCTTACTTCACTGTAATATGAACTTCAATATGAACGATTCTTACCTTCAAATCAATTCATTTTCAAAGAAAGTCTATAGATACTATATTACAAGAGAAGTACTTTTGTATTAAAAATAATTGCATTTATTTGTAACGGGCGAGTTGATGATTTTTTCTATGTGTCCTGGAATTTTATGCATTTTGACCCATGTAAAGATGTTAATCATACCAAATTGGCACTGGCTGTGCTTGGAATGTGCATTTCCAAAATCTATAAAAGTATAGTACAATGATGGTGTGATGACATCAAAATTCCAGGAAAAGAATGTTCCATACTGGGTGCCAGGAGTTATTGTAAACATAGCTATTGATGGTGTGCAAACCAAGTGGGCTATGTTGTTGTATATGATGATTTGTGCTGCCACAGGCCATGGCCAGTGGCGTGCCGTCAGGACCTTCAAGGTATTCTCTGCTGACCAGACAGTACCAAATAAACCGTCAGTCAAATGACATTACGTTGCCTCACTCACTTGCGTACAGTGTGCTTGCTTATACTATGAAACATACTACTCTAATTATTATTTGTTCATTTGTCTGACCCCTTTATCCAAGATGACTTACAGGGTTTACTAGAGGTTTTTTTAAGAGTCTAGGGGTTTCCTGAAGGGGATGTGATCAGCCAATAAGAGATCTGCATTTCCCCCGCATGAGTCTAAAACAACGACCACACCCTAGAGTTGAAGGTCTTGAGTGAGTTTAACTAATAGGCGAGTCGAAGAATGTCCTGTTTTTTTAGACAGGCGACCAATCAGGAGTGAGCAGAGGCGGGCCATAAATCTCCCAGGGTATTCTCTGCCTCACTTGAAGGGCCTGCTTTAGCAACCAATGGGAAAGTCAAAGCTCTGACAGCTGTCCAATCATTAGTGAGCAAGCCCAAAACATGAATATTCCTTGGTTAGCACTGCAGTTAGGAGGATAGCTGGATTTGCATGATAGTGCTTATAAATATACATTGATAAATACAAATACCTTTACAACATCTAATTAATTCTAAATAAAAAATAAATGTGAGAAAACAGAGACATCATAGTCAATTTGGTTACGAATCCTTTTTCTAGGAGAACGTTCTCTGAAAAATTGGAGATTATTAAAAAAGGGAAATATACACCACAGATCCCTGAGCTGACACGGGAAGGGAAAGGATATACTCGGCACTTTCAGAATTCAAATTATCAAAGGTATCTGTGGCTTATAGGTAGCTGCCACTTAAAAAAAGGAGGGGGGTCGGCGGCGGTGGCGGCGGCCCGGTGGTGGGGGGGTGTGGGGGAGGTTGGTTGCGACGACTCTGCTACCCCAGTCCATTTTGTCACGGCACGCCACTGGTCATGGCCTATATGTGCATTTGTTTGAACTCCTTAACACTGCCAAGATTTGACTACAGAGGAGCTCCATTGTTGAGATAACATTAAAATTAGCAGAATACTATATTTTCACTGAGACACATTACAGATCTTGGCCATGTCAGGAATGTTTTTTTTTCTATAGTAGTACACAAAGAGGCCAATCGACATAATATGCATAAAATTATGCCATGTAAAAATACAAGCTATCAAAAATGTCTTACAGTACTTTTGAAAGACAGGTTGCTTTATTGAGGCACATTACCCTAGTTGTGTGTTTATTTATATTCTTCAGTACCCATTCACATCCTTGCATTCTAAACCCGTCATTCTTAGACAGTATTGAATTCCCTAGACCTTTCGGCACACTTCAAATAACCACCACTTACTGCTTTACTGCTTCTGAAATTCAGTCCATTTAGCCTTATCATTTTTTTTTAAAACCCAGCTCATTTTCAAAAGGATATGACCAAGTGTGACTGCTTTAAATCCCCTTTTAATCCCTTTGGGCGAGATCCTTAACCTGGTGCAATACAGCATTTTAGCAAACATGACTTCAACGGTTGGATTTGGTGTCACAAAAAGTTCAAGAGGCAATCACACTGTGGAAAAGAAGTGCAGATTATTCAGTCCTTTGTTGCTTCAGCCGTGGCCTGAATACAATTAATTTTATTATTAGTTCAGAATGTGTGACAGTCTTATTGGAGGAGTCTGTCGAATTCTGTTTTTTGGTGTTGGACACTGGACAGTATGGTTATATGTCAAAAGTGGTTGCATTTTTTCAAATGTGTTTATTTACAATTGGTTAAAAATGTGTTCATCTATCCCTAACGAAATGTGGGCATTTTTATCGAAAAGCTACGTAAAATACAAAGTGCATCTCATTAGCTGTGACCTGGCAAAGGTCAACCTAAAGTGAAAAAGTGACCCTGACCAGAAAAATTACCCTGGGCTCAACTTAGATGCAACTGTCATGTGTAGCACCTCGTTCGGCTGTAATCAATAGGGCTTTAGAGAAAAAAATACCTAACTCACTTTTGGCAAGTTGCCAGACGATGGGGTAAGTGACAAATTTTATTTGAACTTCAGCCCAACCCTTTACCCTGTAGGGGATGTGGGTCCTAAAATGTTAGTATTGCTGTAAGAAGCTTAGGGACCACTCTTCTAAATTTTGTGAAACACTTTTGGTTTCAAGTCCCCCCACTGGTCATTAACCCTCACTGAAATCTGAATTTTTGTTATTTCTGCCAAGTTTAGGCTGAAATAACTCGCATGGTGGTCTCCAAAAAATTATCCAAAGATATTTTGGATAGATGTTGATGAGCTCTACAAGAATCATGCAAAACATTTTGGTATCCGCAGATTTTGGATTTTTGGCAGATTTGTGAAGTTGCATTTGTCATGCATTCGAGCATTGCTTATGGCCACTTTGGTTATGCTAAAGTACCACATAGTCCTAACCGAACTGGCATTATTCTTCAATTTTGCATTGTCTGGGGTTAGATCTAAGGTAAAAAGTGACAGGATGTGCTTCCATTGGCACTAGCTTGTGACACATTTTAAACTACCAAAAACTCAATTAGTTGTGTTTTAAAAACTACAAACTGATGGAAAATGCAAAAAATAGATTACCATGGTAAACTTAAGGAACTTGAGGGGTTAACAACCTCCGGCGTCACTAGAATTTCACGTCTACTCCTACTGGAATCGTACTAAAAATCTCAGTTCTTATGATGAGTATATAATTACGCAAAAAGGAAAGGATCTTAAAAGTTGCATGCAGAATGTGGCTGAATAACAACTGCTATAGAAACCACACATCACATTAAAAATTATTGCGGATGTGAACTGGAATGGGGAGTGAGATTTTCTTCATAATGTTTTTCCATTCATAGAACAGTCTGTCCTCGGGGAAGGGCCACTTGAAGGTGTTCAGTCCAGCAGGATGTATAACCTTCACTTCTACTCCATCTTCAGAGACGTTCTCAACTTCTCCAGGGAACATTTTATTGTCATACACCTTCACCCACTCACCAACTTGTAGACACAGCTGAGCTGGACCCTCCTGGACAACTGCACCTTTCAACAGTGTCACCACACGGAACTCTGTACTTTGACTGGTAAACGAGACCTTTATCTTGCCTTGGGTATCGGGTACAAAGTGATGTGCTTCACTGGAGCTGGTGTTGGCTAGGGCGTCGTCATACCTGGAATTAAGGAGAGGGTGGTTACGTGTCCTTTCGCCCATCCATACAGCTGGTAAGGGGTAAGAATGATGTTGCCTTGAAGACTAAATTGTGCTGCTCTTGCGTTAATAGTATCTCCCACACCATCACACAGACTTGTTCTGTGTGATGTTGCAAAGTAATGCCATTCTGCGGTGATACCAAAGTCTTGCTAATGAAAACTAAGGTTGGCGATTGTTGCCTGAGAATTGTCCCAAATAAATCCTTGGGCAGTGTCTTGGATCACAAAACTATAATTTTCTGCAAAATCCAGCAGACAGGTGGCATGGTCCTCTTTCAGATCTTCTTTCAGGCACCTCAGGAAGTTGCTTTGACTCATGGTGACAAAGTGATGCTTCTGCAGGCGCAGAAGTTTCTGAACCAGGATTCTTTTGAAATCCTCAACCTT
Organism: Acipenser oxyrinchus oxyrinchus; assembly: GCA_030684275.1. Taxonomy (NCBI): domain Eukaryota; kingdom Metazoa; phylum Chordata; class Actinopteri; order Acipenseriformes; family Acipenseridae; genus Acipenser; species Acipenser oxyrinchus. The sequence continues at coordinate 41,517,248 of CM060255.1, forward strand.
CTTCATCAAAGTTAGCAGGTTGGAGTGATCAACATACACCCACTGATGGATACAACATTGTCAACTGTATCCAGACTTTCTAGACCATTAAAGTATTCCTCTAGGGCTTGAAGACCAGGACATGCTTCACATACAAGCTTCTTCCTCAAGGGAGCACACAGTCTTACCAAGCAAACTGCTGTAGTCCTCCTAAGCACCACACACCTTTAAAATCAACTTTACGTTCTGATGGTACGTACAGACGCACACGGAATGAGTCCCAAAAGCTGCAAGCAGTATGCACTACTTAGGCCACAGAGCTGCAAATGATGAGAACCCAATCTTCTTGTCGGGGTATCGCTCTTGGAAGGTACGATGGGCCTCACGAAGGTTGACAAGCATTAAGTGCTTTGGCTTATTCACTTTCTCTCCATTGATACGCATGGTTACCACCTGTCTTGCCCCTGGACATATGCAACTCACTTGCTCTTTGTAGAAGACTTGTACGCAGTCTTTCAAGTCTTTCATCAAAGTCCAACCAAGTTTAAGCTCAGGCTCAAAGTCTGGACGTAGTACCTTCAAACTAGTCGAAGAAAAGGTGTCTTTGAGGTTCTGAAGCACATAATCACATCGTCTGGCACACTTGGAGAATACGTTGGATTGGATATACTAGTTGAGGGGATTTCTCCAACACCCAAAACTTTTGAAACCTTAGCTGCTATTGTTGAAGAAATCTTCTTTAACTTACGTTTTCCATAAGCCTCACGGCATTCAACAGGAACTTTCCACTTCATTGGAGACTGCCCGATGCTGACAAAAGACTTGTTCAGAGCATCCCCATCAATGAAGGGAACGGATGATGAAACCGAGCTTTCTTCGCCAGATGTGCTTTGTACTTGCTCAGGCTGCTCCTGCTTGCTTTCCTTAAACTGGTTTTGCACTTTGGGATCATCTATCTAGATGGCACATCGAGGACAGAGCTTGTGCCCTGGAATTAGTTTAAACATTGGGAGGCCTTCCGTCTGTTTCAGATGCCTTTAACTGATGCTTGTGTCTTGTGGCTTTCAGTGGGATCAGCACACCACTATGAGATGCTTATAAAACTTGACGATGGTATAGGCAAATATTCACTGGATCACCTCCAGAGAACCGCAGCCATAGCAGCTTTTGGTCATCTTCAGAGAATTCTACCAAAGGTGTCAGTTGATCAGGGACTTTTGAGTTAGGTTGAAGATAAGATAAAGCCATTTGCTGCATTCTCATGCTGGCCAATCAGTCAATTAAGCCTACTGGGCAGGCACACCTGAAAGTCTTTGGCGTTTAAGTCTTCAGTTTATTTTTATTATTAATTTCTTAGCAGACGCCCTTATCCAGGGCGACTTACAATTGTTACAAGATGTCACTTTTTTTTTTTTTTACATACAGTTACCCATTTATACAGTTGGGTTTTTACTGGAGCAATCTAGGTAAAGTACCTTGCTCAAGGGTACAGCAGCAGTGTCCTCAACTGGGGATTGAACCCACAACCCTCCGGTCAAGAGTCCAGAGCCCTAAACACTACTCACGCAGTGGCAGGGAACCTCTACCTTGCCACAACAGGACAAGCCCTATTTCTTCAGGATGTGCCAGTTGCCAGTATGCATGGTGCCAGGACACTGGAGCACTGCACGGAGCAGTGTTAAAAACCACATGGAAACCACACTGCATTGTCAAGATTGCGGAAGGCATGCATATGCAAACAGTGGGGTAAACTGGGATTTTTTTCTTTTGAAAAACACTGAATTTTCCATAATTTTTTCAAATCCAGACCTCACAGCCAAAGGAAATTCTGACATTGGAAACCGCATACAGAATCTGTGGATACCAGAATGACCAGTGGGGGGACTTGAAAACAAAACAAAACAGACAGACAATGATTTCCAGGTGCAAGGGTGTTTACTGAATGATTTTACAATGTCCAGAGCCTTATGGCAAACACCTGTAAATAATAATGTTGGAGTGATACAGCGGCGTGTATCACTCGGTAATTATAATCCCCGGGTTTGACCCGTAACCAAAAAGTCCAGTTTTTACGTACACCCACACTAAACACAGAATACAAACACAGTTTTTAGTGACAGTGAATAGGTGCTTGTGGTGTTTTACAGTTCTCTGTGAATGCAGGGGTGAAAGTGATGTCCGTGTTGATGCTGGCTTGCGCTACAGCTCCGGATCGTGTTACTGGTAGTCTAGTTTAAGACGACAGACAGTTACAACAAACACTAACAAACACAAGACAAAACTCATGGTTTTCAGCAACATAACACAGGCTCCTTGTAGGTTGTATCTAACCATTTACCAAGGAACAGATCACTTACACTACAACCCCTTATATACCTTCCCCCATGACCCCTCCAATCCGCGGATGCCACGCCGTTTCCTGTCCGGGTCATTGAGTTTGGGTTCCGTAGCTCCACCCCTTTTCTAGATGTCCGACTTCCACCTAACCCAAGGAATAAATTTTCATGCCATCCAGTCCAGGGTACTCTGTTCCTTTTACACAGCGCCCTCACAGGTCGGGAGGGAGATCTAACACCAAGAATCATTCGATCTCTGTCACAGTAGCATATAGATTTAAAAAAATAATAATAATTGCGCAGCACGGACATTTTACAGCATGTCCCCCAAATAACCTTGTGCTTAGTTTAGTATTCTTTTTTTTGAAAGCCTGAAAAGCTTAGTTCGGATGCATAAAGATGTAATTATCACACATTCTGCTGATTTTTTCCCATCTCTCCTTTCTGCACACCTTACCTGCAGCTAAGTAAATTAACATTTGGTCTCTTTGGACAACAGATGCCTGCAGTGAAATGCTCGCGGAGCCATGCAAACATGCTTTGTAGGATGGAAGAAAAAAAGGTAGTTCTAAATGTCATACTGTGATATTGAAAAGACTCAAAATACACGTCGATGAAAGAGACATTAGGGGAAAATTAAAATCCTACTGGAATTTTTTCACACAGTTCACCTGCCATTTTAAATCTCTCTTTTTAACATGACTGCCTTTTGCCCTGGTACTCATGAACCATTTTCAGTGACTCATTCTTGCCATTTAGCCAGACAGGTAAATGTGACTGAAGCATTACTATAATAGCAATGTCACTGAACGAAAAAAGGTGATAAAAAATGAATGTGTGATTTGGCATATTTATTGAGACCTCTGCTGTTAACTCAGGCAAAATGTACTAATTACGCTTATTAATTTGCATTTCACAGGATGTTTATTGCAAGAGACAATTGCACATTAGTGGCTCACATTGCTGAATTCTCACAATGGGTGATAAGGCTGGATGCCAGGAAAACAGATATACTGTGAGGCTACAGTTCTGACATCTGAATCTTTTAGTCCAGGACATTAGACAGTAAAGTGGACTCCAATAGGAGCTCTAAATTCTAAACTGTGATATACAGTACAACCTGTCTAATCCAGCCCCTCTCAAACCTGCATTCTGTATAATTTGGCATTATCCTGACCAAATCCCTATTGATCGGAATGATATCCTCTACAGTCCGGAACCTGTCTATTCTGGAGGAATCCAACATTATTTCTTGTACATCTGACACCAGGTCATGTGATTTTGCTTTTCAAAGTTTTAAAGTAGTATTAATACGAAACAAAAGCAAGACGTTCCATATATATATATATATATATATATATATATATATATATATATATATATATATATAGTATTATATATATATATATATATATATATATATATATACATATACAGTACTGTGCAAAAGTTTTAGGCAGGTGTGAAAAAATGCTGTAAAGTAAGAATGCTTTCAAAAATAGACATGTTAATAGATTATATTTATCAATTAACTAAATGCAAAGTGAGTGAACAGAAGAAAAATCTAAATCAAATCCATATTTGGTGTGACCACCCTTTGCCTTCAAAACAGCATCAAGCATCAATTCTTCTAGGTACACTTGCACACAGTTTTTGAAGGAACTCAGCAGGTAGGTTGGCCCAAACATCTTGGAGAACTAACCACAGTTCTTCTGTGGATTTAGGCAGCCTCAGTTGCTTCTCTCTCTTCATGTAATCCCAGACAGACTCGATGATGTTGAGATCAGGGCTCTGTGGGGCCATACCATCACTTCCAGGACTCCTTGTTCTTCTTTACGCTGAAGATAGTTCTTAATGACTTTCGCTGTATGTTTGGGGTCGTTGTCATGCTGCAGAATAAATTTGGGGCCAATCAGATGCCTCCCTGATGGTATTGCATGATGGATAAGTATCTGCCTGTACTTCTCAGCATTGAGGAGACCATTAATTCTGACCAAATCCCCAACTCCATTTGCAGAAATGCAGCCCCAAACTTGCAAGGAACCTCCACCATGCTTCACTGTTGCCTGCAGACACTCATTCGTGTATGCTCTCCAGCCCTTCGGTGAACAAACTGCCTTCTGCTACAGCCAAATATTTCACATTTTGACTCATCAGTCCAGAGCACCTGCTGCCATTTTTCTGCACCCCAGTTCCTGTGTTTTCGAGCATAGTTGAGTCGCTTGGCCTTGTTTCCACGTCGGAGGTATGGCTTTTTGGCCGCAAGTCTTCCATGAAGGCCACTTCTGACTAGACTTCTCCGGACAGTAGATGGGTGTACCAGGGTCCCACTGTTTTCTGCCAGTTCTGAGTTGATGGCACTGCTGGACATCTTCCGATTGCGAAGGGAAGTAAGCATGATGTGTCTTTCATCTGCTGCAGTAAATTTCCTTGGCCGACCACTGCGTCTACGGTCCTCAACATTGCCCGTTTCTTTGTGCTTCTTCAAAAGAGCTTGGACAGCACATCTGGAAACCCCTGTCTGCCTTGAAATTTCTGCTTGGGAGAGACCTTGCTGATGCAGTATAACTACCTTGTGTCTTGTTGCTGTGCTCAATCTTGCCATGGTGTATGACTTTTGACAGTAAACTGTCTTCAGCAACCTCACCTTGTTAGCTGAGTTTGGCTGTTCCTCACCCAGTTTTATTCCTCCTACACAGCTGTTTCTGTTTCAGTTAATGATTGTGTTTCAACCTACATATTGAATTGATGATCATTAGCACCTGTATGGTATAATTGTTTAATCATACACCTGACTATATGCCTACAAAATCCCTGACTTTGTGCAAGTGTACCTAGAAGAATTGATGCTGTTTTGAAGGCAAAGGGTGGTCACACCAAATATGGATTTGATTTAGATTTTTCTTCTGTTCACTCACTTTGCATTTAGTTAATTGATAAATATAATCTATTAACATGTCTATTTTTGAAAGCATTCTTACTTTACAGCATTTTTTCACACCTGCCTAAAACTTTTGCACAGTACTGTATATATATAAAATTTGCATATACATACTTTACTCGCATGTCCTGCTAGCGCTATTCTCAATTGCGCAGTTGTTGAAAAATTTACGCTTATCAAAAAAACCTGAATGTTTTCCAAAACCAACACAAAAAGAGCTAAGTGAAAAATTAAAAATTGCAAGGCAAACCCTTTCAGATATTCTGAAAATAAAATACTCCCACTTAAAAGCAACACGGAGAAAACCTCAATGCCACCAGAAAATGTCTGAAACTCACATGCAGGTACGAACAAGTGAGCACCTTCCTATGGGAATGGTTTAAGTAAAGTAAAGATTTTGTTGAGGTATTATTGTATTTATTATACTGTTTTTCTTAAAGCATTCAAATGGTTTTGTCATTTTATCTTTTTTTTAGGTACAGTATTAGATTTTTTACGGTACCCCTGTAATCCAGCACCGTGTAATCTGTCACAGTTTTCCAGGTCCCGATGCTGGATTGCACAGGTTTCACTGTAGTCTTTCACTCACAGTCATACCCTGTCAGGTTTTGTACCTTGTTGCCAACATTACCGATATTTTAGTAATGTTTTGTAGTGAGCAAAAGCGACTTAAGATATTATATGTCGCCCTGCAAAGGTTTCAATATCAAAAAGTTTGTAACAAACTCGCTCAACTGAATTTCACAAAAGTTCTCAATGGGTGCTATCAAGCCTTTGTCAGTGCATGGTGAGTATGAAGTTGGCATGCTTTTTTGTTACTTGTTTGTGTACTTTACCATTGAGGCTTTTCATACTTCTCTATGCTTAGCATATACAAGTACCGTATAGTAATATGTACACCACCTGCTGTCTTTTTCGTATGTGGGGAAGTCAACATGACCAAATAATTTGTTTATCACACTAGACCTTTTTGGCAGCTTATTTGATAAAAAGAATGCTGTTCTCATTAAGCAGGGTCTATGTATTATTAATCCCTTGCCAACATTTCCTTAGACTATTATCACTTTATTTTTACATGTTTTTTTCCATCCATCTAGGAATATCTTTCATCTTACTTTTATACGTAGAGCAAATTTGTACATTTTAGAATACAATATAGTATTGTAAAATATTTTCTTTTGTAATTTACAGCAGACTTAAAAAAATGCCCTTAGCTATTTATACAGAATGTAATGGTTTGCCTGTTGTCCTATTTAGCCATTTGTTAAAATCTTACTAACGTATTATTAGACTGGTATCATAGGTGCAGTGGATGGAACAATATCAGATATAAGTATTTCAACTTGCATTTTAAAGTAGCAGTGTTCATTACATTTTGGTAAGGGATGTACATCTGCATTAGTTTTGCTGAATTATGATACATCATGAATTTTAGATTACCCACTAAAAAACCTTAAAGACAAATGCATGTTGGGGCATTTTAAATGCTCTATAATTATACTGTAGTCCTTTTACACTAAAGGTCCATACGATTTGTTTGCTCATTTTAATTCAATTGTGTTGCATGTCCGCTGGCTCATACTGAGAAAAGTCTCAGAATGATGTGTTACCATGGTTTCCCCCTCTCTCTTAGAAAGCTTGCTTCAGTGCCTCACAAGAGAAGCACCTGAAGAAACACCAGCTAATACTGACATTTCTCCCTCTGGTGGTTTGTCATGGGTGGCTTGAGTGGTGCATGTGGGTGGTGACGTCAGGTTCAGGAAGCAGCACAAACACAAATGATACGGGGCTGAAACTGCCAAAGCAGTATATTTATTAAGTAATAAAGCAAAGATTTAAACAAAACACAACAAAAGAAAATGGCACATTGGCCAAAGTAAATATAACGCAAACAATTTTAATTCTTCTTATCAACGACAAGTACCTTGTTTGCTGGCTGGTAGCATTCGTTCTTTCTCTCTTTAACTCTCTTCTGCTCTGAGCCCGGAGTGGGTATTTTATACTGTGGCTGGAGCCTTAATTACCCTTTTAAACAATTACCTTATTAAGGCTCCAGCCACATTCCCACAAGCTACTTAGGATGGGGGATTCAACCCCATCCATGCCAAACACATTGTATGAGACCGGCTTTTCAACGGTCTCAAATAATAAATAATAATGTCGGACACACAAATACAATTTAATATTATAATAACAACAACAACAACAATACATAAATAATAAAAGGGCGGGCACCTTGCCACATAGACCTATATGACATTGCATATTAAAATTATTTTAAAAGCATGCTGTTCCTTGAAGCCTGTAAATTAATGCATGGAGTAACTTTGTTGTTTTGAAAATAATGTATGAAGGTCTAAAAAATGGTGTACAACAAACTGAAAACAAAAACAAATGTACTGTTATAACATTGTTCTGGGCTTAAACAAAGTTGTCTTTTAAACTAGAATGTAACATTTATAAATTAGGTTTGATTCTTCTGAGCGGATTTTCTCAAGAAATGTATGTGCGCGTAAACTTTTAAATAATAAATGCTGGTGTTTGACATGTTAGCCCTTAGCCAGGAGATGGCATGGTTCACGTTATTGTAGTCCTTCCCACATATCTGTTTGACTATAGTTTAAATCTGAGCTTCTGTAAGTATAGCAATAAAGTAAAACAGACTTTAATTTAGCAGACTCTATCTAGTACATGCATATCAGAGAATCATGGTGTGTAAATAATAGCCTGTGTCTCCACCACAAAATTCAACCTGACAACTTCATTAGACCTTAGAAAACACCTAGCCATGCTTTGGTGGAAACAGATTTTAAATGTAAATGACACATGGCCTAAGTCACTGGCTCTGAGGCCTGATATTGCATTTCAAATGTATTTTTTAACAAAGCTCTGTAGTGTTGAAATGTCTGTCAAAGTTTGACCTTGTCTGACCTCTGTTGTTTAAAAAACTGTACTGTCTGACAGAAGCCCAAAACATTCTGTAAATAAATCTATCATTATCTTAATTTCCAGTTAGTCAGTCTTAGTGGTTTATGTTTATTTACAAAATAATATTGGCTGACATCACAATGTGATACATTTTACTGGAAAGGAGTACCAAATTTTGACCTCAATAGCACCACCAGAATACGGCAAAGTACCCCCCATTCTGACATTTTATTCATTATTAAAACATTTACTATAAAGTTTAAAAAATATATACTACTGGAATACTGGAATACTGTACCATTCTAGCAATGGAAAAACACGATAGCTGACCTTTTGCAACCATTGGCGACTGCCTTGTTATGAAGATAATTTGATAACGGTTGGTCTTTATTTTAAAAAAAGCCATTAAAACTCACACATTGCGCCACAATAAATGAAAAATTGTGTTTTGTGCTGAGTTATGGGTAAAATGTTGAATGTCATTTCAACCAATTTTGAAATGTCCTTTCACAGTGATGTCAACCATTGTTAGTCCTTTGTTTGCAGTAGCTAAAAACAGTTCTCTCAGTAAGAGTAGCAAACCCACACCCTTTAAAAAAAATACTGTTATCTAAATGCAGTCATCAAAGAGGGCAAATACGCAGTAAATAATTCACAAAACATTCAGCCTTCATGGTATATAAAAAAAAACAACATAATACTGTATAAAGCCATAGCACAAAACTATGTTTTTCAGTTAGTTGGGCAACACAACGACTTGATGTCCTCACTTATAATGGGCCAATGTATATTTAATCAGTCTCAATAGAAAGGAAATGGCTGAACAAATGCAAATATATTCAGCAAACACAAGCAGGCGTAAAAAATGCTGCCTGTTTATCGCATGTTTTGTTTTCCATTTTATCTGAAAGGAGGATCAATTCTTTGGAGAATACGACATCAAGCACCACTTTGCCGGCTGGAGATGATCTTTATTTCTCAAAGCTGCTCCTAGTATTTCAGAGTTAACCAAGAGAAAATGACTTTTAATGTATTGGTTTGATTTGAGTTCCTGAATATATTGCTATATATATTCTTAAGTTATGACAAATGTATTTGTAAAAGAATTCTAAAGTAGTCCACTGTTTTACTCTGCAATTGCATTGAGCTACAATGTGTTATACTATTGCTTCACCTCCACATATTCGAAACCATACAACCATTCAGGAAAATAATCAATACATGTGTGAGACTTCCAGAGGGTCATTCATTGTCAAAGCTTTTTACTCAAAAGTGTTATTAAGCATATTATTTTTTCAACCCAAAAAAACACCCTTTCAAGTTGCAAAAGGAAGTACCTATCTGTACTTAAAAGGCCTTAAATTAGAAACCAAATCTGTTTATTTCTAATAGAGAGTTGAAAAGACTCCTGTGGAAATTAGCCTGTGCTTGTTAAATCAACATTATTAAGTGGTATTGACACACTGAACCACAAACAAGTACTTCACCGTACGACAACAGGCAGTCCTTTCTCACCAGTGAGCCTATGAAATGAGGCATCTCACTGGGGAGCTCTACAAACCCAGTCAGGGCAGGGCTTTAAACAGTTACAGGTCCCCGTTGTGCTTGTTAGCTGAGCATCACCCTTCTCCAGTATCTGCTGAAGCCTGCTATGAGGCAAGCCCAAAAAACTTGTTACCAACACATCTTCTACAGTTCACAGACTCTCAGAAAAGGGCACATTAAAACAGTTTCAATCCCTAGGGCAAACAAAGGGGTAGATTAAGTGACCTGCTCCTGAAACAGAACCCCAACAAGCTGACAAAGCTGTGCATTGTGCATTCAACCAGCTATCTCTTTCGAGCGGCAACTCTTACTGCACCCTCCACCGTGCCGGAACATAAATGTTTTGGGGGGCTTTTACAGAGCACTTTACCAACATAGCCACTTGCTGTCAGAGCAGTGTGGGAACAGCTTCCAAAGACAACAAACATGCCCTTTAGAAAACAGATTGGGTTCTTGTGTTGTTCACTGTACCTGACAGCAGACTCACATTTTAAAGTGTGTGTTTACTCAACATTAAACACAATAGACTTTTATCACAATGTGTGGGCGGGTGGAACAGCTTAAATAGTATTTAAGTAAAATAAAGAGGAACTAGAAATGCTGATGGCATTTTGTATTTTTTTTTATATCATTTAGTAATTACTGTACTGTAGCCATTAAATCTGAACTGACTTACATTCTCTCATTAGTGACTGCTTTTGAATTCATTCTTAAAAATGCAAGATAGTCTAAGATAATAACTTTCATACCAGTCTTTCTTTAGCATTGGGTGTAATACCAATCTTTTAATGTATGTCGCCACTGCAGAAACAAACACACATCCCACCCAGCTGTTCCAGATTGGTAGTAAATAGATAACATTTGGTTTATCACTACATCTTTTGCCTGTTTTTGAAGAGGGAATCAGTTATCTTAGGGATACCAATGTACTGTATTTAGAGAAAGGGGTTTTCTTTTTTTGTAGGCCAGCACATTGACGATACATACATAAGGTGAGCAAAGTGCGGCCACTAAAGACAGGATGACTGTAGTAACAATATGTTTATTGTACTACATATACAATGTTTAGCATTAAAGGTAAACAAATCTCAGTTCATTGTTTTCAGTTGGTCCACAGGCCTGTCAAGCATGTAACATAATATCATATTGGCATGAGTTTGGAAATGGATTCAAATGTATTCACACACTGATGCCTTTCCTTGGCGGTGTTTACATGCAAGTTTTAATCACGCTACTATAGTGCATTCATGATGTGTCACGCGCAAATGACGCATGATTGTGCTCGTTCCAAAAGTGCACGGCAAAAAAAGTGTGTGACTTAAGTGTCATTACACTTTGGTAAAGCACAGTAAAGTGCGCACTAATTGGCCTAATTAGTCCCATAGCAACAAACTCCACAGTCGTGCAAAATACTTAACGATAGACTTTCATGAAATAACACGATACCTCCTCCACTTCCCCTATGTAAAAGAATGCTCTTCTCTGGGATACGGTCTTTCTGTCCTCCTCTATAGCGTAAGTAAGATTTTCCTTATCCCAGTCTTACTAATACAAATCAGTTAAATATCCATCCATCCATTATTATCAATCCGCTTCTCCTGATGAGGGTTGCGGCTAAATTATATATAAACTGCATATAGAGATGTTGATTTATACCATTATTTATTAATTTCAGTGTATTATGAACGATGCATGAGAACTACTAGATCGTTATGACCAGCATTATTATCATAATAATAATGCTACGAATAATGTAGCTTTTTTACCGCAGGATGTTTCAAGCTTCCACCCCTTCTGACAGCACGCAACACCAGGTCCGCTGGACAGATGAGGAAACTCGTTCCCCCCTCCAAATGATTGCGGACCTGGGGGTTATGGATGAACTGGATCAACCTCGCCAAATAAATGCCACCATTTTCACCAGTATTACCGGTGCACTGGTTGAACTTGGTATAAATAGAATGCTCCTGCAGGTACGAGATAAATTCAAGAAACTGAAATATCTGTACCTGCAGGAGAGAAAACGCCTGCAGTCCTGCGGTCAAAGCTCGAGGTCCCAATTTCGGTTCTGGGAGGAAATGCACCGGTTAATGGGTGACCGGCCAGTGGCAGTGGCATCGGACCATTTGCTGGAATCCTCATCCTCCCAGACGTCCTGTGAAATACCAGCCCCATCAATACAATATGGTAATTGTGCCAGCCATCATTTACTTTTCTAAACTAAAATATGCTACCGCGGTAAAGTTAGCTTGACGTTTGATATTCGTTTGATATTCGACTCAAGCTAACCCAACATGAATGAAAATGGCTGTATCTCGCCAACCACAGAAGCTAGAGTGCTCAAACCAACTTTAATTTAAAGGAGACCAATTGTGAATTGTTTCACAGTCTCTGTTTCACATGTGAATCCTAAGGAGGCTGTGTGATCCAGTGTTTAAAGAAACGGGCTTGCAACCAGGAGGTCCCCGGTTCAAATCCCACCTCAGTCACTGACTCATTGTGTGACCCTGAGCAAGTCACTTAACCTCCTTGAGACGTAATTGTAAGTGACTCTGCAGCTGATGCATAGTTCACACACCCTAGTCTCTGTAAGTTGCCTTGGATAAAGGCGTCTGCTAAATAAATAAATAATAATAATTTCTGGAAAATAATAACATACAGCCACGCGTAAAAGGGCTTTATCTCCTCAACCACAGTAGCTAGAGTGTCCAAACCAACTTTAATGTGAAGAAGACCAATTGTGAATTGTTTCACAAGCTATCCTTTACATGTGAATCAAACAAATAAATTGTGAAAAACAATAACATACCGCATATACGCACACAGCCTACCTGACGCGTAAAATGGCTTTATCTCCTCAACCACAGCAGCTACAGTGCTCAAACCAACTTTAATTTAAAGGATGCCAAATGTGAATTGTTTCCTCAATCTGCATTTTACCTGTGAAGCCTAAGAATAATTTGTGAATACAATAACATATCGCATATACACACCACCGTCCCATTATTCTTTGGATTCACATGTAAAACAAAAGCTGTGAAGCAATTCACAACTGTTCTTCTTTAAATTAAAGTTGGTCTGATGCGCCTAGATCAGCAGCTGTGCGCAGACCTGCCGAATCAGCGGTCTGAGAAGTTTGTACAGAGCAATACCCATTCGCTTCTGCAGCGGCACAGGTGTACGGACATGTATTGGTGACGGCTCCATGTCCACCCGTACAAATTCCACCAGTTGGTCAAACGTAGGTCGGATGACCCGAAATGTTTCAATCCATTGTTTGTCAGAGAAAGACTCGTGAAGCATAACCTCCTCCCACCAAACAGGGACGATGATGCGCCCGCATTCGTCTTTCCTGCCGATGCACAAATAGAGGTCTGTACATAGGGACAAAGTGGATGAGGGTGTCTGCTGGAAAGAAAGCTCTAGATAAGAAAGCAATAGATGCACGATTCCTTTCCTGCAAACCCATTGCATGGGCCTGAAGGAGTTCTTCCCATACAAGACTTAATCTAGCCAGTGTTTGTCTGCGTCTTCTCCATCCATCCATTTTTGTCACAACTACGTTGTAAGTAGGCCTATGATTTTATATACCCTTATAACTAATTAGGAAATACACACAAATTATGTATTTATAATATTAACAGCGTTTGTGTAAGTTTCCACATTTTCTGCATAATTAATTTTAATATTTCAACAAAGTACCTGTGTTTGAAACCAACACATCATGAGTTTTTAATATATTTGTTCCACATTCACGCATATTTGTGATTATTGAACGCATAATCCTTTTGTTTAGCACATTAACAGTTACACAGTTGGCTAAGACTAATATATATGGGTGTGTGAAAGGACATCAGTAGCCTAAGAAGCATAAGAAAAGCAGTAATGGGAATTGGTGAGTGCTGTCGGTTTTTGTACACATGCTACTTCTACCATTTCTAGAACAACTAATTCTAAACAATAATAGTAATAACTATTATTATTTTCTTCTTCTTGGCAGCATCAACCATTTTAACTGCAAGCACTTTGCATTCCAGACAGATGGGGGTAACCTTCTCTACATCTCTGCCTAGCGCGTAAAGCCTCATGTAAACCCCTGTGCATTATTTGAACGATATCCTTTATCGCTCAGCATCTCTTTTCAGCGCGTTTGGTGATATTTAAATAAACCCTCCCATTGTTTTATTATTAATGAGGTTGTTTGCATCTGGATGACTAAATTCTCTCTCTAAAATAAACTCTCATGTAAACTTGGAAGCAGAACTGTCATGACCAAAAACGCGCGAGAGATCTGTTGTCACGCTTTTCAGTTTTTGCTTGCAAACTGCCCCATTGGCTCTGCCCCTTCCGTGGGTTAGGGAGGCAAAACTGTCAGGGTGTTTCTCCTCATCAGGCTATAGTGACACGTGCTGGTCAGGCCCCCAGTGTGCTCAAGGGCGGATACTTGTAGGGCTGGCCTTTGTCCTCCAGATGGCGATAGCTCGCTGACATCTGCTCTCGAGTTCCTGGGTATAAAAGAAAAAGCTGACTCGGTCATGGGATCGGAGCACAGCCACTAAACCTTCAGTTTTCCTGAGCTGTGTGGGGAACTGCTTCAGTGAGGGGGAAAAATGATTGAGCATTCCAATTGGGGAGTAAATCAGGGGTAAAATAATTGGTCCCACTAAATTAATAACTACAAATTTTGTATTAATATTCTTGACTACACTATAAACCGGCAGTTTGAACCAATGTAGATTTTGAGTTAGTTATTATAATTTCTCAGTAATTGAATTATTTTTAAGCTATTAAAGTATATTATAGGAATGATGCAAAAGTAACAGATTGCTAATTTGATAAATGTGCATTAAAAGAAAAAAAGTTATTTTTATTTTTAAGTACAACAATAATATTGAATTGCAGACTATTATATGTTGAATGGTATCCTTGAATGTGATTATTTGTGCTAGTGTGCATTTAAAATATTTGTAAGCTTCAGAATCCTTATTTCTAATATTTCATTGTGAAAATGTCTGTTTATTTTGGTATAATGCATTTTTACGACTGGTTTGACTGGTTTTTATTTCAAATAATAAATATTATTTCTGCATTGGAACAATTTAAGACTTTTGAACCTATGCAACTTATGTAGTTTGTATGCATACACTTGACACTATTCGCAAGCTTTATGCAGATTTAAACTAGTCAAAAAAATAAACTGCAGCAGGAGCCCTGTACGTTGTGTTAATTATTTAATATCTAAAGCAAAAAACATGACTTACAAATATATTATCAGCACTAACATCATGGCATGCAAATGTTGCACTATGCACATGCTGATAAGGCATTGTAGTTTAAACAAAAAGTAACAACAGGGTCTTCATTATGGTGCCAAAGGCCAAGTTTCCAAGGGTCAAGGCTTCCACACACTGGATACGATGCGGTTTCACACCAGTAGCAGCAGGCACGAGCGATATGATAGGTGACATCTATGATAGTCCTGTTATACAGCTATTAAAAATGTAGAATACATAATAGCTTTTCAGAATACTTATTTTTAGTAAAGGTAAACAAATCATACACACCAGCTATTTCCAGGGAACTGCCAAATGTTCTCCCTCATTGCTGTACCTTTATAATTTCTGTGTCCTTTATTGTACATCTCCTGGTATTGTGATACTGCAAGAATGTAAAGATAGACACCATCACATCCTTCAGTGTCGCATGCACTGTGAACGGCTCACATCAAAAATACATTTTATTTTTTTTGTTGTGTTGTACGACACATTATTTTGTTGCATCACGTGCGGTGTGTAGAGGTATTTACACTGCAATTAGATTTCGTTTTTACACAACAGAAAACTTAACTGAGACCTGGGCTTTGCAGGGAAAGTGTTGAGTCTCCCCAGGTATCCACATGTCTAATAGTTGGTCTGCCTCCACTATTGTGTAGTTTACAAATAAGTAAAATAAATAAAACCAAATAGCAAAATATGTATTAGCAGAGTACTGTGAATATATATTATGTGCAGATTCAAAACCACAAGATGGCAGTTTTATGAGATCTCTATATCAGGACCCCCTGAATGTAATTAAGTACACTTTGTAAAATAAAGGTATTTGTAAAGCATCTGACAAGAAAAATTGAAGTGTAGTATTAAAAAAGTACACCTTATCAGTGTTTTCTCTGCACTCTATATCAGATAAGTAGAGTACTCCAATTGATATTTTTTGGATGTAACTGAAGTTGTGTTCTGTAACTACAGTGAGTCTGATTAACCAATCAGCAAAGCTTTGTATGGTGATTTTAGAAAATAGCAAAAATTATAGTACAGGTGTGTCAGAGCTATATCTGAATCAAGAAAAAAAGCAAGCTTAATAGTAGTTCATGTGGGGGTAAATATGTCCTTGTGACAAAGTGGTGAAGTGGATACAGGTGCAGGAGTGATGCAGTGTGTGATTAAACAGACAGAGTTATGATTAAACAGAGAGAGTTATAATCCGGTTGGAAAAGGGGTTTTATTATAACCAGGTCTGGTGACCAAATAATAGCACCCCGTGTATTGCATGGAGTAAATAACAACGGGTTACAGTCCCAAACAATAAACACAAAATATCCGCCCCACAATAATACTAACACGGTCACCAGTCCTGGGTGTGTGCAGTAGTGCTCGTGCAGTGCTGTTCCAGCTTTGTGCTGGTCCTTGGCGACAGCTCCGGAATTGTGTTAGCTATCTAGTAATTTACAAACAAGACAAATTACAAACAAACAAACAAAACACTCACAATACTGTTATATCTCACTGGGTCTCTCACAGTCTTTCCAGGTTCAAAACACAAACCAAAGCGAAGGAACAGATCGTGATTCTCTGTCCCCTTTTATGCCTTCATACATGACCCCTTTGTAAACGAGTGCAGCCGCCCCTCCAATCTGTGACTGCCACGTCGTTTCCCTTCTGGGTCAATGCGTTAATGCAACGGAGTTCCACCCCCATCCTAGCCGACTTCCCTTGAACCCTGGGAAAGAACTGTTAGGCCAGCCCGTCCAGGGAACTCTGTTCTCGCTGCTTAGCACCCTCACAGGTTGGGAGGGAGATTTACAACCAAGAATCATTGTATTTCTGACGCAATCCTTTAGCTGGGTTTTAAATATAATATGCTTAACTGGTGAGAGTGGGTATACAATGTTTAAACAAAGGGAAATTACCCTAACATTTTAATAAGAGTGAATCAGTTAATGCAGATACTGTAACATGTATAAGACTATACCTTAATGAAGATGTAGTGGATTAGTCCTGGGGAGAGGCAAGTGATAAGGGAGGGTATAAGTACCTGTATAGAGCTCATTTGAGGATGAGATTTGAGACTCCAGTGAGGCTGGAGTGACCTGAGTAGCTTGTGGATTTGTTTTTACACTTGTGACCTTAATAAAAGCTCACTTTTGGCATTTTAATCTCACCTTCTGACTGTTTCCTGCAAACTGCAATAGCCACTTGACCACATTACTTTACATCCACCATTTTACACCAAGGCTCAGAAAATGTTTTACGGTACAGAAGTATTGATAGTTGTTCTCCTCCTTCAGGCACCTGTTCTGAGTACTGTATTTGAAATGTCCATGTGCCAAAACATATCAGAAAGCATTTGGGAATATTGAAGGACACACAAAAAATGTTGTTCGGTATTACAGCGTCCACACTTCTGACAAACCTCACTACCTGATGCGATCTAATTTAGAACCAGACTCGAGACTACCCCTAGTTGGTCTCGAGTACGGTATTAAACACTGTGTAATGTGGACGCAAACCGTATTTAGCAATTTTAAGTCGGTTTAAAGGCAACTAATACATTTTAAAGCCATGGTGTGGACAGGGCCTAAAATGTAAAACAAGTGATTATCTACATTTTCTATTATTATTGTCTACTCAACAATAAAATGTGCATGTACAGTTATTGAGTAATACAATCATAAAATGTATCTGAAACAGCAGAGGAGAGCAGCAACTGGCTGTCATTGAGACGGAAAGCACAATGGAAAGAAACGCTGATGTAAGGGTAAGTATGCTGGTCTGAGTTGAGTGGGGGACGGAGGGGGGTGACGCTGGGATGCCAGAATCACCGTCGAGCCCTCTTGAGGTGTCGTGGGCTAGTCGATGAAACACAGAGGATGGAAGGTGCCCACTTGAAGACCCCAGAGATGTACCCTACTTAGCTCAATCCAGACGGTTGTCATGCTGATGCGCTGAGGAGACCGCACTGTGGTTGATCCCCAGAGCCAGCATTGCAGCCGTTGTGTGTGCTGATGCGCTGGGAAGGCAAAATAAGCTGATCCTTGGAGCTAGCATTACACTTTAGACATCAACACCAGGCAGAAGGATATCTACATCATCAGATGGAAGGAAACACAAATGGATGGAGATGCAGATGGATCACATTAGTTTACTGTAAAGTTGGTGCTTATCTTGGTGAGAGCCGAGCTCAAATCAGCATGACACTAGTGGTCCTTCACTTGCAGCATCCGTGGAGTAGTGGTTAGCGCACTGTGCTCCTGACTGGAGGGTTGTCAGTTCAATCCCAGGTAGGGGACACATTGCTGCTTTACCTAGATTGGTCCAGTAAAAAAAACGCAACTGTATAAATGGGTAATTGTCTATCACATTTGTAAGTTGGCCTGGATAAGGGTGTCTGCTAAGAAATAAAATAATTTTCATGCCTGGTTGGTATTTGGATGGGAGACTGCCTGGCAATACCAGGTACTTTAAACATTTCTTTGGAGTTTTACTTGTTTAATTAACAAATAGTAGATTAAACCGCAAAAATGAGCTGATTTACTTTTAATTTATTGATGCCAGCTCGAGGTCCCAATTTCGGAAATGCACCGGTTAATCCGACATGAATGAAAATGGCTGTATCTCGCCAACCACAGAAGCTTGAGTGCTCAAACCAACTTTAATTTAAAGGAGACCAATTGTGAATTGTTTCACAGTCTCTGTTTTACATGTGAATCCTAAGAATAATTTATGGAAAATAATAACATACCGCACATAGGCACACTTAGCCTCAGCCATGTGTAAAAGGGCTTTATCTCCTCAACCACAGTAGCTAGAGCGTCCAAACCAACTTTAATGTGAAAAAGACCAATTGTGAATTGTTTCACAAGCTCTACTTTACATGTGAATCAAGCAAATAAATTGTGAAAAACAATAACATACCGCATATACGCACACAGCCTACCTGATATGCGTAAAATGGCTTTATCTCCTCAACCACAGCAGCTACAGCGCTCAAACCAACTTTAATTTAAAGGATGCCAAATGTGAATTGTGTCACAGCTTATGTTTTACATGTGAAGCCTAGGAATAATTTGTGAAAAAACAAATAGTTGGGGATATCAAGCCATTTTACGCATGTCGGCTAAGTGTGTGCGCATATGCGATATGTTTTGTTTTTCACATATTATTCTTAGGATTCACATGTAAAACAAAAGCTGTGAAGCAATTCACAACTGTTCTTCTTTAAATTAAAGTTGGTTTTAACGCTGTAGCTGCTGTAGCTGCTGATCCAGGAGCATCGTCTGATCAACAGCACCAAGAGGTGGTTGCGTTGTACGCCGAATTTCTGCGCACAATACGATTACTTTCCTGCAAACCATTGCATGGGACTGAAGGAGTTCTTCCCATACAAGACTTAATCTAGCCAGTGTTTGTTTGCGTCTTCTCCATCCATCCATTTTTGTCGCAACTACGTTGTAAGTAGGCCTATGATTTTATATACCCTTATAACTATTTAGCAAATACACACAAATTAAGTATTTATTATATTAACAGTGTTTGTGTAAGTTTCCACATTTTCTGCATAATTAATTTTAATATTTCAACAAAGTACCTGTGTTTGAAACCAACACATCATGAGTTGTTTTTAATATATTTGTTCCACATTCACGCATATCTGTGATTATTGAACGCATAATCCTTTTGTTTAGCACATTAACAGTTACGCAGTTGTCTAAGACTAATATATATGGGTGTGTGAAAGGACATCAGTAGCCTAAGAAGCATAAGAAAATCAGTAATGGGAATTGGTGAGTGCTGTCGGTTTTTGTACACATGCTACTTCTACCATTTCTAGAACAACTAATTCTAAACAATAATAGTAATAACTATTATTATTTTCTTCTTCTTGGCAGTATGAACTGCAAGCCTTTTGCATTCTAGACAGATGGGGGGTAACCTTCTCTTCATCTCTGCCTAGCGCGTAAAGCCTCATGTAAACCCCTATGCATTATTTGAAGGATATCCTTTATCGCGCAGCATCTCTTTTCAGCGCGTTGGTGATTTTTAAATAAACCCTCCCATTATTTTATTATTAATGAGGTCGTTTGCATTTGGACGACTTAATTCTCTCTCTAAAATAAACTCTCATGTAAACGTGGAATGCAGAACTGTCATGACCAAAAAAGCGCGAGAGATCTGTTGTCACGCGTTTCAGTTTTTGCTTGTAAACTGCCCTCTTTACTTTCCTATTCAAGCACTACTAGTATTTTGGAGTCAGAGCGTCACGCTTCAGCTGATATGTTCCTAATCATATTTACCCTGAAAGAACGATAGGTTGCGGATGCAACCCCAGTTCCCTGAAAGAGAAAATAACCATCAAGTGTGGGATATTGCCGTCAGGCAGTAGGGATTGGCTGAGCTTTTATAGCAAAGCTCCCGTTCCCTTTCAAGTCGAAAATAACCATCAAGTGTGGGAACAGTGTACCCAAGCCGTCGTGAGGGAGGATTCTCGGCAGTAGGACAGACTTACGTCATAACTCAATTGCGTAGGCAACACATCTACGCGTATGCGGAACCGCGCCTCAGCGTCTATGCTCGCAATGACACCTGTCCTAAGGTGGAACAATCAACACCATATCGTGATAATACTCAATATGACCGCCAACTAGGGCGTCATAGAGTGTAACACGGATGTTCGAATGACTGAGCAGAGGATTCCAGTACATTTAAACGGTAGAACCTCATAAAAGTATGCGGTGTAGCCCCACTGGCTGCAGCGCAAATGTCAGACACCGGCACCCCTCTAAAGAGGGCCCAGGATGTCGCCATACCCCTAGTGGAATGTGCCTTCAACTGCCCTGGTGGCGGAAGGCCTGCAGATTCATATGCTAATTTAATAGCATCCACTATCCAATGGGAAAGGCGTTGTTTAGACAACGGCTGACCCAAAGTCCTAGAACCATGGCATATGAACAACTGTTCTGTTTGCCTCACAGTCGTTGTATGGTCAATATAACACCTCAATGCCCGCACGGGGCAGAGCATGTGTAACCGTTCTTCCTCTGGGGAAGAAAAAGGAGGAGGATGGAACGCCATCAACTCAACTGGTTGGTTCATATGAAACGGGGATATGACCTTGGGTAAAAAGGCCGGATTTGGACGCATGGAGACCTTAGAACCGTCTCCCGCGAAACGAGTACATGATGAATGCACTGAAAGTGCGTGTAACTCGCCCACATGTTTTGCTGATACCACTGATAGCAAAAACGCAGTTTTCATAGACACGAGCTTCATGTCCACGCTCTGGAGAGACTCGAACGGTGCCTTGGTAACGGCTTCTAACACCACGTCAAGGCACCATGACGGTAAACTGGTCATCCTAGGAGGCCGCAAGCGTCTTGCGCCCTTCAGGAACTGAGATGCCAGAAAATGGCAACCTGGTGATAAACCATCAATGCGTACATGGCAAGCCGATATGGCGGCTAAATACACCTTAAGTGTAGAGGGAGATTTCCCTTCATCTAACAGTTTCTGTAGAAACTGTAATATCACTGCCATAGGGCAGGATATTGGGTCATGGTCCTCCGCCAGACACCAATCTTGAAACAACTGCCACTTGTACGTATACTGCGACCTAGTAGAGGGCGCTCTAGCACTCTGAATGGTCGAAATCACCGCCGAGAGCCCTAAGGCTGACAGGCGTCCCGTTCAGGGGCCAAGCCCATAGCTGCATGAGCTTGGGGTTCGGGTGCCATAGCCCTCCTTGGGCTTGGGACAACAGATCCGCCGCAGAGGGAGCTCCCTCGGGCGACCGTGCAACAACTGCACCAGACTCGGGAACCATATTCTCCGAGGCCACCGAGGAGCGATCAGAATCACTGTCGCATGCTCTACCCTGACCTTCTCTAAGAAGGCGGGAGCATCGGAATCGGTGGAAATGCATATAGGAGCCCTGGTGGCCATTCGTGAGCCAGTGCATCGACTCCTAGGGGCTGTCGAGGTCCTTCACCGAGAACCATAGGGGCAGTGCGTGGTCTCTTGCGGTTAAGAGATCTACCTGCGCTGTGCCAAACCATTCCCAGATGCGCTCTACCACCTGAGGGTGGAGACGCCATTCGCCGGCAAGAGGGCCTCCTCTGGATAGGAGGTCTGCCGCGTAATTGACTCTGCCAGGTAGGTGAACCGCACGCAGAGAGGTTAAACGCGGTTGTGCCCATAGCAACATCCGTGTTACCATCCGGTGAAGACCGGGGGACCGCAAGCCGCCCTGGTGGTTGATATACGCCACAACTGTGGTGTTGTCTGACCACACTAACACATGCTTGCCTAGAAGCACTGGCAAGAAGTGCCAGAGGGCGAGGTCCACCGTTCTGAGTTCCAGAGCATTGATGTGGGCTGACCTCCAGGGTCCTGACCACACTCCACGGGTCCCTGTCCCGTTCCAGACTGCTCCCCAACCTTGTTTGGAAGCGTCGGTCGTGATAACCTCCCTTCGGAAGATGGGAACCAAGCGTACGCCCTGGCGGATGTTCGACGGAACTTTCCACCAGCGCACCGCTTCCCAGCAGGTTCGAAATACCGTCAACCTGCGGTGTTTGTCTCTCCGCGGATGCAACACGAAGGCATTGAACCAGGCCTGCAGAGGTCTCTGGTGTAATAAGCCCAAGGGAAGGGCTTGCGAGGCGGCAGCCATCAACCCCAGCATGCGCTGACACAGCTCCATGCTGACTGTTTCTCTCAACCTGAATAGGGAGAGACAGCGCTCCATCGAGGCAACTCTTTGTGTCAACAGGGTCGCTTCCATGGACACTGAGTCCAGATGCAGACCCAAAAATTCGGTCTGTTGGCTCGGCACGAGGCGGCTCTTTTCTGAATTAACCTTCAGACCTAGCTGCTGAAGATGGTCTGTAACCATCACTGTGTGCTGTGCCAACTGCTCCTTCGACTGCGCGCGGACGAGCCAGTTGTCCAGATAGTTCAGCAGTCGGACACCTTGAGCCCGCAAGGGAGCTAGAATGGCATCCAAACATTTCGAAAAGGTTCGAGGAGCTAGTGACAGGTCGAATGGAAGGACACAAAACTCGTATACCCTGCTCTGAAATGCGAAACGCAGATACTTCCTGTGACCCGGGCAGATGGGAACGTGAAAGTACGCATCTGTCAGGTCCACGGTGGTGAACCAGTCTCCGTGTCAGACTGACTGGATGATTTGCCTGTGCGTAAGCATCCTGAACGATAACACCCGCAGGTATTTGTTCAGTACTCACAGATCTAAAATAGGGCGGAGCCCACCGTCCTTTTTGGGCACCAGGAAGTATTTGGAATAGAACCCCTGGTCGATCAGAGCAGGGTCTACTTGTTGAATGGCATGCTTCGTGAGCAATGCCTGTATTTCCACATTCAGAGCTGAGGACTGAACCGAGTCCTTCACTGCAGTTACCACCACTCCCCGGAAGGGGGGAGGTTTTAACCGGAACTGAAGGGTGTACCCGGTGAATATAGTTTTGCGCACCCAGATGTCGTTGGTGCATTGTTGCCAGAACTGGAGCTGTGGGACAGTGTAGGGGTGGGTTAACAGCTGCCTGGAGTTCTCAGGGCTGTTTCGGCTGTGCTCGTTCGCGAGGGGCGTGGCCTGCCACCTCCTCTAGGGTGCCACCCTCCGCGCTGCGGTCTTACAAACGCGGGTTGGCCGCGCGGTGATGGACCTGAAGAGGAGGTCTTACTACCCCGTGTTTGCGCCTGCTGCTGTGGCGGTGTCCTGCGCCACTGGTGTTCCTGAGTCCGCTTTGGCTGGAATGGCTTATTTGGCCACATCTTCGCCATTTGCTGTGACGCCTCCCGCGCCTTGGCGGAGCGTTGCAGTATCTCCTCCACTGCCGGGCCAAATGTGTGCCCCAGTGTGATTGGGGCATCCAGCAACGGGGCCTTGTCAGGTTCCTGCAGTCTCGCCTGCGAGAGCCAGAGCTGCCTTCTGGCCACCACCAGAGATGCGATGCTCCTGCCCTGAGCCCGGGCATTGAGTTGGGCCAGCTTTACTAGCAGCTGACTGACCGTCCCCAACTCGCTTCTGAGGGCCGCAGAAGGGCACTCAGGCAGGTCCCTAATGAGTGCCGCTTGATAGACTGTCAGCAGGCTGGCCACATCTGACAGTCTGACCGCCTCTGTGGCCGCAGCGTACCCCTTTTTTAAATGCACCTCTGTGGTCCTGCACTGCTTATTGGGGCATGCAGGATCCTTTGTCAGCCCCGATAACGTTGGCGTCTTTACCAACGCGGCGAACGCAGCGTCCACCGGTGGGAAGGACGCCAACCCAGCTTCACTTGCCCCTTGCATGCTAAAGACCGAGGCCTTGCGAGAAGTCACAGGGGCAGAGGCCGGAGCCACCCAGGTGGACTGTACCTCCTTAACAAAGTCTGGGAATGCCGGAAGCATCCTAGACTGATGGGGCTCGGCTGAAGGCGACTCAAACAAGGAATGCCGTGGTAGTTCCTCCATAGGCCACTCAATGCCCAAGTGGCGGGTTGCTCTCTCCACCACAGACCACGTTGGGTCATCGGTCTCCAGCACCTCGAGCTCAATGTCTTGCTCAGAGTGCTGTGAGGCTACCTCAGCCTCTATACTCTCCCCTTCCAGGATGTCAGATGCGTCTCTGGAAATCGAATCGACATCCCACACCCCTTGGGGTTGCACTGGAGGGGCAACGACCGGTGCAAGTTGTGGAGGGGCCACTGCCTGGCTAGCCATTGGCCCAGCCGGTTGTTCTGGGACTCGGGGCACCACATTTGCCAGGGACATAAGGATGGACTGCTGCCCCATCATAACCTCCATGAATTGCGACATTTTGGAGGTTAGCTCCGCCATCCCTGACCTGTCTCTGTATCGCTTGTCCCGACGAGGGGAACGAGAGCGTCCTCTCCGTCGAGGCGATCTGGAGTGCGACCTAGACTCCCGACGGGGGCGTACCCTACGAGGGGAGGGGCTGCGTTCCTGAGCATGTCTGGTGGAGGACCTCTGACCAGCAGTTAGCTGGGAGGACGGGCTCCTGGAGAGCTATAGCCACCCTGGTGGCTATAGCGTAGACGACGGCGGGGCAGAAATGGTGTGGGATGACCCCGAAGATGGAGAGTGCCCACCCACTGCTTTCTTCACCCTTTGGCGGAGGGTGCGAGTCTGGAAGCCAGCACAGAGATGGCAAAAAGCCCTATCCGCCAACGCGGATGCGGTGTGCTCTGGCCCCAGACACGCTACACAATCATCGTGCGGATCGCTGGCAGGCAGCTTTGCCTGACAGGTCACGCAGCGATGAAAACCCGACATCTCCGTCGAGCGTGGCTCAACGAACGCCGAAGCGTCAAGCATCAATCCTCGAAGGTGCGTCAAGCACTGAGTGTCGAAGCGTCGAGCACCGTGGCGTCGAGCACCGAGCATCGAGCGCCTAAGCATCGAGCGCTAAGCACCTAAGGTGCGTGTGTCGGCGCCGAGCACCGGCTGTCGAGCGTCGAACGGCGGCGTCAAGCGTCGAAGCGTTGGAGGTGCGTGCGTCGAGCACCGAAGCATCGAGCACCGAGGTGCGTGCGCCGACGCCTGCTGCCGAAAGCACCGGCGCCGACATCGCCGAGCACCGGCTGCCGAGCACCGGCGCCGAAAGCACCGGCGCCGAGCGCCGGCGCCGAAGCCGAAAGCACCGGCGCCGAGCACCGAAGCGGTAAAGCGCCGAAGCGCCGAGCACCGGCGCCGAAGCACCGAAGCGCCGAGCACCGAAGCCGCCGAAGCACCGGCGTCGAGCACCGAAGCGTCGAAGCGTTGAGTGTCGAGCACCGGCGTCGGCGTCGAGCACCGAAGTCCCAAGCGCGGAAGCGCTGCACCAAGCGCCTAGGCGCTGACACCACGCGGAGTGCGAGTACCAAGCGTTGAGGCGCTAGCACGAGACGCTTAAGCGTCAGCTGTCCCGCAGAGCAGAGACGCTAGTGCTGGTACAGTGTCTGATGCTGAGTAAAATACCTACCTTAGGTGCTGAGGGAGTATGTGCTTGGTGGTCGTCTTCCTAATGTTGAAAAAAAGGGATTTTTTTTTTGTGAGGCTGCAGCAACACTATATAGTGCTTAGTGACTGTAAGGGGCAGGCCGTACAGCTACCACGCGGTAGGGCTGGAACACACCGCAGTGGATATGTATATAGAGACTGCAGAGCAGGCTCCACACACACACGGTTTAGCCAGAGGCAAGACCGAGGCTGCAATGCATGCGTGGCCAAGGCCAACGCGACGCGTCCTAAACAATATATATATATATATATATATATATATATATATATATATACAATATACTGTATAATTATTACAAAAAACCCCAAAAACACAACAACAATAATTATGAATTAATTATAGTAAAGGAAAGACGAAGACCACGAGAGAAACAAAAAACGCGATGCCGAAGCAAAGCGTGAAGGAATATATAATGTAATAAATAATATACAAATATATAAACCAAGTAACAAAAATAATACTATAAAGAGTGCAACTGAAATAAACTCGGAGAAGGGGCAAAAACCAGCTTCTCAAGCCTAAGCTCAGTGAGTACAGTCAGTCGACAAGCTCTAATGACCTACCGCTATCGATGCTGAAGACGAAAGAGGAAGAGAGTCTCTGCGCGCTGTGTATAGTAAGCTCCCAGGGGGGCGGGCTTACGTGGCAGCTCGCGCAGAGGCCTATTGGCAGCTTTGCTATAAAAGCTCAGCCAATCCCTACTGCCTGACGGCAATATCCCACACTTGATGGTTATTTTCGACTTGAAAGGGAACTAAATAAAACAGTACTAAACAAATAGCCCCTCAATTGTCTTTGTTTTTGTTTTCTAAGGATGTATATGACAGTGTGATGTGAATGAAAACCATTAAGTAGTCAGGGAGCAAAAATGTGGGTTCCATCACCTCTACTTTGGTAGCTGGTGGATTTGTATAGACCTTGTGTCTTCAATAAGGATATCAGCATGGCGCCTTCAAGGTTTCCCTTTCATTAAAAAAGCAACACTTGCTTTGAATATTTAAGAGAATTATCTATAAAAATTGGGTTCTGTGTCTTTATCATGAGCCTTTCTACAGAGCCCATAAAGAACGTTGCATTTTGCCTTTGCCATGGTGCAAAGGGATTATGATAGCTGCACAGCCAACTGGAAGTACTTGGATATGGTTGAAGGAGATGGTCTCCAGCTCAGGAAATGTTGTTGCTTTTCTCTAAAGACGACTGGTAATCAGTGTTGCAATTGGACCTTGTAACTATGCAGTGGAACTTCGAGTGAAATGCAGATTGTGGGGAACATTTTCATTCTTCAGATGCTGCTTGGGGTTGTTGTGGCTCACAAAACCTTTCATGGTAAGGGGCCACAAAGTTTGCAACTGCACTGGTGTAAACGCTCTGCAGCATCTCTGCTTGGGAACCGGGGCTCCGCAGCATCTCCGCTTGGGAACCGGGGCTCCGCAGCATCTCCGCTTGGGAACCGGGGCTCTGCAGCATCTCCGCTTGGGAACCGCACTCTGCAGCATCTCCGCTGGGAACCGGCGCTCCGCAGCATCTCCGCTTGGGAACCGGCGCTCTGCAGCATCTCCGCTTGGGAACCGGCGCTCTGCAGCATCTCCGCTTGGGAACCGGCGCTCTGCAGCATCTCCGCTTGGGAACCGGCGCTCTGCATTCATCTCCGCTTGGGAACCGTCGCTCTGCAGCATCTCCGCTTGGGAACCGGCGCTCTGCATTCATCTCCGCTTGGGAACCGGCGCTCTGCAGCATCTCCGCTTGGGAACCGGCGCTCTGCATTCATCTCCGCTTGGGAACCGGCGCTCTGCAGCATCTCCGCTTGGGAACCAGCTGGTTCATGTGCCTTTAGAAGCCTTTGGCAGCAGAGGTCTCAAATGTGAATATCCACATGTCCGTAAGATGTTTAAGTTTTCTGAATTTCTACAACCTTTGGTTTCTTAACATGAGCTGTTAGCAATGCAGGCACACTAAACAAATAAACACATAAATAAGTAAACATTTATAATAACATCAATAAGAATTATAGTTTTCTATTAAATCATGTGCAACAGGAGTTTTTCTGTCAAAATAAAATAGTACTAAAAACGGCCCTGGTTGGAAAAGGTGCTTGGTAGCGTGCTTATACCTACCAATACCTGTTTATACTCATTTTTAAATGGAGTATCTCCACAGTGGGTTTGTTATTGTAAGGCTGCCATCCAGATATTATAACTACTTTAAAGGTGCAAGTGTTTTAAGTATCAATCAATGGTTGATGATGGTTTTTAAAGTAATTTTCTACCATGCAAATTTAGGCTAAACAAGATTATATATATATATATATATATATATATATATATATATATATATATATATATATGCTTTTTGGCATTACTGTTTTGTTACTGTGAGAGTCTGGGACTAAGACTATATTTTTTTGTTATTACAGCACACGTGGAATTGGTTGAAGTGCTGCCACAGTTATGCTATTCTAAATGTTATTTTAATAATAATACAAAGACTTGTATGTTTCAACTCTATTTAAGCACACATAACTATTCCATCATAGTGCTACATGAGTTTTAATTACAGGCTTGAGAGCTAAAATAACTATTTAATATACATTTATCTTGTGAGTTATTTAATATTTTGGACTGCTTTTCCACTTGAAAATATGTTTAAGGTTCTAATATGCGGTGTTGGCGCATATCCCAGAATGGTACTGCCATTTGTCTTGCTTGGTACAAATTACATTTTGAATAGTATTGTCAAAAATTAGATTTATTGACCAAGTGGCTGTGACAGAGATCGAATGATTCTTGGTGTTAGATCTCCCTCTCGACCTGTGAGGGCACGGTGCAAGAGGAACAGAGTACCCTTAATTAAATGGCACGACAATTTATTCCGTAGGGTAGGTGGAAGTCGGTCATTTAGGAGTGGAAAGGAGCTACGGTATCCAAACTCAATGTCCTCGACGGTAAACGGTGTGGCATCCGAGGATTGGAGGAGCAGATGCGCTCGTTAACTTAGGGGTCATGAGCGAGGATATAAATAGTGGGGTAGCGTACGTGATCTGTGCCTTTGTGAATGGTTAGAGAAAGAACCAAAAGGAAACCCTGCAATTGTTTGAACCGTGAGTGTTGTATGTGTCAGTCTGTCTTGTAACATTGTTCTGTTTGTGTCGTTTTAAGACTACTAACACTATCCGGAGCTGCAGCCGCAGGCCAGCAACAAATCCGGACATCAGCACTTCCCTGTTTCACAACGTACTGTCTTTTCACCACAAGCACTTAAATCACGCACCGTAGGAATTGTGTCTGTGTCTTTGTGTTTTGTGTGGGTGACAAAACTGGACTTTTTGGTTGCAGGTCAAACCCGTGGGAGTTTATAAAAACCGAAGTGATACACGGCGGTGTAATCACTTCCAACATTATTATTTACAGGTATTTGCATTTAAGGCTCTGGACATTGTAATTTATCAATAAACACCCTTGCACCTGTTAGTAATTGTCTGTGTGATTTGTACCTGCACTGCACTCACCTGTATCCACTCACCACTTTGCCACAGTGGCACATGAAATGAAAGAAGTATCGACCAATGCTTTAGCTACCTGTCATTATAATTGCAAGTCAAGAAATGTACATCTTCCTTTTAAACTCTGTACACAAAACATGTGCAAAAAATGAGCCTCTACAAATATTTATCAATGACTTGCAGTCAAAATATGCGTCAAAAAATGTACTAGTCTCTTCTAGTATTTCTACATGTGTTGTTTTCTTGCTGCTACTGGGATAAAGGTATTGCCATGTTCACATAAGGCACACATCTTTATAGTGGTGTGCCCCATACAGTTTATAAAATCCTCATTTAAAAATATTAGCTGTGTAGGCATTTCATGTAAAATTCAATGTGCATTTTTCCATGACTGTTTTGCTTTTCTGAACTGCAGTGGAGCTTGCAAATTAAACTCATCACCTCCTGCTGCTGTAGGTAGTGACACAGTGTAGTTTTTAAAAAAAATTTACTGAAACATTCATGTGTGACACAGCAGCTTCAAATTGTATTGTCAAGGATTAAAAATGATTACAAAATGGGTCTGTATAAAAACAATGGATATTCTCAACACAAACTTCTGTGAATTAACACTTTTGGTGGCGATATCAAAACGACGATATTCTATACCCAGACATGCACATACTGTTCATTTTGCAGATATAATTCATTGTGATACAGATTGTTATTGTTAAAGCTATTACTGTATTCCTTCAAATTTAAGACACCCTCGAATTTAAGATATAGCCCAAATTTCCCACCCTCAATTTGAGGAAAAAATAAAACATCAAATAAATATGCATTTACAAAGAACCTCAGTTACGCATACGACCATCTGCTTTCACACAGAGTATTACAGTTATGTGTTGCTTCTCATTTCCAGTCGTGATTACTCATGTTTTTCTCCCAGTTTCCTGTGGTATTGCCTGGCATGTCGAAAAATACGGGGGGTCTGATCAGCATTTCCGATCTGTCCTAGCTGCTACTGTTTGTTAGAAATGCTGAAATTGTAAAAGCTTCTCTTTGAATTTCTCAGGAAGCTAATGACGCTTGGTAGTAATGTTTTGGTTTGTCTTTTCTCGGCAGTAAGTCACGTTGCTGCTTGTGTATTCAGGTAGTCGCATCTTTTGTTAATGATTTTAATACACGCATCACTACTGTACTCTATGGAAAGCCACCCGGGTTAAAAACACGAAATTTAGTACACGTTTCAAGTATTTAGTACACATTCTAATTTGACTTTAGTATCCCTGATCCCTGAAAATGAAATTAGAACCAATGAATTGAAAGAAAATAGTATGTGTAATAAATTATCCAATTAAAAGTCATGGATGTCGCCAGTTCGAGTCCAGGCTATTCCTTTGCCGACCCAGCTCCCAGCGGCGGCGCGACTGGCCGTGCGCCGCCCGGGGGAGGGAGGGCTCACCGCGCACCAGCGACCCCTGTGGTCTGGCCGGGCACCTGCGGGCTTGCCTGTAAGCTGCCCAAGGCTGCGTTGTTCTCCGACACTGTAGCTTTGGGTGGCTGCATGGTGAGTCTGCAGTGTGTAAAAAAGTGGACGGCTAACGGCACACGCTTCGGAGGACAGTGTGTGTTCGTCTTCGTCCCTCCCGAGTCAGCGCAGGGGTGGTAGGGGTGAGCTGAACTAAACAAAATAATTGGACACTACTAAATTAGGGAGAAAGGGTAAACTATCTGATAACATCTTTCATTATAGTTCAGTGTTTCAGAGCATGTAAACAAGGAACACACCAAGCTCTTTAGAAGAGGCTCACAGGAACCAGACATTAGAAAAATATACCAAGGCTAACAGCAGAACCATATGTCTGGGTTGTTAAGTTTTGTTTTCACAGTTCTGGTATTTAATTGTTTTAATGTTTGTCCAGGTTGGCTTAATCTTGTACTAGTCACTCACTTCTGGCAAATGTGTTTAATTGTGCAGAATTATGTGCTGATGTCACCTTATATCCACTGGGGTGTCTAAGCTGGGCCCACAGAACTCATTCAATTTGAGAACTGAATCTGATTCAAACCCAGGTTTGTAATTTAATCTGCTGTGTCATCTACTGTACAACCGGCATGGTGTAAAAGAACAAAACTGTACATATTGTGAGCAGAGCCATCAAATGATCTTTGTGAAAATGTAGTGAATTGTGATCCGTTATTTATCACAATGAGCCTCTATCCACCTTGGTATTAAAATGAGCGCTGCTAGTACACCACTATAAACAACTATGGTAGCTAACTTGCTTTATCTGGGGGGAAATGATGTTAAACCCCTGTTGTGCCCATGGACTGTTGTCAAGTGTCTTTGTCACTGTAATTTGTCAGTTTTTCATTATTATTTCAACAAGCATGTGAGTAACATTTAATGACTGTAAATACAAAATCGGAGCCATCATTGAATAAGAAGCTCACCATTGCCTACACCCACTGTATGCTGATGTAAAAACTGAGTAAGTTTGACAAACATATTGTCAAATAAATGCCTCCCTATGCTCCCAGATTCTGAGATTCTCCATAACTTAAAGAATGCCCTTACTAGTTCCATAATAACTGCATAAGCGGTTCTCTAAAATATTTGACAGACAGACTCCGAATACACCAGATTTTGATACACTCAATAAAGAAGGAACTTTTCACAATCGGGTAAGCAGTTTTCTAGTAACAAGTAAACAGGTCAGTGTGGAGTCCAGCTATAAACCGTAGTGTAACAACCAATACACTTTACTACTGAGGAAGTGTGTAATCGCTGGGACACGTACACGGTTAAAAAGTTATAGTTTGTCAACAGTTGGAGAGGTCCCAATTCACAGTCTTGTAAACTTGAGACAGCCTTTTAAGAGCGCTATCAAGGACCAACTGTTGTTTAAAAGACCGTAGCTCAATGTGTTTCATATTAAGGTTTGTTTGAATGTTTGTTTACAGATGAATTGGCTTTTTAGGAATACCAAAATGGGAAACAGTGTTGTGTGCCCTGTGCACTGTGTGGTGAGAGAGTTTAAGATGGTGGTCTTTCCTATGCACCATTTGTTACGAATAAGTTCCTTTGCTGTATGATTTGAGAAGCACTTTACTGATCCAGACACTACCAGAAACATGTCATGTCGTGTTGTGAGGTTGCCAATAGAAGAATGGTGTGCAGTGCCTCAAATAAAAAATAATATTTGCAGAACTTAAACTACCATCAGAGGATAGATTTTCACGGTAATGATTTTATCCACTGAAATTGTTGCAGCAAATCACTGAGCAAATATTTGATAAAAAAAGACTCATTTTTTCCCCGGATAAGTATTACTTAAAGTTGAAAAAAAATTGGTGTGCATGGAAAACTCATGAAGGCCTCCCACTTACACTGACAAAAGAGTCCTTTGTGTGTCTGATTTGGCAAGATGCCTAATGTATATATGGCTTTTCCTGGACATATTTAGTTTATTACTTCAGTTTTATGAAATCCACAACTTTTGACAGCAGACATTTAACATGTTATTACAGAAATATGAGGAAATAACTTGATGTAAATTATTACAAGTGTATTTTTCCCCCTTTTTAAAATATTTTTTTTCAAAACCATGACTAAGGTATTGAAATCCTAACTCGCCAAATGGTAGTTTTTCTATCAAAGAGATCAGAAGTTATGATTAATGGGGGTTAAACTTTTTTTGAAATGTATACTTTTTTCTAGTATACAGTAACTATTGTATTGGCCTCATAACCTATATTTATATAACCAACTGTTTGTGTATTTTACTGCTATTTGCAACTTAACAATTTTGCATGTTTATAATTCGGAACAAATACTAAACATCAATGTAAAATGTACAGTTGTCTGCTTACTATATTTTGTAATATAACATTTTAACTAATAACCTGGATCATTTTACAGGACTGTTTTTAAAAGGTGTAAACTGAAAGAAAAAGAGAGAAAGAAAGAAAGAAAGAAAGAAAGAAAGAAAGAAAGAATACCAGACATCACCAGCAGAGGGAGAACTTATTCCATTTATCTCTCACATCCATGTTTCCTATTGTAAAATGTTAAAGCAGACGGTCTTATGCGGGGTGTGAGTCATATGTAGCTCATTGCACTCCATGTTATTACTTTTTTTTCTTCTTCTATTTAGCGGTAAAGTATCCCATTTAGGCTCTTAATGGGTTTGAAAAAAATACAAGGTTGTCTTGTTGGCAGAAAGCAAAATCAAAATGCAATAAACTGACAGGTTTAGCACACAAATATTGAAAAACTTATTTGGTCAGCTTTTTAGTTTTATTAAATAAAATGTAAACATTCCTGACAGTAGTCTTTAATTGTTAAAGGTTACTGTCGGAAATGTTTTTTATTTTATTTAATGTGTGTTTGTGAATTTCTGACTCTAAGAGCCCACAGGTTGTTAGAACGTCTCTTCTAAACAAAACGGTTGGGCAGATCTTTGTTAGAGCATAAATAGATGTTAAGTCAAAGTCATATTTGAATGCCTATATTTTACATAAGATACACACAGAGCAACAGTAAAAATGGTAACATAATGAACAATGAAGCAGGTTTGTGCTACTGCATTCAGTAAAGATGGCTAATAAGATAATGTGATATCTTTCTGTATATTTAGAAATCATCAGATTGGTATCACTTGTACTATTGATAATTAACTATTAATAAAATATATATCACTGAAATATTTAGTACAAAAAAAGATCTTAGTGGAAACTGTGCTGAATTCCTATGTATTTTTCCTTTCACTGCCACAAGGTGGTGCTGTAATACTCCCGCTTCTTGGTTACTGCATTTTCTGGAGGCATTGCACTTGGTAATGACCACATGTTAAATTACAGGAGAGATTACAGGAGAGTCTGCATTACGGTGTTAAAGGCTTTGTTTCAACAACAACTGCGATAACCTTGTTTTTACAAGCAAAAGGGTGTAAAATTGTATTGTTGCTTAATGTTTTTTTTATAAGTCACTTGTCTGGCTCAGGAAATTCACGTCCCACCCATATTTAAATAATTCATTCAATTTATAGAATTCTACTAAACACGGTTAGTCGTGCTTGTTTTTGCGCTATTTTAATAATGTTTTATTTTTTAATGTGTTGGCTTTTGTAACCACTGTAATCCCTTAACTGCTTTGCTATCTCTTACACAGTGTGAACAGCTGTGATATGTAGCACACACTGTTGCATAAATGGGCTGCCCCTCACATACATTTATTTGTTGATCAAATTGTTACACAAGTGGCGTCCCTGACACATTCTGTAATATATAAATGCTTCTTCTCCCAGTTGCACATCAGGACCATTCTTTGCTTTGCTGTAGAGTTATGTATACAACTTCCCTTCATTTTATAAAATGTAAAAACCTTTCAGACTTGTAACTTTCAATCAGTGCTGTCTTAAGCCCCTTTCACGCTGTCATGCTCTACCCGGGTCAGGATCAGGTGTCATGCGGGTCGGGTACGTGATTTCCCACTACTTTTGATAAAGCAGGGTTGACCAGGGTGACAGAGGCAAGTGCAGAATGCGTGTGTCAATGCCCAGGAAGCAGCTTGTTACTGATGCTTCCATCCAAGCTTCTCTGGATTGAACCGTCAGACCAAATGTTGATTAGAGCAAATGTTTCTACATCCCGGCTGCAATCTGGCTCATGCTGTGTCTCCATCAACAGAAATATGGCTAAACAGAATAAACAGAAATGTTCTTTGCAGAAGTGAAACCTTCACGCAGGCGTGGCTGTTTGTTATATTGCGTCGGCTCACGAACATTAGTCTGCATTTTGTCTCGCTCAACCCGGATCAAAGCGTCTCGACCCACATCCTGAGATGGGTTGCTGGGACCTGGGTCAACCCGGGTACAACCTAGTTAAGTGGTTTCACACTACTTGGGATTGTGACCCGGGTAGCCAGATTCTGGGTCCAGACCCAGGTAGGAGTGCCAGTGTGAAAGGCACATATATATATATAGAATGAACATAATTTAGATATTTTATTTAACATCATGTAATCAAAGACACAAAATTATATCTAAATTCTACCGGAAGCCATAGTAGTAGTACAGTATTTCATATTAGATTTCAAAATGTCACATTTTCCAATTTGTGTCAGTTTTTCATTAAGTATATAGAAAACTATGAAACGGTATACAATTTAATAAGTTAATATAACATTATTAAGCAGGTTTAATTCGACTTTATGAAGCAAAATTTGTTAATTCTGTAGGGTGATGCAAAACGTTTGGCCATAGCTGTAGGTGAACAAAAAAATGGTTTCCATATACAAGCACTGTACCTTTATTATATCTATTGTAGATTTCATGTACAACTTGATCTTCATTGGGAATACATTGCTAATCCTAGGTACACAGTTTTAGGTTTCAATTAAACCTTACTTTTAAAAGTAAAGCTTACTGTGTGTGTACACACATTTATTTTGGTGTAGCTGTATGGATAAAAGTAAATAAGAGGCTAACAGATGACTGCAGTACAGTTATTGGTAGTCAGGAAAATTGATATTTGATTGTTTCATTAAAAGTAAGTCTTTAGTTTGCAAAGTAAATTACAATCTTTGATCTCAAGAAGCTTTTCAGCTCATTGCTAATCGCCCTTCAAGTGAATTTTAATTGGCTGATTAAGATGGTATCTTTCCTGGCCATGCGGTATTTGGGATTAGGAATGCCAACATGGCAAAAACCGTGTTTATGAACAAAGTGTCCGTTTCACATCTCTGAGACTGGAAGATGGCTCTGTTGGAAATTCCAGCACTGAACAGTACTCTTTGCCAGCACAGCTGACAGCTCTGGCCATGCTGTGGATTGAAATACGGGTTAAAGAAGAAAAAAAATAAAGTGGTTGTCTCTATACTTTTTAATAACTGTACATATTTAATGATAGTAGTGACTGTGTGCTTGTTTGAGAATGAACTTGTAAATACAAAATCGTTGAACATGTATTGCATAAGATGGCTTTGCAGTGCACTACCACTAATATTATTTTATGTACAGTACTAGACTTTTCGCTCAAAACATAAGTAGAGTTAAATTCGGATAGCATAAAACTAAACACTTTCAATGAAAACTGAGTTGGTTACGGCAGGGGGCTGTTGGTTAAAATTAGGTTACATTGCAGTAGGTGATATGTGATATCCACGGTTTGATCTATGTAGATTTACTTAGGTATTGTTATCCCGTGTGCCTATAAATAAAGTTACCGGTATAATATATTTTGTAGCTACATGTTACATGATATTATCAAAAATAAAGAAAGAAAAAAAAGAAACCATTGTACCGCTTTTATTTCAGAAGTTGTAAAAGTGTGTTACAGATATGTTCTTGACGTTAGAAATGCATAAAAGGTAGAGTTACATGTTTTGTTTTTAACTTACATAGTAATGCATTTCTGAAACTCCATCGTGTCCTTGTTAAAATGACTACGCACATTTTTGGAATTGACTATTGATTAAATCAATCCAGCATGGAAGAGGTTAAGTTCCATCACTGGTAAAATCCATTGTTTAACATCAGAGAGGGGTGAATGGCTCGTACCATTATACAATCCTCGCAGCCACCCTGTGAAACTGCCGTTTGTTTTCATTCCCCTTTGTGAGTCAGAGGGAGTTGGACACTGAGATTAAAAAAAATTAAATAAAATAACTCAGCAGGGGGAAAAATATAAGGCAACTGAGCACAAATCCAACTGTTAAACTGCAACGAAGAAGAAATAAAAAAAACAGATGCACTGAACTGAAACGGAAAAGTTTTCGTGGTCACAAGGGGAAAAGTCATTCAGAATTGATGAGAATGAAAAGACTGACGTCTGGATTTTAACATTTTAAGTCTGTATTAAGGAGGTGTATACTACAGCACTTTTGGGGAATCTGTTCAATTGGCATTTTCCCTTTTTCTTAGAAAGAAGAGTATATGTGTGCGCTCAATCAAGCCTAAATTGAGAAGATGTTCAAACTGCGCTAAAGTATGAGCAAAAAGTGTGACTGAACTGAGGAAGAAAAAAAAACATTCAAGAAACTTCAAAATTACCAGGAAAAATAATGTGGCAAGCGACTTGGTATGGACTTTAGACATTTAAACTTGTTGGGCCAACTACTGTGTTTCAGATGCACAGTATATTTGTAACCAGGACTGGATTGTTTTTTCACATTGAGAGATCCATCCAACTCACGAAAAAAAAACTGTTGAGAATTGATTAATTTACTTAAAGACAGAGGAACAGATTTTGATTTTTAAAACACTTCCAGCTTTATATTGGCATCTGGGAAACGTCATCATATTTGTTTCAGTGAAAATAACCACGGATTCAAATAATACTTAACGTTTTTTTTCATATGAGAACCAGGGAAGGACCAGGCATCGTTTTGCTTGCAGTGATTTGGGATTATAAAGTTACTTTTTTTCTATGAACCTTTTGAACAATGCCTGCACGTTTTATAGGAATGTACCTTGTGTTTGGATTCCTCAGTACTTGCTCAGGTATTTTTTTTCCTTACTTTTTGCCATTCATTATTATGGGATTGTATTCTGATCACACTTCATAATAGCTAGGTAAAGTAATTTTGTCTATTTTAATACTCATAGACATTGGACTATTATCAACTGTAAACATCAATGTTATATTTTGTTTCTGATAAAATCGGAGTGTTCACAGTCCGGCTCAGGAAATTAGTAGTCTTTTTAGTTTAAAATAAGACTTGAGGTTGATTTGATTTGAATTTACAGCGGTGCAACACAGGATGCAGTCGTTGTAATTAGGAGTCTGGATTCGAAACAATAGCGACTCCTATTATTATGTTAACTGGCAACTGTAATTAAACCCTATTATGACCACGCGAGAGGAAACTATTCACTTCTGCTGTAGGATATGAATAACTTCCTTTGGTTTTATAGTCGGACCCAATGCTACTTGTTAAATGCACCGATATATTTTTGGGATACATCATTGCATACTGGCCTTCTGAGAACACCTTTACTCTGCTTTTGATGTACATTTATTGCTTCCTATGAAATAATAACCATCATCATAATAAAGTAAAATAGGAACTGTATCCACCTATCACACACAACCGTCCACCTCCTCCCGAGACGCGTGCAGGCTGCAGGTTAAACTTGCCAAGCTGGGCCATATGGAAACCATCGTCTGTCCTTTTAATTAAAAAAAAAAAAAAAGCAAGCATTTATGTTGTTGCAGTTTATGCAGCGCGCAGTTTCATTATTGAGATACATTACAGGTAGGGTTTTGCGAAATAAATACAAAAAAAAAGCAAGTAAGGTAGCAATACTACTTTCACTGTACTCAGCACGTGCAATTTACATCCATTTATTGGGTTATTAGACATGAAACGACATTAACAGCCCATAATATAGTGATAAGGCAGATAAAAGGTAATTTAGTAACTGTTTGGTAAGAATAATGATTATATTTTGTCTCTGTTGTGTAGGAAAAGTATGTAAATGACATTAATTTCTAAAACCACTGTTTAATGTTAATTGTATAGGGGTTCCAGCAATTAATACTGTAGGATAAACACAACTTATTTATTTATTTATTTATTTATTTATTTATTTATTAAGCAGGCGCCCTTACCCCGGGCGACTTACCGTAAATAAAAAAATACATTTCAAGAATCACAGTACAAGTATTAATACAATTAAGAGCAAAAACTTCAATTACTTTCTAAAACAGTTGAATAAGTTTCTGTCCCTACAGCTAAAAGTACCTTTGGGGATACTGCATAAGCACACTGGACTGTAAAAATGTAGTAAATAGACACCAAGCTACTGTTGTGTGTGTGTTGGGTGTTTTTTTTTGTGAACTTTGGACACTCGGCACATTTTTAAAAGAAAAATAAATTCTGATGTTACAGAACTAACAATAAACAAATAGTTTGCTTGTAGGAGCTCTTGCTTTGTGAATATTTTGGGGAAAAAAACGTGAACTTTAAGTAGTATTGAGATGTACTGTTTTTAAGTTAATGGTCATCTGGTCTCGTTTTAACTCTTTAATTAGTCTGTACTTATTGTTGCTTATTACCAGAATAACCTTAACATTCTCCCTGTTTTTGCTAGACCCTTAGTATCGGGATTTTCAGATGGTGTTTTGTGCTTTGTGTATCTAAATGGCTATAGTTCATAATTAGCTGGTAAGGCAAACACTTTTCATAAAAAGCTACTTCTAGTATGAAAAAATATTTATCTTTTTGCTGATTTTAGTTTTCAAGAAAAGGAAAGGATTCCTCAACATCTAACAGATCAAGAAAGATATTATTATTATTATTATTATTATTATTATTATTTATTATTATTATTATTATAGGACTTCAGCTCCATGACTAAATAACTACCATTAAAGAGTTTGTTGTAGGGAAAACATGTCCATATACACTTGTGAGGCATGTTGCCTGGCTTTAAACAAAAGTACAGTTGTGTATCTTGACAGTTTTTACACACAGTACTTTTCACAATAGTATGTAGATGTTCTGGCTTTGACTGCACATAAAGTTTGGATTGGAGGTATATGCAATTATAACCATACAACTATGTCTGTTTCTTCGATCAGTTCAGCAGACATTTAAATGACTTGTCTTGGGCTACTGTGTCAGGTTAAGTTTAGTAGAACACAGTATACTGAATTCTAAAAGGACAAATACTGTATGTGAGCTAATTGGCAAAGTGGAGACTTATTAGCCTAATCTGTGATACAGGTGAAGCTATTCCGTAGATTCAGTTCTGTGCAGCAGTTTTGTTATCAGGATGCACTTTACCCAATTTATGAAAGCAGAATAAACAAAAGGCAAATCTCATCAACATTAGGGAAATGGCGAAACTTTGAGGCAATTTGCTCAGAGCCAATGTAGGCCCTGTGTGTCCACGTTTATTCACGTGTGTTGAGAGGTGTCAGTAGAATAGTAAATGAAGGAAGAGGAGATTACTACAGAGATACAGGGATTAATGGTCATTAGCTGGTGTTTGATGTGGCGTTTTTTGCTTTGGGTTCTTTATCATGTCTGTAGATAAGACAGACCAGAGCTAATGGGAGTGCTGATAGCTGCAAGGTTCACAGACCATCACCTTCAAACTTTTCAGTTTACTTAAAGGTGCGGTGTCCCACCATCATTTTCAGTTGTAATGGTAAAATATTACTCCTTCTTCTTCTATAGTTTAGCCACCTTTTGCTCTTTACATAGCAGAAAGTAGCTGCTTGTTCTCAGTCTTGGTATAACTTCTCCAAAGGTAGTTGAAGCTCGGGTCAGAAGCCTGCTTATCCCTGAAGCCTGCTACTTACACTAGTAGGTGTAGGAGATTATAAATGGTATCATAAGGTCCTGGTGTTGCCAAAGTAACCAAAAAGAAATTAAAAAGGTTAAATGCATTTTTTTCCATATTGAGAAAAATGAAATACATTATGGATATTTTTATAACAGTATGGGTCACTATTAAACTTATTTAAATAGACTGCTTCCCTGTGTTAAAATACAAAGTGAGTTCCTTGTTTGAACTGCATTGCTAATTGTGTGTTCCAGGGCAACTTCAACTGGATAATTTGTAAAGTTGTTAAACAATGGGCACGTGAAATTGAGGCATAAGTTTTGTTAAGCAATTTTCTATGGATACAAATGTTATCCAGTTTCTGTAATATTTTAACGAAGGAACAGGAAGACATTGAAAGCTCTCAATGTTAGCTTTGAAAAAGCTTGCTGTCCATCAGACTAAACTAATCTGAGCAGCAGGGAATTCAGCTGATTTACTGTCTTTATACTGTTCACTTTAGAGAAAGTAAACTCAAAGCTAGAACAAAGCAAGCTTTTTTCCCATTAAGAATATAGAAAATAATAACATACATTTTAGCCATAAAATGGTAAAAAAAAAACTAAAAAAAACCACTAGCTTTGCAGAGTCACAAAGCTCCAATAATCTAGTGTAGAAGGTGTATGTCTTAGTGAGCGATGGCTATTTTGAACAAGACTGTTATTGATTTATAAAATTGCAACAGGCCCAGGTGAGCAATTAGGTTATGTGACTGGACGCCACCTGGCTGGTAGATGAATGAACTGTTTGAAGGCTCGGGTTTCACGGGTAACCTGCAGCAGTTGAACACTATGTCATCTTCCTGTCATTCTGCCAGTATGGACTGTAAAATCTATATTTGATGGAGTCGCACAATAAATCAAACTGGAAACTCTTAGTAACTTTAGTCTGGGGTGAGGACCCTTTGGTGCACTAGAGGCCTGTCTTATACAGCTGAGGGTTGTGTTGTGCAATCAATCATTTTGTTAGCTTTTGTTGTTTTAAAGTATTTTTTTTAATTACATTTTGTCCACTCCTGGTTTAAGAATTTGCTTTCTGTTCCATTAAATCCCTTATTAAACCTATAGTGATATTCAAAAGCTCATGTTAGTTGCTAGACTCATTTAAACATTCTCCTCAATGTTCCTGTAGATAAGCCTGTAACACAGTTTTTCTAGTAAAAGCTTCTAAAAGCCTGCTAATACTGATTTTTCTTTCACACATTATGATAGTTACTTCTGCAGTACTTTTGTCTGTCGGTTTACATTAACAAGGTCAAGCTGTGCTTGTTAAAGAATTCACAGCAAAAAAACTGTTAAGGTAACATTAAGTTTACGACAAAAACCCACACAACTAGGAAAATTGGGGTTAGGTTTTTACACTACAGTAATCTTAACTGAGACATGCTCTACCTAGTCTTTGTAGCACAGACAAGGAAAGTGTGGAGTCTCCCCTGGTACCCACATGTGTAATAGTTAGCACCTCAGTTTTTCAACAATGGGTGGCCAAAAGAAATGGTCTGAAACGCTGGAATGTAACTCATTTTTAGCCACGCCTTTAACTCAAAGTACACAGCAGAGAGTTAAGCCCAAGTTATTCATATCTCAAATGTTGTGTTTATAATGGGAGTTCTGATGCACCTTCACTATAGTGGCACTACCACACCTCGGTAATGTTGCTGGAGGGCTATTTGCCATTCCTTCACATACGTTTAAAAGGTCTGAATAGGTCAAACTAAACCCAGCTAATATATTAAGATGCCATACAATCAGGAGATGGCATTTTCCCATTGTGATCTGGAGGGGCTTCTGCCTCAGAAATGGAACTGTTTTTATTTGCTTGGTTAGCTGCTTTATTCTGTTCGAAGAACTGTGGGGCAGTACTGCAGTTTTCTCAACTGCACTTTCACTGTGACCATAATGATTGAAGTAGCTATAAAAGCAGTCATTTGATATCCAGTCTATGTATTACATTCTGATGGTTTTCCTGGCATGTTCCCCCAGTATTCTCATGTCCAGAGGGGCCTTGTGCCAGTAGAAACTGCTGGGAGGATCTCTGACAGTAAAAACTGGACCATGTTTTTAATAGTGCGTCCTAAATGGTTTTGAGGTTGATGTTTTGAGGCCATATTCTGCAGGGCATCTGATTTAACCACATACCCTTCACAATCACAGTTTTTTTTTTTTGCCATTTTCTTGGAAGGGACTGAAGGGCTGGG
The DNA here is from genome assembly GCA_030684275.1 of Acipenser oxyrinchus oxyrinchus. Lineage (NCBI taxonomy): Eukaryota > Metazoa > Chordata > Actinopteri > Acipenseriformes > Acipenseridae > Acipenser > Acipenser oxyrinchus. The sequence continues at coordinate 41,560,287 of CM060255.1, forward strand.
AGGTATCGCTTCTAAGGGTTTTTCAGGCCACTGGGTTGAGTTACACGTTCTAATTTATTGTTAACTTGTTCTGCACCAGGAGAAAGTTGATATTCCTGAAGTGAAACGAATAAAAATGACTATTTGATCTGCATAGAAATACCACAGTATACATGAACAATGAGCTGTAGTTTTATTATGTAAAACTAAAAAAAAACTTTTTGTTTTAGAGCAGTTTTTAATGAAACTTGGTATTTGTAACACTAATGTAGTCACATTTTATTCAATTTTTGTTTTAAATGTTTGTTTTAAACAATCAGACATTCAAAAAACGTTTAAATTTCATTTGGGTGAGTTGATCACTAGATTATGTTTATTCAGAGTTTGGCACAGTCCGTAAGTGTAAACAGTAAAGTTTACATTTTGACCAATACTGAAATTTAGCATTTTGGGCACAGATAATAATAATAATAATAATAATAAAAAAAGAAAAAAACATATGTACTCTACTTTTGCAGTATTGCATCATTTACATTGTGTATACAAATTCTGCATTATATTGCAATTTTAAGGGGTACTTTATCTTTAACAGCAATGGAGGATAAGGAATTGATTTGGAGGACTGAATGTTTGTTAATGTGTTTTTTAAAGTTTGGATTTTACATTGTGTAAGTGCTCATTACCAATCTATATGGGCACTTAGATCTTTGTAATAGTGTTGAAGAAAAAAAAAGTGAATAAGTACAGTAGACAGGCATTTCAGATTTGATTTGGCAGATGCATTTATTCATAGTTCCTGTTGACTCAGCTTAGACGTAGGCCTGGAATGATAGCACTAAGTTGCACTATATGATCGTGCATGAAAGGTAAATGGCCGAGGAGAAACACTGTTCTGTACAAAGGCTGCCACCTTCTAAAAGTGTTTTCCATAAACTATCAACATTGAGCAGCTAACAGATCTGTTTCATTTATCTCACTTGGTTATTATTCCAGTCCAGTTCTCAAACAGCACAATGTTGCACACAGATTTTCTGTATTTGACAGTCAATTTTGTGTTTCGATTGCTTGTACAGTATAAGTCACTTGTACCAGGTGACTGCATTCTGCAGTATTAATGACAGTGAAAGTGGCCTGTATTATTTACTGCTTACTAATACATGTGAAATACTGTTGAATGATGATTAATTGTTAATGTTTTTTTTTTTTTTTTGCTTGACAAGCCCTGACCATTTTCAAACATTGCCATTCAATTTACTGCTGATTGTTGAAATGTAAACATGGCATGCCTTTCAATACCTTTACCACCATGTTGAGCTCTTCCTTGTTTGGCCTGAAGATACAGATAACAGAAATGAAATTATTTGTGTTAAATGTCTGCTGTAAACCATTTAAAATGTAATTTACCCTGCCTTCTCAAATCTTCTTTAATGAACTTTTATATTTCCTGAATTTGGGCATTCATTTGTGTTTAAAGAGCACACAGTTGGTTTAGATTATTGGCTGCATGCTGAAACGCTGCACCAGTTTGCCAGGAATACATGTTTATTGTGAGGGAAATAACATTGTATCCTGCCCACAGTGTCTGCTTATACAGAATCCAGGGACTCTTCAGTTCATGCATAAACTCTTTAACATTTTAACAAGGACAGCCAGACAGCACTGAGGGATTTATGTTCCTTAGCATGCAGTCCCTACTAAGCTGCTACCAAAACACAGTTTAACTCCCTTCTCCAGACAAAGGATTTCTCCTTCCTTATATACATGTGTCCACTCCCCAATTAGCAATCAATTACGTAATTGGGGAATAAGCCACACCTGTGATTGCTGGCAGGACAGATTTAACCCCATATCTGCCAACCTTACATTTCCACTCACACACTATTTACATTTAAGGGCTTTCACCCTGCCACAAGACCTCAATCCAGAAGTCAAATGTTTTGATAAGGCATCCTATTTTTTTTATGATTTTATATCTTTTATAAAATGAGAGAAACGGTATCTTGGTTTGGAGTAAAATGTTTGTCTCAATTATACTGTGGAATGACCTTGTTTAAAGCAAACTGTATTGAACATGAGAAAATCAACGGTAATGTGAGAGAACAATTTACTTACTAGAACAAAAACACATTTACTGTATCCATTATACTGATTATTTACTTTTGAAACAGGTTTTACAGGTTTAAATGTACTGAATGAGTTAACATAGATTTCCTTGTCATTTACTATACTGTGAAGGTTATTTAATTGTGTCTATTCAAAGTAAATGTTGTACTGAAGGTCACATGTCCTCATTCTGTGACCTGGAAACTGAAACGCATAGAAAGCGAGTCTGGAAGACTTTCCAGTTATGAGCACAAGCATGAATAGACTTACATGAATTTGCTTGTCATACAACGTTATCATCGTCCGTTCCGTCTTCCATGCACATACACAATATAGAGTTACATGTTTGATCTGTAGTTCATATGGTGTGTGAAATTCGTTAAAGGCTGATTTTAATAGGTTTTTAATAATACTTTGGAGTGTTATCTTCAATTTTAAATGGTGACACAGAAGATGGAATCGTTCATTTCAAAGGCCAATTATGATAACAGGAAGCTGCAAGCAAGGACATAACTTTTTAAATGTAATTTTCCAAACTAGAGGGAGCTTGTGAAGCAGCTTGAAATTGATGCATTGGAGTGTTTAATTATGACCTGTTTTAGACATTCTACAATAGCACACTAAAACAAATGGGTACACTGTCTTCAAAATGGTTTAAACAATCATGGGTAAAAGTTTTCTGTCTGTAGACAAAAAAAAAATTGTCTCTTTTTATCGTGGAAAACTGTAAAATGTTTTCGCACACACTTGATTTTTATAATGTTTGACTTTTAAAAAAAAAAAAAAAAAAAATTTACTCTTCCCGTCGTTCTGCGTTTGCATCAGAATGAAGAGAGAGAGAGCTTCTGACATGGGTCTGTATTTTGAACTTCCTTAATTAGGGAATACTTGCCTTCAAAAGAACAGTACTTGCTTTTCTTTATTTGTTTAACAGTTTCCTTTAATAAACTACATGAGGGAGTTCTAGTTGCAGCACTGTACAGAGATGCCATTGGTATTGGGTGTGCCATTTGGTGCTACTTGCATGTTTATAATTAATGCCTGCTCAGTAAGTACATATTGACAATTTTATACTGAAACACCTGCCCAATCAAATTTATATTATGTGAATTGGGCATACATGTAAAAGGTTTGATCAGTAACATTTCAAAAACTATGTTTGTTAACTAGCCTCGTGTGATTTATCAGGTTGATCCATCTGGTAAAATGACAAGTTGTAAGGGAAGTAATTTCTGAATTACTTTTTCTACAAAGTCAAGTTGAAATTTGCTTTTGAAAGTTGTCCAGAATGCATCCGAGAGCATGTACACAACCCCAGAACTTCTGGGGTGCCTAGGTGTCCACTAGACCCCTGGCCAAAATATTTATTTTACCCCAGTTCAGTCAAAATGATCATTGGCCACTTTCACCCATGCATAATAGATGTAGCTTTATTTAAGAATGACCCAGTAATTTATTTATTTATTTTTAAAATATAATATAATCTTGAAACTGTGCCGATACCAAAACCATTTTTTTTCAGGTCACACATATCCTGGTGCAGATGGATTTGTAGTCCATACAGCGACTTCAATACTTTTTTGTTACGTAAAAATAAGTACTTTGTCTATAAATCCTAAGTTACTGAGCTTTATTTTTCTTTGCACAATTATAGCAGCCTAAACTATGGAGCGCCATTTGTGCCCAAACTATCCAGCCGTTAGTTTGTCAATTTGTTTGTCAATTTGTCCAGCAATTCGTCCATAAATTTGTCAATTCATAAAGTAATTCATAAACATATTTGTTAATTCATCTAATAATTCATTAACCCTTTGCGGTCCTATGTCGGACCTGGTCCGACATCGCAGTTTTCCCTTTCCGGTCCAATGTCGGACCCTGTCCGACATCATCAAAAAGACGCAAAAAACAGGTCTCTAGTCGTTTTTTCTCTGGAAAAAGCAGAGAAAACCATTCAATGGCCGAGTGAGACTGATAGGAGCCGAGAGAAGCCGAAAAAACGGGCATATCTCATGAATACTGATAGCCCCGACACCACATAGATAACACGGACATAAACAAACAAGATAGCTGCTTCCGCATCCAGCGCTCAAAGAACATCACAGACATTTGCAGAGCTTTTTTTTAGTTGAAGTAATAAAATAATGACTTGGATCGCATTATTTCTCTCTATATACCACAATGCTTTGCGCACAGTGAGACGGAAGTCTCTATAAAATCAGCAGAGTCGAGTATCTTGTAAAATAGAATATCTTTTGAAACGCCCTTCTAAATATTATTGGCTGAAGCAGTTTTGAGTGAGGCTGGATTTTCATTGATTAAAATATTACTGTGTGCTCCCATTGGCTAGAAAGGTTGCAGTGTTTTCGGCACAGTGCGAGATTGACAGTTGGAAGCTTGTCTGGTTGATTGGAAATTTGCACGTCCGTACAGCATTTCGTATTAATGAATTAAAAAATTAATAAAATAATTATTAGATAAATTAACAAATACGTTTATAAATTACTGTATGAATTGACAAATTTATGGACAAATTGCTGGGCAAATTGACCAATTCACGAATTGACAAACAAATTGACAAACTAACGGCTGGGTAGTTTTGGCACAATTGACACTCCATACTAAACAGTAGTGGGTACTGTACGTGCCTATAGCTAAAGGGTTTCCCCCAGAGGCAATGACTCCTCTGTTACAAAGAAAGATGACCACAAACCCCACTGGAGGTCCAGAGACATGCAGCCTAATTCAGTGTCGTATTTTCAGTTGCTGAGAAACTAGCCAGGACCACATCCTGATAGCAGAAGGCCCACCAACTGCCCTGTCAAACTACTTGACCTTATAATTTTGAAAGTCTCCCATCTGTTACAAACAAGACGCAAGGGGGGTTGAAAATATGAGCATGCCAAAGATGTGCCATCAATATTTCACTTGGACCACCTAAATGCATCCCACCTGTACAACTGCCAGAGCCTTATTACATGTCTTGCTGCTTCAGCTAGACTCGAGTCAGACCAAAAGGTTGAAAGCCAGTGTTCATGACCAGTGAATCAACCTTCTAGCTTTTTCTTGTGATGTATTTATTTTATTGGGTAACAAGTTTCCCAAACGATTAGCAATCCATGAATAAGACATCTGGTAGTGCTTTCCTCTAAGCTTTGAATACTCAAATCTACAGGGGGAAACATGCAGATAAAAGAAAAAAAACTGCTACAGAATAGTTCACTGATGCAAGATTCATTACAATGCACAGCATTCCTTGGTGATGTCTAAGTAATGCGGTTTAGGCTAGGATGTATACACTTTATCTTAAAGGGTCAGGCTGGAAATGCTGGGGGCAGGGCTCACCACTAAGCCTTGTATAAATGTTACATAGTATTGGTAGTTCCAGAAACTAAAAAGATGAGACAGAGTTAACTATATGAGTAAGAAAACAAGTTTGGTATGTGACATTTTAAAAGAAGGTTACTTTAAAGAGTTCTTTTAAAACCCTATTTATGTATCATTTAAACATGAATATTTTTGCATCATTTTAGTTTTTTTTTGTGATTTTACAATGTGATGTTTGCAAAAGGTATTGAAGCTAATCTTCAACTTGTCTTGACAGTGCTGCTAAACAATACAAACTAAAGTGGTGTCAAATAAGCATAATAATATATTAACTATGGTTTGTCACCATCGTTTTTTTATATAGAAAAGAAAACAGAAAATAAACAATACCATTGTTCCAGACATTTTATTATTCACAATTATAATTTAAAAGGGTACAGGTTTTGTCTTTCTAGCATTGTCAATACGATGCCAAGCAACCCAAGCTAGTATGATAAACTGGACAGGTACAGGAAAAAAAACTGTTTTTTGTTCTTTATATATATATATATATTTTTTAAAATAAAGTAACCAGTCATAGATAGAAGTGCATTTGGTTGTTTTTGGCATTAGATACATGAAACCAATTTGATTTGTGGACAACACTGACAAGTAAAACTAACATGCGACCTGAGATGCCCATAATACTTTTGATAAACACATCCCCAGAAATGTCCTTGGAATGCAGTCTTCTTTCATGACCAAAGAGGCAAAGTAGGGCAATCAGTCAGGCAGATATGTGGTCATTTATGAAAAAGAGGATTAAAAGTGTTTAGCAGCTTCGTACTGCCTAAGGTCTGATCCATGGCTGACTCTGTCGTCTTGAGGGCTTGCAAGGCAGTAAGTCCCTCTGGAATAGGCAAAAACCAAAACTACGGAGCCTGTTCATAATTATCTAGCAGAGCACCACTGCTTAAAAGAGGGACAGGAGAGGGAAAAGGGACAGGAGAGGAGACAGGGATTTTTCTTTTTTGTGCTGTTGGACTATGAATGTAATGCATCTTATTTCAACCTGCAATCTCATAGTGGAGCATCGAAATAATGCCTCTGTTCTCATTTTTCAAAAAGGGCTTTTGTCTACCAAAATTGCGTAGTATGAACAAGTACAGTTTTACACAAATATTTAAGAAAATTGCAGAAGTAAATGTAATCCAATGTTGCCTACTCGGTAGAGCTGAAGACTGGGAGCCACAATATCTTGGGTTTAAAATGCATCCCATGTATTAACTTTACATGTTGTTTTTTGTCTCTAAGACTAGAAAGAGCACTTTCTTTTTGCATCTGAAAGACTATGTCACCATTTACTGCAAGATACAACTGGGAACATCCTCCTTCTCTGTACAATATTGCAACATTGTCATGATGACAATGAAATCAGCCCAGTGTCGAGCTACAGCATTCATTTCTGGTTGCTTGCTGCCAAATGGAGGCAGGTAGCATCAAGATATTGTAAACATGTTGTTTATGCAAGCTCATTTAATATATCCCAAAAGAATATCTCTAATTATGTATTTCTTGTAGTTTATTACAATAAAGTCTTGTTGCAAGTGCAACATTAAATGCATTATGTATTCAGTGCTAGGCAGACTTACCCGTCTGAGCTTTGTCTATTGTGGTGTAGTTTTATACTAATTATAGGGTTAAATATAAAAAAATAAAAAACTTTAAGATAATTTTATACATTTTTTTCCCCCTCTAGCTTTATAAGGCTATGGTTAATAACTTCTGTGTACTGTAACTTAAAAATAAATAACCTGTTGTCAGCTGCTTGCCCTTTTTAACTCCTCATCCTTAACAACAAACATAGCCCACCCAATAAAGCTGACATTGCCAGTTATAGAACAAAATATCCACTGTGAGTCTTGTTTAAAGCTACATTTTGGGTTGTCAAAAGCAGTTGTTTTAATGGTTAAATGTTGCAGGCATGTCTCAGGTGCCATATATTATTCTGACAAAATGCAAAGGCCAGGTGGACAGTCAAAGCAACTGTTTTGTAGTCTCTATTTGACAAGTTTATTATTTTACTGCCTAGTTTGCATGGTACAATATTGAAAATACTTTAGTAATTGTTTTTAGATTTTTTAGGTTCATCTTTTAAATTGCTGCCTAGAGACAAGACAAGGTGAAGATGTATTTTCTATCATTCACAAAGTAATGACTTGAGCATTTTTAAATGCATTCAATCTTCAGTCCTTCTACTGAATTTTATTCAGGCAGAATGTAATTACAAGATGTTTAGAGTTACATTTTGCGAATTTCCCTGAGACCGACCATTGACCACAATCCTGAAATTTGGGACTTTTCAAACGTGCACAGAATGATGGAGTCCACTATTTTAATTTTTTTTTTCAATTGCATTGTGGTTCAGGACTTGTTTGGCTAGTTAGTGTGAATGTGCAACTTCCCTGGGAGGCAATGAACAGAGTTCCCCCCCCCCCCTTTCTTTATTTACTGCAATGGCCAGCCTGGGCTTTTCAGAAAAACATCAAAATAGCAGAGGCCCAAGGCATTCTGCGGTGATGGAAATGAGGAGAGAACATTGTGTTTCAACAATTTAATTGTGTGTAATAAAATACAAGCAGGTTAGACAACAAGCACAGAAAAAGGCATGCTCTATCAGACTTGAAGGGCACAGTTCAGTACCTAAAGCTACCATTACTTTTTTTGGGGGGGAGGGGGGGTAATACTCTCTGGATATAAAGCCTTGGTGCTAGTGTAAACTCTAAATGGGCCGCCTTAGCCACTGTAAACGTTGGTTATTGTTCAGCTCACAGCTTTTATCGCCATTTGTTCTCTTAATATGAGGTATAGAAACACACATTTAATGTGAGAATCTGCCACACGCATTTTAATTAGCTTAAAAGCTGAGCTGAGGGATAAAAGCAATGGATTTTGCCTCATTTTTTTTTTTTTTCACTGGTTAATTAGATGCCATTGTGGAACACTCTTTCAGATCAGCCCTTTTTGCCTTAGTGACCATTCATTTTACTTTGCCTGAGATGCACATTTGAAATGCTAAACTCCCAGCTTTATCCTGCAAAACAAAAAAGGGTTTTGTTTGTTAAGAAAATCTCAAATTAGCCTGTGAGGAAGCCACCTAGCATCCATCCCTCCTGAAACAAATGCATTTTGGGTAAATACTCTCCAAGTCACCCAATTAAAGCCAACAGACATTAGGTGCTCAATATGGTGCTGGCTAAATGTAATTACCTAGACATGGCTTTGCTCTCAGAGCTGTATGAGACATACTTGTTGATTAAATAAATACTTGCGGTCTGAAGTGCCGTAGTGGAGGGCCAAGAGAGCACTACAGTAAAAGAAAAAGCCTGGCAAATAGTACTTCAGAATGAGTTGAGCCTTTTAGGTGGTGGAAGTAAATTGAAAGGTAACTTTGCAAAACCACCGAGCACTTACCTGGAGACTGTGAGGCTTACTTTGCCACCTGTCCTTCCTTATCCAGTGAATTTTGGTAATGTGGGTGTATGTGACATTGTTGTTGATGCTGAGTTTCCATCACCTAAGACTGCTGGCGATTCATTAGGATCACTGAACAGCAAATTCTGACCCCAGGGCTATTCATGTACACAGCATGTGGATAGGAAGGTTTGTTTTAAGCGTATTTAATTAACCAGGATAAGACCCAGAAATGTTTCCTCAAGGACCATCCTTTGAGGTGGTTTTACCCACAGTATAATGTGGTGCCATACTGTTAATAAGCTGGGACTTGGCTGAAGACCACTTTACATTTATTTCCATTGCATGAGATATGGAAAATAATACAGTTTGTTGGGCCATAAGGATCAGATTAAACTTGGGTGCTAGAAGAAACAATAGGGTTTGAAATTCTTTTAAATGGCACAAACCCATACTTTTTGTTAAAAGCAATAAATTGCTACCTTCTTTATTTCCTAACTGCTGCTTCACAGTAGGAATTTGAGTACAGCAACCGTCTGAAAGCAAAACATTTTTTGTCCAACATGAGTGGCAAGTGTAGGTGTGAGTTTAGTTTGGCTTTCTCTCAGGAAAAACGCTGGCAAGAAAAAGGAAGACAATTTATAGCTTGTACTCATTTTGACAACCTGCAGGGATCCACATACTTTGTTTTTGGACATCCTAGTCAGTGTTGTAGGAGTTTGTTTCACTTAGTGTAATCAGCTGTAGCCAAGGGTTTAATCTACTTGACTCCAAAAAATATCAAATTTGGTCCTTTATGACTGCCATTGTGTTTTGAAAATGTATGACTACAGTTAACCAAACAGTTAGTGCCTATTTTATTAATGTAGTCATTTTAATTGTGTTACTGTACATAGTACCATTCCAAGAACAAAGCCCAAGGAATGTAGATTGTGATGCTGCATAGATTAAACAATGGCTCAGAATGTCTGAAGTGTTCCAAACATCTATAAAATCTATAATTATTATTATTATTATTTGTTTATTTAGCAGACGCCTTTATCCAAGGCGACTTACAGAGACTAGGGTGTGTGAACTATACATCAGCTGCAGAGTCACTTACAATTACGTCTCACCCGAAAGACAGAGCACAAGGAGATTAAGTGACTTGCTCAGGGTCAAACAAAGAGTCAGTGGCTGAGGTGGGATTTGAACCGGGGACCTCCTGGTTACAAGCCCTTTTTCTTTAACCACTGGACCACACAGCCTCCTATAATAAATGGGAAATGTCTGACATTCACTCAAATAAATGAAGTATGTTTACAACCCAGCAGCATCAGGTCTAAAGCTAAATTTTCAGTAAATGGCAGAAAGCTAAGAGCAATTGGTTTGATCCGTTTTGTCATAAGCCACAAAAGTCTGTATATAGGAACACCAATTAGTACATTGTTAATTCAGACTAAAAGCCTTACAAAATGTAATTAAGGACATAGTTTGGTGTTACTGAACTTGCATGCCATGTGTTTGCAAACAGAACAGTGCTTACACCGCTAAAGTGACCCTGGAGTCACTGGAGACCAGGCATCCTGTTACCTTGGAATGCACGAGTGCTGCCATCATTCTCCTAAGTGTGGCTTGTAATGAAAGGATTGCAAAGTTGTCTGTCAACAGCCAACATGTCAGATTTTGAGCTGATGGATTACAAGCAGATTGGAAGCAGGCTATTTGCGGCAGCCGGAGCAGACCAATACAGGACCCTTGTTCCGTATTTAATAATTCGGGTACAGGTTTTCATTAACATTGTGTGAAGGCAACCTTCTCATTTATATGGTATAAACATGCTACAGTAGTTTTCTACGTCCCAAATGATTCTAATTATTTTTTAGCAATGAGGGACTCCATAGCTCAGCTGCAGTTTAATAAATACCATTAAAAATGAGATTTTGGCATACAAAATAGTTGACATTCCTTTCAGGGGATAGGTTAATTATAGCCTGTTTAGCGGAAGAATATTTAAAGGTTAAATGACATCTAACCAATTCTACATAACTTTTGAGTAGTTTTATTGTTTTACACGGGCTCTGGAGGTCAAACAGTTTAGCAGATGTGTTGCTTTTGGGGATGTTTCTTTTGAAAAACTTAAGAGATCAATGACAGGAAGAAGAACATAAATTCTAAAGGGGTAGCTGAAGAAAGGACATGCTTAGCAAGTGGTTGAAATTACTGTATGTTTTACTCGACAGGTCATGCATCCAAACAAACTGAAATGCTGTGGTATGATAGGCATTTGTGGTTCATATTTATTTATGTAAGTTTCTGTGTATACATGTACACAGCCCTCCACTTTCCAGTGGTGACTCTGGACCATATTTAATGTTTTACTTGTATTAGCAGTTACCATTGTTGAATGAAGAACATGTGTCCCACCAAGTCATCCTGCTTGTATTAATCTGTTCCACTGCTTGTTGGAGTTTATGTTGAATCAATTTATATTTAGCAGGATTCACCCCACTGCCATATTTTTTGGGGCAGAATGAGTTGCTCTAAAATTCATGTCCATACACATTAGGAACTAAAATACACAGTTGTGTGTTACAATGTATTCCTTTCCTGAAAGTATCTGGCATAAAGACCTGCTTTTGGCACGCAGCACTTGCATATTACATATTGACATATGTATTCTTACTGTAGTACTAATTATAACAAATCCCCACTAGACATGTGACTGACATAAATATTAAGTTTGATAGACCTTCAGAATATATTCTGTTGTAGTGTGCGCAATAGAAAACTGAGGGCCACTTTATTCTTTGTGGATTATAAATAAGGAGCTGTTTTTGGCTTTTTTGCATTTTATATACTGTATGAAATTGTTTTCGGTTACTTTCCAAAATGCTTGGACGTTTTTTTCTGTCACAATATACTCGACAGTACTTGCACACTTAAGTTTCTTTGCTGTCTTCCACAATGAAATCCTTATTTAATGAGCACATTCTTCTTAAATCCTCACTATCTAGCTGTAACATAGTTTTAAATCCCACGAACAAGCCTTCTAATTGTAATCTCGTTTTAAATCTTGCAAGCGGATTCTCCAATAGAAATGTAGGAATTTGCTGTCACCCAGTAGTTGGGGTGGGTTTAAAGTATTCAGAACGAATCACTGATAGATACAAGTCAGGAAGGAGGACATTGCCCAACTGCACTGGGAGAGGTACTTTTAGTTTTTGTATTTATTTTTTTTATGGGAAAGGGGTGAAGTTAACATGAATTGAGTGACCATTCCCAGTGTTTTTTCCGGTGTGTATTGGTTACACACCGATTTCTAATATTTTTTTGTATGTGGGGGTATCGTTTTTTATCAGTTAAAAACGAAAATCAGAAGCCCTGATTAGAAATGAATGCATACCTTTTTCATTACTGAAATCTTTGATGACCACCTTGATTTAATTGGCCATAACCCTGACAATACTATTTCAAAGGTAGGCTAAGCCAAATACAGCACCAAAACACACCGCTATCTTTATGAACTAAACAGCAGGTCTAACTACCAACCCTTTCAAACTTCTAAACCAGCTCTTTCCCCTGTGTCTGTATTGTATATTAATAAGGGTTTGTCTATAAATCACCCACCCATGGGAGGAGAAAACAGTAGGATTAGTACAGTGCTAAAGGGTGGTGATATTTAGATCTGCTGGAATTTTAAATAATAGATCCTTGTTTTTTGTCAGTTTCCACACAGCTTCGAACAGATTTTTCAAATCTAGAGACCACAAAAAAGGGCATTTGTATGAAGTAGGAATTTGTAATCACAGTCCTACCCATCATGCAAAAGTGACATCTGCTGTGGCAGATTTATTTTTTATGTGCCAAAGATTGAAATTAAAATCTTCTGTTCAAGTGGCTAAATGAAAAATTCCCTGGAAAGATGTAAATAAAGAGCCCTTAGATTGGCAAGAATATAACAAGATGGCATAAAGAACAGACAGTTGTGTGGAATTGTCTGCCCAGGTTTTCAGTTGCAAATTGGACAGCTCATTTGCTTATCAAAGCCTAATAGTCTCCAATTTTAAAAAGTTTTCTGCCTTAAGGAACATACGCTGCCCTCTTGCCATTGCTGACTTCAGAGACATCATTTTCTTTTAATTAAAATATGTTTTAACAGTTTGGCACAGTGACATACTACATTTAGTTTAACACGCACTCCCTGGAGAATACTGAAGAGAATCTTGATTTTTCTCCTGCACAAGGGCACAGTGATGCTGTCTCTTCATATGGCTGGGAACAATAGTTATGTTCCTGGCCTATAATTTACTATGGCTGTGATGGATTTTGTGACTGACAAAAAAGTCTGTTGTACTGTAATAAAAATAAAAGACTTACCTGAATCAGAGGATTCCGAGTAAGACAGCAGTATAACAAAATAGAAAAACAAATATTGTATATACAGAGACACGTGTGATTAATTGTTTTTAAATGAATATTGGTTTAAACCCCGGGGTGGTGTGAAGAATGTATGGAGAATGTGTTCATAGGATAGCAATGTTATGTGTATTAGAGAAACTGGGTGTGTTGGTTGTTTTGTGTTTTCTGTTTGTCTAAACAATAGGAGTTACAGAACCAGGCTTACAAATCCCTTAAATACAGCTGGGTATTTAATTGGGGGTGGGGGCTGTGATATAAAAGGGAAGTGAGCGGGAGAAAAGGGGGGTAGCCACGAGAGCTATCTAAATGTGGTTGAAAGTAGTGTGTTGCTGCGAACCGAAGGCTAAGATTATAGAGCACAGTGTATTAACTCCAGTCTGTGTACTCCTGTTCAGTTGTTCGTCAACGTGTTGTTTCAAATAAAAGTATCAAACGTTTTGCACCTGATCTCTGTGTGGACCTGGATCGAGGGACAAACATAAATGTGTTTGCTGCTTTCCACGAAAGTAAAGGGGGCCGGGTGACAGGCACAATGCACAGTATATTGTTTATCACATTTTTAAATAAAATTCTACAAACATAGCAGCAAGTATTAAGTTAATGCCTAATTTATCCAGAAGAAAAAATGAAGAGAACATAAGTATATATTGGAAAGTACTGGACAGCAGTTTAACCCATTGCGGCCTACTCCCTTTCCTGTTTCTAAGACCCTGTTCACACTAATGCCTCAGGGCGGCGATATTTAGGTATGCAACCCGTTCACACTGGTGGTTAAAGGCACCTTTGCGCAGTCACATATGTGACTGATAAGCAGGCCTAAAATGTGGCAAATTGCTTTTTTTGTTTTAATGGAACGATAGCCTGCACTCAGAATGGAGGAGCTACCAGGTTATACAGTAATCCTTAATTTGTAGCAAGTGTTTCTTATTAATATATATTTTTTCAATGCAGCGCAGTAGCAATTTTATGGTATATATTAAAAAAACCCTGATATATTATTTACTATTTTGATGTAGTTATGGTGCATCAACAATCTTAAGATTTGTGGATGAGAACAGTATTTTATGTGTGTAAAAGCAAGCAACTAATAAAGCTGTAAACACACACTTCTGAAGGTATGTATATTGTTGAATGCAAAATAAACAATGGTGGCTGAATATGCCAAATTGCCAGCATTATTGATCATTATTGAGATCTACAATCCTGCAGTTTTTATATTTATCATTTAGTTACTAAATAACAGGAAGGGCAGCAGTGTGGAGTAGTGGTTAGGGCTCTGGACTCTTGACCGGGGGGTCGTGGGTTCAATCCCAGGTGGGGACACTGCTGTTGTACCCTTGAGCAAGGTACTTTATCTAGATTGCTCCAGTAAAACCCAACTGTATAAATGGGTAATTGTATGAAAAAATAATGTATAATGTGAAATAATGTGATATCTTGTAACAATTGTAAGTCGCCCTGGATAAGGGTGTCTGCTAAGAAAATAATAATAATAATGTAAAGGTAATTATGACAAATTAAGCTATTATGAATGCACTGTAACTCATATTATATGAAAGAAACAACCTGAATGTTAATCCACTAGATTTTTTTTAATTAATATTTTTATAATTAGTTGTATGATGTAGAAATAATTACCATTCAATATTTATACACTGCTGTCTTGGCTAGCAGAGCATTCACCTTTCATGTGTGGAAGTATGGGATGTCTAATAAATCAAATTGGTCATGTGATAAGCTGCCCTAAGTCTAATATATATATAAGACCGACCCTGGTCCTGCAATTGCAGGCCCTGAGCCACACTGAAACAGTGGCCTAAATCTAGGCCGGCCCTGGGCTGCCTTTTCTTTTTTGGAGCATTCACATATGAGAATCACAAGTGTGAATGTGGTCTTAGACAATCTGAAAAAAAGGACAGCATTATTGCTTATTTAAGGTTTAAACGTGGCTGTCCATATTCTTGAATCTGACCACCGATGCATCTGTCTGGTGAATTATTTTAATAAGGTATTCATGTAGAAATATATAACTACCCTTCAATCAGTAACCTCTTTGTTTCTGTTAATATAGCCAAATGCTGCAGGTAACATGTCTACGGGACTGTTTGATTTTCTAATGTAACTAATGTATTCGGAAAACTGAATCAAAAAATTGGTTTTCTGAAAATTACACTTTTCTGTGTTTACATGACTTGGGATAGATATTCCAATTCTGATAAATTCAACTGTATACGTGGATTTCATTTTTTGATAAACATAGCGCATTCAAGCATATGCAATAGTTAGTAGTATGGGAACAGACAGAGCATGAATTATCAGGCATTTTAGATTTTGCAAAGTTGCAAATTCTTATGCTGTATTCAACAGATTATTATCTTATATATCTCTCTTGTTCTAATTCTCCAGCATGTGCAAACTGTCTACTCCTTGCTACAACTCATCCTTTTCTTCATATAAGCTGCTGTACCTTACAACTTTCATACTGTACATTTTCAATGCATTTAACTAGCTAGAATTTGCTGCTCCAACAGTATAGGCAATTTCTGTGTGAACCATTGTAGTTATAATAATGGAGATTTATTTTCATCAAATACTATTACTTTATTTAGATTAATAATATAACTTTATCTGTAACTAGACAAATGGACCCATGTAAACTGATCAGTGACTGAAATCAGATATACATTTATAATTCTTTTATTGATTTTTTTTTTTTTTTGAAAAATAAATACACACAAAATAGAAAAGCATCCCTTGGACTACATAATATACAAACTAAAATCATGACGCAGTTCCTGTTATGTGCATCACCAGCCTGCTTTTTATTTCCACCCTTACAGAAGATGACATTCTATAACTTGAAAAGCAAAACTGAGAAATAGTTATCATGCTCTGCTTTCTCCTCATGTATTGCTGCTTTTCAGATCTCATTTTGTTAATCTTACATTTTGATCTATGGAGATGCATTGAAATGGGAACGTGACAAAACGTTCTCCCAACACCCATTATTCTGTTTTTTTTTTTTTTCTGGCTGGAAGTATGGATGTCGTTGCTTTAATAATCACGTCCGCAGGGTATGATGTCTTTTGCACATGTGCAGTACACATCAGAATACGTTTTCAGAAAGCTGTGTTTATATCACTTTTGATATTGGAATTACTTTTAGGAAAATTGTAAATTCTTACGTTCATATAAATGCACTGAATGAATGTTAATACTTAAGTTGAATGGCAAATTAATTTAACTCTTATTTATTCTAGCCCTATACAATATTATCATGAACATTGTTTTAAAGAAATAAACTAGTTATTATTTGACTTTTCTTTTCTGTTTAATAATACACTGTGATTTTTGTTAATATTGAATATTGTTAAAACTTTTTTACTTTGCAACAGTGATAAAAGTGAATTAAGATTATAGAGTTTTTATTCCACAGCGAACGATAAACTGGCTATTATTATTATTATTATTATTATTATTATTTATTTCTTAGCAGATGCCCTTATCCAGGGCAACTTACAGTCGTAAACAAAAATCCATTTCAAGAATGCAATGTTACTGTACATTCTTTATGATAAAACAGAAACAATATACTGCTTCTTATGGGAAGCTGATACTAGTCACAGCGATGGCAACAAATGTTAAAATTCTTCAGACTGAAATGAATACCTTTGCACAGTAAGAAACCAGAAGTATCAGGTGTAACTTTGAAAGCCATTCATGCATTTCATATTGGGTACTTAATAAAGAGATACCTGTAATATATTGTTACACTGCATGTCTTAGGTCATTCAATATGTGGGTGTATGGTACTGCATTCTCTTTATCTTTAGGCAGATAAGGTACTTTTTTAACATGAAAGCTGTGAACGGGCCATTTACATTCACTTTTGCATGCTTCCCTTTTTTTTAGGCGTGCGTCCCTGTCTCTGTGCTGTATTAATGGTTCATTTAAGACTGTCTGGATTCTATTACCTTTTGACTGACAGGCTTACTGAAGATCGCTGTGTTTTTTTCTGAAATACTACATGCAGGATCTTGATCACACAGTCAGATCCCACTGATGTAATTGCAATTTAACATCACATATCTTCACAGCCTCAAGTGGATTTCAGCTGCCCAGGAACATTCCTATATCAGGACTATACATTCTCATAAAATCACAGATTAATCGCCTGACTATAAATGTAGGTTTGGCAACACTGTAGTACTTGTGTAAAACATGTAGTCAGTGATTTAGTGATAACTGACCTTTAGTAATATATATTGTTTAATTATGTAATTGATATACTTCGGTTATTACAATTAAACAAATTGCAACCTCACAGGACAAACTTGCAGTTTCACAGTTTTCTTTTAGGTCAGTTGACAGTTTGAGAGATTGACATGTTCATGACTTATCTGGCAGCAAACTGATCTAAAAAGCGAGCAATCAAACTGAGAAGCTTTTGTGGGGCAGCAGTGTGGAGTAGTGGTTAGGGCTCTGGACTCTTGACCGGAGGGTTGTGGGTTCAATCCCAGGTGGGGACACTGCTGCTGTACCCTTGAGCAAGGTACTTTACCTAGATTGCTCCAGTAAAAACCCAACTGTATAAATGGGTAACTGTATTATTTGTTTATTTAACAGACGCCTTTACAGAGACTAGGGTGTGTGAACTATGCATCAGCCGCAGAGTCACTTACAACTACGTCTCACCCGAAAGACGGAGCACAAGGAGGTTAAGTGACTTGCTCAGGGTCACACAATGAGTCAGTGGCTGAGGTGGGATTTGAACCGGGGACCTTCTGGTTACAAGTCCTTTTCTTTAACCACTGGACCACACAGCCTCCTGAACACCAGGTGCTGACATTGCGGGACCTGCAATGGGACTGAAGCTGCTTCTGAGATCAGATGGCAGAACCTGGAGACCTGAAGGCGAGAAAGCATCAGCAGCATTATTGTGGATGCCTGCAATGTGGCATTGGGCAGCTGCTACAATAGAAGTGAAGGGGGCCAGCTGCTAGAGAACCGGGGATTTGAACCGGGGACCTCCTGGTTACAAGCCCTTTTCTTTAACCACTGGACCACACAACCTCCTATAAATAATATCTTGTAACAATTGTAAGTAAATAAAAATAATGTGATATCTTCTAACAAATGTAAGTCGCCCTGGATAAGGGTGACTGCTAAGAAATAAGTGGTTGATAGTGGTGGTATATTTTCTCTCAAATTCTCTGCAATAAGAATCTAAGTCTCCCCTCTGCAGAAGCTTTCAGGAGTAGTTCATGGGGCAGGAGCCTGGGCTATGAGAGTAGTTTGTTAGATCGTATATTGGGCTGGTAAGAGGAAAGCCTCTAGAGAAAACATGTAAAAGGGTTGCCTTGCTCAATGAAGAGGAGCTTGGCTGTCAAAACTGTGCACAGCATCCCTTGAGGAAGGAGTAGGTAGAAGTTGCAAACCGGAGTATCTTGAGGGTGGAATAGGTAGCGGATGCAAACCTGAAATAAAGGACAGAATATGTCAGAGAGTCTCCCGCAGGGATCTGAAAGGAGGTTAGTTAGGACCTTAGGCTCTAAGCACATAGTAGGCTAAGTTCCGAGTGGATAGAAGGAAGAATTGAGCTTTTGTTTGAGGTAAGGAATAGGGCATAAGCTGTGGAAGGATAGGTGTGGCTGGGGGGTCCCCACTGACATGTATGATGAGAATCCCCTTTTTTTGAAGGCAGATTTATGTTACTTGACCTAAGGTCAGGGCAATGAGATCGCTTGCCCCCCAAAAGAAGGACCCCCGACTCCATAGAAGTTCTGCAAAACCGTGCGGCAAAGAAGAAAGACCATGTACCAATGCATAGGAAAAACACACGAGACAACAATATATAAGGAGTTAGTTAGATGTATGGAGTATGTGTATGTATTGCTATACCTAGATCTCTCTCAGTGGAGAGGAAAAACTACCTCGTGGGGGGAAACCTATGGTGGTCCCGGCGAAGAGAAGAACTGGGGCGGAAGGCCTACCTTGGAGATCAGGGAGGCCAGATGGGAAGAGAACCAATGTCTTGATACTACTGTAAGGGAAGAATTCACAAACAGGGTCTGACAGGAGGAGGGGTTTTCTACGAGCAAGGTACCTAGACATGGAGCTGTAAGGGCAAAGGAGAGAGTTAATCTTTGACAGTTGTATGAACTGGCCTTGATCTGTCTTGGAGCTGCGAAATAGGATGAAGTGGGATTCAGGAACCATTGAGAGGTCGCAGGAACGGATGTCGATGGAGGGAAAATTCTGCGCATCTGAGAAATCCGAAGAAAGCGGTTAGACACATTGTCTCCATGAGTAGATCACTGAAAGGGGTGAAGTAGCCTTTTTGAAGAATTTGAATTAAAAATGTCTGCAGATATAGGTAGTCGTGATAGGGTAGTTGGTGCTACGCTTTGTATGATTCCTCTGTGTCAGATGCACAATGTAGGAGAAGAGACTGCCATTAAGAGATAGTGATACTGGATCCCGGACATGTATGATTTGATTGTACCTGGAGCCAGATGGAGAGAATTCCTTGCGTGGACTATGCAAGCATCCAGTCTTGATTGAAGGGGATAGGAAGAATACAATTTTGAGCACAGAAAACTGAACAGCAGTTCCAGCCTGTGGTGTAAGATGATCTTGTGGATTGAGCGAGAGCTGAGGCCATGTTTCTGGCAGATTTGAAGGAGCTTGGATAGAGTCTAATTATTATTATTATTATTATTTGTTTATTTAGCAGACGCCTTTATCCAAGGTGACTTACAGAGACTCGGGTGTGTGCACTATGCATCACTTACAACTACGTCTCACCCGAAAGACGGAGCACAAGGAGGTTAAGTGACCTGCTGAGGGTCACACAATGAGTCAGTGGCTGAGGTGGGATTTGAACCGGGGACCTTCTGGTTACAAGTCCTTTTCTTTAACCACTGGACCACACAGCCTCCTGAACACCAGGTGCTGACATTGCGGGACCTGCAATGGGACTGAAGCTGCTTCTGAGATCAGATGGCAGAACCTGGAGACCTGAAGGCGAGAAAGCATCAGCAGCATTATTGTGGATGCCTGCAATGTGGCATTGGGCAGCTGCTACAATAGAAGTGAAGGGGGCCAGCTGCTAGAGAACCACTCCGTACCCATGAATCTCCCGAATCCTAGAAATGATGCATCTGTAAAAAGAAATAAATAATAGGGGGCTGAGGTCTAGTCTTCATAGAAGAGTAAAAGGCCATTCCTGTATTGAATTAGTGATGCCCACATTTTGATGTCCTTGCTGGATTTGGCGGACATTTTTATTCTAGCCTCCAGGCTTGATACTGTAGAGGAGTGAGAAATGAAAGTTCTACCCTGAGGAATGATGGGTATTGCGTAATTGAAATGCCCAAACAAAGATAACCGTTAACGTTTTCTGATGGTAGTTGCTATTTGGATTTGATAAATGAGGTATTATCAGTTTTGCAGGAGGGAGGCATGCTTCGAATTTCATGGTGTCCAAGGTGATGCCCAGAAATTTCAGTGAGTTTACTGGACCGATGGTTTTCTCCTTGGAGAGAGATGCCGAGTTCTAAAAATTGTGTTCTGAGCTTTGTGATTGCTTCTGCCTGGGGGATCTAATGAAGGGGAGATCAGGAGAAAATCGTCAAGCAGATGGAGCAGATACAGGATGCGGCAGGAGTTGAGAAGTAGCCAGCAGAGAGCTTCAGAAAGTGAATCAAATATCTTGGGGCTGCTATGGCAGCCGAAGGTGAGTTGCGTGGCGAAATAAACTTTCTTTCCCAGCAGATTCCAAACAGGTGACGTAAGGAAGGATGGATGGGTATAACTTTGAAGGTGTCAGATATATCTGCTTTGGCCAGTCAGAACCCGTGACCTGCTGATTTGATTAACCTGATGGCGTCTGAAATTTGTATGTACTACAGAGAAGATTGGTCATGGGGTATGAGCAAATTTATGCTGCTGGTAGAGCATCCTCATGGTGCAGAGAGATCGATAATTAGCCATTTTTTTTTCCTGATATACACTGGGTGGCGATACCAATGGGGTTAAACCTGAAAGAAGGGAAAGGAGAGAGGCTGAGAAGAACCCTTTGTCCGTCTCGGATTGAATAAGAATGCAGACTGAGGGTCCGCGGTTGCCGAGTGGAGGTTATTGCAGTTATACGATGATGTTGAGATTCTTGTCCGGCCGGTAGAAAAGCCGTGCTGCAGACCATTGATGAGGTAACTTTTGAAGAGCTGATCGGGGTTATGTTGGAGGGCTTCAATCAAGGCTGGGATGTTTACTGGGGTAGAAACTGTAAGTAGGTTAGAGCGTCACTTCTTAGGAGCGGCTGGGCAGAGGGATTGAGAGTGGGCGTCACCGCAGTGACTGCATACATGTAGATTCCTGGAGTATTTAGAAGAGCAGACGGATGCATTGAAATTATTGCATATTTGCTTGGATCCAGCAAACGTGATGTTGTGGCTGTATTTATCTGTATTCCTATAAGACCAAGGTGGAGCTGATGCATGGGATGAATGAGAAGCCGAAAATGGAGCTGAGATTCTGTCCCTGAAACGAGGTGAAGTGGAAGGGGCCACTCTGAGCGGTGGATGCTATAGCAGTTTTTGGACACAAGGATTTGGCAGCCCAGTTGATTACTAGATTATCTGATGCTAGAATGGAAACTGCTTTGGTTGTGAAAGCTTTGTGATATTCATAAAACATCGTACCTCCATATCTGACTGACAATTATGTGATGTAAAATAAATAATGATCCAATTCCAAGCGGCGATGTAGATAAACAGCATAAAATATCCAGATAAACTGAAAATGCCTGCGCGAATTCTCCCAAGGTAAGGGAGAATTTTTGAGCAAACGGGGGTTGCTGGATTTAAGTGTAATCGGTGAGGTCCCCACAGTCATCTGTTTTGTGATCAAGACATTTAGATTTGGGAATTAAAATTTAAACTGAATTTATGTCTTTACCTTCAATGATCTGGAGCCAGAGTGTGGTTTCTGATGGCTGGAGCTTTGTGGGAACTTTTGAGGGCAGTAGATGCCAGGTTGTAGGTGGGTACGTCGGCTGTGGGACCCAGAAGTGCTGAAATGGAAGGGGTGGCTGCCAAGGTGAAAGTTGCAGATGCTGGGCCAGGAGGAATGACGATTACAGCAGAATTGGAAGCAACCCTCTTATCCATGTTGTCAAGCCAGGTGTTGATGAAATCGAGACAGCGATGGGTTGAATGAGTGGCTTCATGTCCTCGAAAATGTTAAGATGGATCTGCTTGATGGGATCTGCCTCAGCTGTATTTCTAGGTTGCTGCTCTGCTACTGTGAAAGGGGAGGCGATGGGCTGAATTGGGGAGGAGGGGTAGCTGCCGCGAGAAGGAGGGAGCACTGGTGAAGCAGAAATGTAGGTACTGTACATGTTAAAAAGAGCCCGGCGATCACTTCCTACAGGAATGTTTTAAGTTGTTTTCGTGCAAAGTTTTCAAGAGTTTGGCAAGCGGCCAATCTTTATAAAACAGCTGGTCCGGGGGCTGGGTCTGCTGGCGGGGGCGCTTTGATTTCCATGTTCCTGATGCAGGAGGTCTAGTTGCGGGGTGGAGCCGTCCATGGCATTTAGAGGTGAATCCCACATGGAGATTTCCTGGTCTGAGTCGGAGAGGTTATTCGTGCTGGCTAGATTTAGCTCAACGGAGAACAGGGTTGTGGTGTATGAAAAACAAAACACTTGACAAGGCAGATAGGCATGAATAGGCTTTAAATAGGAATTATATGATGATTGACAGGAGCCGAAAATTAGAAGAGCCCTAGCTCCCGCCCCCTGAACTCCACATAAACATTAAAATTAGTTTTCTTTCACTTAAGCTCTATCCAAAGGATTATGTTTCTTTACTCTATCTTTACCTTTTTTAAAAAAAAAAAATGTTACAGCTTGGCTTCACCTAGATTTTTGGGGGTGGATATAATTTATAAATCCATGGAAGAAAGTTTATGTTGATGGAAGTACTTAATCAGTCCACACTGTAGTTGGTCTGTTGAAAGAGGGGTTTAGTCATTGACAAATGATAAACTAAAACATTCCACTTGTATTTTGAGTCTGACTGAAAATGAAACAAAGAAAGTGATTTGGTCCTGTGGAGGATTGCTGTACAGTAATACTGAGATCTGCCCTCAAGTTCTACATCTCCTCACACACAGTTTTGCCTTTTCATGTCTTCAAACAGTCAGTGCTGAGCTGCTCTTTTGCAGATAAAGCACCTTAATCCATATTTAATACATCAGCACAAACAGAACCTGAGGCTGGATGATAGCCAGATACTCATTGGGGTTTTACACAGTTTTACAGTCTTAGCCTGGATACACTGAGGAGGACAGGCATTTATTTATTTATTTATTTATTTATTTATTTATTTATTTATTTAAACCAATCTTCGTGTGTGGGTTTACATTCTTTTAGAACAGCAGCATTCAGCAGAATAAACTGACTTTGTAATAGCTGGGATACATCGCAATGGACTAGGAGAATGGCACATTTTGGGTTAGCTAAGGCAGTGGTGATTAAAGTAGCAGCTATATTGCATTTAGAATTATCTTTTTTTCTTCCCCAAAGATACATTCTCTGCCTTGATATTAGTACTATTTTAATATTTATGA
The DNA here is from genome assembly GCA_030684275.1 of Acipenser oxyrinchus oxyrinchus. Taxonomy (NCBI): domain Eukaryota; kingdom Metazoa; phylum Chordata; class Actinopteri; order Acipenseriformes; family Acipenseridae; genus Acipenser; species Acipenser oxyrinchus. The sequence goes on from CM060255.1 coordinate 41,584,182, forward strand.
TTCCCCCCTGGGCAATATTATTTTTTAATTGCACGAGGATCCTTGCCTGGTTAATTTTGAATACCAGTATGTCTTTTCTGAACCAATGAATCTTTTATTTTCTGTTTTGGTTGTACATTCGCTCCTTCATATCTATATCATTTCAGATTTAGGCCAATAACTGAAGGATTAAGGACTAAAATATGGAACACCACTGTGAGGTTAATCCTATTGACATTGGAGCACTTGACCTTGTCAACTTGCATTTGTCTCACCAGTATGTTGATTTAATCAATTAATTAATTAATACACATAGCTTGAACAACAGAAGCATAATTAGACGGGCACTTTCCTATTTTCAGAAGAGTAAATCTTGGTTTTCTATTGCTTATATCTATAGTAAGAATGCAAAACAATACTTGCTGAAGTAGGTGCTGAATTTTAGATGTGTTAACTCCTTATACACTAAATAACATTCAAAAGGGTAAAGTATACTCAAAGCATGTTAAAACACAGCAAAAACATGCTAGTAGGTACATGCAATATAGTCTATTTTGGGGCCTAAGCCATTGTTTAGCTATTAAGATAATTTCATACATAATATACTAGAGAAAAAAGAGGAAATGGCATTAAATAAGCTACATGCAGAATAATCTCTGTGTCTTGTAATTAAAAACTGGCAAAGGCTAAAGCAGTATATATATATTCTTGTTTTAGGTTGCTTTCTACAATACCAATTCAGTAAAGGAATAAATTGTCTTTTTTGTGAGTACAAAGCATTAAAAAAACAAGTGATTCATTATACTTAAAAAAGCATTTGGTTTTACAGCCTTCGAAACAGGTAAGAGCAGTTGTGTAATTGTTTAGTGTAGTGTAATTACCTATACGCTTACTTTAAAAAATAAAATGAGCTCAGCAGACTTCCTACTGAGAGGGAACCGCTGTTACCTGTTAATCCATTTAAAAACATACCCAGCCATTTCATGCCACGTAATCTCATAGGGCACCTGGGAACAGCTGGAGAATGACTTGTGCGACAAGCTGCAATCAGTCTCATGGCCTAAGTGCAGGCTCTTTGTCTTAAAGCCAGCAAAGGGGGTAGTGGTTTGTTTGTTAGGAACTGTTTATGTTAGTTTAAAGTTGTTTACAGAAAATAGCAGGGTGTAGATGTTACAGACCAGGTGGCCAGTTAGTATTGCTGTAAGAAAACTGCTTACTGTGATGGAATACACCTGCATTTATATGCTGGTTCTGGCTTGAGCTATGGAAATGCAACACAATAGCAGCTAGCTCATTGAATTTAGCACACACATTCTCTCATATTTTAAAAAATATATATTTTAACATCAGTTAGCCAATGTTTAGAAGCACTAATGCTTATAAACATTCCATCCAATAAAGGTACCCTCACTATCAGAAAACTGAAAGCACATATATAATCTGTTTACCTTTCTAACAAAACAGTCTATGCTTGAGTTATCCATAAACTTACCATTTTCTTGAAAACAAAATGATATTGTCAGATTTATAATAGTTATAAGGCTCATAAGGGTGTCCTCTTCACCAAAATGATTGGGGTCTGTCATTCAGATATGTTTCTGTGTGTTGTACTTTTTTCTTCTGAAAGACTTGGTTGTTTGGGACCCTGAAATATTGTTAAGCGGGTGCCCTATTGAACCTACCACCCTGCATAGGTGTTTCATCTTATTTTATGCCATCTGTGAGCTTCAGCTTTAATAGCTGCTTTTAGAAATGTGATTAAGAGGTTGCATGCCCTTATTTATTGCTGTTTTGCCTGATTAAGTTTACAGTGTATCACCTTTCCCATTCCAGGGGAACTCGCATGCATTTTTGTCAAGTAGTGACTTCTGCTGGAAGCAGCACAGGAGACTACAAAACCAAACCTTTTTTTGGTATATTATGCTGGTTTCTATGACCCCTCAGCTATCTTAAGCCAGCTATAGAAAAGTACTGTGTCTTTGGTTGCAGTGGACTTTTAATTCTAAAATGTGCTTGTGTTCTTCTCAGGAACTATGGATGTTTAGGAATCTTAAATTGTTCAGACCAAAAAAATAGCATAGTTGTCAATTCTATTAAAACAATTATCTTTTGAGAAGAGCGCTTATATTTTTCTTTCATGTTCATCCGACATACTGTCCCAGTTCTCAGTATCTCAGTGATATGCTAAGTACATTGATATGCTGCATGTTTCATAGGGTGATCAAGCATCTTGTTAGCAAAGCCTGTCACCTTGAAGATGGTGTTGTGTTTGGGACAGACTGTTCTGTCAGCTATTTTTAAATAGAACGATGCACATCTTGAAGAAACCTGGAAAAATGAGTGAAGGCTTTATAGAAGGCATCATCAGTCTATTTGTAAGTGAGGAGGATTGCTGTTTTGTGCAAAAGCTAGCAGTCCGTTTTAGTGTGAAATTCCTAAGTCTGTTAGGTTGCTTAGTATTTTTATACATTTCCTCCACTATAGTGCTATTTTAAAACCTCCTTGAGACTGACTTGATTCACTGTTTAATATACACTGAAATTAGTGCTACACTGTCTTCCCTGCAGGTTCTATGTGCATTACATCCTGTCATGCTAGCATTAAGTCCTATTAATCACCTTAATAGTTTGCATACATTATAGCCTGTAAAAATGCATTCTCCCATTACTAATGTAATAAAACAAGTAGATTATAACAGTTAAAGGACAGAAATTGTATTATTTTTAAACTTTTTTTTTTTTCCCTCTTACCGGGTGTAGGTTACACACACACACACACACACACACACACACACACACAAAGATTCTGCAGGCATTAAAGCCTTGTCTAGCAGTACAATATAGATTAAAGCTAGTGTTTGTTTTTTTTTTTTTAAATTACAAATTGTTGAAATAGTTTAATAGGCCTGTCTTGAAGGCCTAAAGTACTATTTTCTCACTGGGGGCACTATGCACTCTATTTTGTTAGACTAAGGGGGATCATTTTAAAGCTCTGTAACTTACATTGATTAGAACTCTGGAACAACAACAAAAAATCACATTTAGGGCATGATTACTCAAATAACATTACCAAACTAAGCAAGACAGAATCTAAATTTAAGGTGAAGAACGAAAATATGCTTTTGAAAATTGTAAAAGTGAGTATGTTTACTCACTTAGCCATAAGTCACAGTCGCCTACATAGTTACATCATATCACTTTAGTTACATATATGTAAACAAAGACAAATATGAACCCCTATTTGATAAAAGCGGAACTGTCTTAGATATTTAGTGTATATGTTAAGGTAAAAGTCTGAATATTGGCAAATCTTACGATAACGCTTTACTTCAACCATTTTCCGGTAAATCTCAAGAATAACCACGTGCCTTTACAAACAAGCTTCTGTAAGTCCGAAAAGCCATATATTTTAAGAAATCTTGTACTCAATCTTGCTGTACTTACCAAAAAGACAGTGTTTATTTATTTATGTATGTATGTATGTGTGTATTTATTTATTTATTTATTTATTTATTGAATTACTATATTGTTCTTGCAAGGATTATTATTTTATTTGGATTAGTTTAAAGGGCTTCAAATGAACTAAGTTTTGCTAAAATTTTCCAGTTGTATCTGTTACTGTATGTATACCACCTAAGTCAGTGCTGCCCAAACACGGTCCTGGAGAGCCCCTATCCAGTAAGTTTTGTAGGTCACCCTAAATCACTAATTTCTAAAGACTGGGAACACATAGAAGTTATTGATCAATTAAGCAAATAACTTGTTCAATTAAGGGAACTGGACCAGTTTACATGCTGGGAAAATGTCATGACTTGTTTACTGTCATGACTTATTTAAGGTGGTACGGTCTGGATTACAATTTTAGTTAGTTTTGGTTTATGTTTGAATACAAATGTAATACATTATACAAAAATCAAATACAACATGAAGTTTCAAAGCAGGAATTGTTAAATTAAACAAACCAAAACTATCTAAAATTATAATTCAGCCGTACCACCTTAAATAAGTCATGACAGTAGACAGATAAGTCATGACATTTTCCCAGCATGTAATCCAGGCCATTGAGGGCTGAAAAGGGTACTTCATTTTTTGTACCAAATGATCTCTAAATGACTTCATTTAATAAATCACCTGCTTAATTGATCACAATGAAATTGTTCCAGGTGTTAAGAAATTAATGATTTAAAGGTTACCTATAAAACCTGCTGGATAGGGGCTCTCCAGGACCGGGTTTGGGCAGCACTGACCTAAGTGGTAAGTTACCAAATAGGGAGCCTTTTCCTAACCAATATTTAATATTTTTGGGAAAAGAAAGACATGGCCAGATTAAGCAAAGGTTGATGGGAAGTTGCATTCATCAGAGGATTACTCATGCTAATCTTAAAAGATAATAACTACATTTTAAAATTGTTATATTTTTAAAGCTGAATAATTGCAGGGTATTTAATGTTTGGAAAGGTGAAGAAACATTAGTTCATCAATACCACATTGTACTTTTTTTTTTCTTCAATTCTGGTGCTAGAGAATTTAATGCTGATGAAAGGTATGGGGTTTTGGCACTGTCTACATGTTCCGTGAGGCGCCGTGATTTTAAAGTTACACTGTTGGGCTAGGTTGAGACCACCAAACTCATTTGAAATGGTTATTAGTGCATATTAGAAAACGATTCAATATCATCAGCCAGTCAACTTCCAGCTATAGCGGGCATTAGTACACAGTAGATGCCCGCTGGAGCATCACCGCATCACCTCTGAATCAAATTTAAAATCAATCTGCGCAAGTACTGGCTTTTATCTTTTTGACTTGCTGCATTTTTTATCTATTGGACAGTAAATACTAAACAAAGACACAATCGGTCCAAATTAATTTTATTATCCACCAAAACCAGCCAATCAATACTTTGCATCAACGAAAGCAACCAATCCTGTACCTGCAACTGCACAGTAAGCCAATCACAACACAGCGCAGACACAGCAACTTTCGACAACAGCAAAGCGAGACACAGACAGTTCAGTAGTATTGCTCCATGCAGATATCTGGCATTGCTCAGATAAACTATAAGCAACCTTGACAAGTGAAAAAGTTGTTTAATAAAGTATTTTTTCTGTAATTGTGTGTAATCCTTTATGAAAATTTCTCATAGGAAGGGTACCCGACAAATCATTAGAAGGTCAAGGTAAATGTAGGTTTTAAAGTGTTTTTTGAAAGAAAAAAATCGTTTTCTAACAGGGATCGTGCCCTCTCGATGACGGCTCTACCGTGCGTTAGTTGACCTTGACTTTCGTTAGTGCCCTCGCCTTTAGCACAGGACACAACTCAAGTCGTGGTCAACTTATTATTATTATTATTATTATTTATTTATTAGCAGACGCCCTTATCCAGGGCGGATTACAATTGTTACAAGATATCACATTATTTCACATTATACATTATACAGATATCACATTATTTACCTATTTATACAGTTGGGTTTTTACTGGAGCAAACCAGGTAAAGTACGTTGCTCAAGGGTACAGCAGCAGTGTCCCCCACCTGGGATTGAACCCACGACCCTCCGGTCAAGAGTCCAGAGCTCTAACCACTACTCCACACGGCAGAGCCTTCATCGATGAGCAGTATTGCTTAACTAGATGGGTCATTGGTAACCATTAAGGGGTTCAAACATTTTATTATTATTGATACAAGATATACATTTTGTTTTCAAAAACATCATCAGTGTATGAGACATTTCAATAGGAAACTAGACTATCTGATTTCTCTTCATTCATACAGCACATTGTTCATGTTAAATTGCAATCCAACAGACTAAGACTGTTTCAGTATGCTGGTGGTGTGTCATGTGTATGCATTCGTCTAACTCAGTCTAGACAGGCAAAACTAAAGATAACTGGCAGGGCAGGGCCCTGTTTGTAAATAGTGCCATTGGTGTATTGCTGGTGGTGGTTGGCAAGGATGGGGTTAATTTCCTATTCCTGCCAAATACATGTGAGAATGTGGCTGGAGCCTTAATTTAATGATTAATGGTTAATTAGGCTCCAGCCACAAGGTATTTATGAGGGAAAATCCTTTGTTTGGGATCAGTGCTCATTTTTGTTGCTTTTTAATGCAGATGCCTCAGAGGGAGAGAATATGATAGGAATGTTACCTGTTGAATGAGTCTTAATAGCCAAAAAGCCTTTCCTAGTCTTTTTAAATGGTAAGTGAAGCTGAAAAAACGAGTTGGAAAAGGCACAGTGGCTGTTTTTTTTTATTCATATGGTGAACTTGAGTAGAGGTTTATAGCATGGCTGTCACAGCCTTCAACTCCCTCAGGCTGATTCACAGCAAAATTTGGTGTTAAGCCTCATCATATGTCTGTCAAACACTTTAATGGACCTGGTCTTTTTTTGCCTTTCTTTTTCTAACTCTCTTGGGGTTTTCATTTAAATGCAAGTGAATACCTTGGTACAATGAGGGACCTTTACCAAACAGTCAGCTGTTGCTGTCTGAACCTCAGGGCTTACTGTACACAGATGACAACGGCAGATTGTATACAGTTTGGAACAAGTTTAACTGTTACATAATCTTTTAAATAACAAAAGATACTAGGAACACATTCATCTTTTGAAGAAAAAAGGTTATTTTTCTATCTTTTTCAGATATCTGTTTGAAAATAGTCGTGGCTTTATTACAGCAGTTTGCAAATGGAACCTACATTTTGGAATTTGGGGCCTGGTTTAGTAACCCTTTGCAGACTGTGAAAATGCTACCCTTTTGAGGTCCGACCGACATAACTTAACTTGTATCAGGGCAAATATCCACAAAATGTTTACAGTATTGTACCTTTCTAGACAGCCAAGGGTCTGGAGATTAAGAAAGTAACATATTCACAATGAAATATACTCTGCGATTTACCTACTTTGAATGTAAAAAAAAAAAAAGTTTTAACATTTCACTCTCATTAATTTTTCTTTAGAAATATCCTCATAAGTGTAATTTAGTTATCTCCTACCTAAAAACTACAGTACCAGTGGTAGCCACAACCCTCAGGTGCACAGGCTCGTCGACTTCAGATTCTTTACTGGAATCAGCGTGAAGACGTTTGTCATCCCATAGATCTGTTATCGCATCAACATCTTCAGTAAAATATAGATATTTTTTCTTTAGAATCGATAAGCATTCTTGGTGTGTAAAGCAATATTGTATGCTCTCCGGTAATGCCTGCACTTTGAAGCCATGATATACTGTAGTCCTAAGCATATCTACTGAAATGCTGCACGTCCTTTTAAAAAGGTATCTCTATTGGCTTGGGGCTTTAGTGAAATGTGTTTTGATGGGTGTGTCATCCCTGAAGTTTGTCTGAATATTTCACTACAGTTAATATTTTCTTTTTGGGTTTATGAACATTTTGGACAATTTAGTAGAATTTCAGGTAAACTTTGTACTTGTGGTCGCCAAATAAGAGTTTGCTTTAAAAAAAAAAAAAAAAATTATATTGCTCTTGACTAACTCCACTAACTGCATTTTGGTTGATTGTCTAAAGTCTGATGAAGACTTTTATGCTAGTTTGAAAAAAATAGGCTGTCTGCAAAGAGCTTTATTCAAAAGTAACATTTGTGTAAGAAAGTAAAACATTTCCAAAAACTTCCCTCCCTTCGATATTGCCCTGGTTGACAGACCCAATCTGCAGCAAGCAAGCCCAGGGACTGAACACTATTTGCACATCCATCTAGTAAATCCATCAGTACACAAACCGTTCAAGACAAAACTAATTATACACCTTATTCTCCTGTTTCTACATTTACTTTTGTCATTTCCACCATTCCACACTATTAAGTATGCATTATTAATCTTGCTTAAGAAAACAAAGAACCATCATTACAAGTTTGTCAAAATTCCTATGTACAGATGTCATCCCATATGCACATTCAAATATACACTATTTATTGTTGTATTTTAATGTATAAGAGACATATTTTTTCAGTTTGTGGAGCTCTGGCTGTCCATGTTAGGTGTAGAAGTTGTTGAATGCAACCGCCCATCTACAGTTTTGTTAATTGGTCTTTTTGGGAAGTTGTTTTTCTTTGCAGCCCTGAATTTTAAATGACTTGCCTTTTGTTAGGAAAAGACCAAGAAGATATAATAGTAAATCCAACTTCTGCTCAAGCTGCGTTAATTACCACAAGCAAATATTGACAAGTGAGAAATACAAATAAATTTAAAAACAAAATGAACTTCTCTTCTTTGTGAACTGCTGTTAGGCTTGCGTCATTATTTGTTTAATTTGTTCTGACTTTTCATTCTAATTATACTTCTACAAAGACACGCATCTTCTAAACAGATATATAATTCCACAAATATACAAATCTACTTAACAGATGGAGTGATGAATAATTTGCTTGATTTTGAGTGTTGGTTGGAATAATTTTGCCCGCCTTGGCTGAAGCTGTAGTAATTATCAGACCAAACCAAAGGAAAATTGACAAATCATAAAGATGTTCATTGGTTATTAATCTGTATGTTACCAGCAGAGGTTGCAGGTTTCCCAAATCATAACGGTCAGTGCTGATCTGTAATGGCTGGGTTTGGCTCACACAATATTTCCAATCCAAATGCATTATTAAGCTTCACTGCTACTAAATAGGGTCCATTTCATCCCAAGGCATAATTTGCTGACACCCATCGTGCAAACCTCTCAGCCTTTGAGCCACTATTTTTGAACGCTTTAATTGCAGAGTGACAACAGTAGTACATTTCTCAGCATTCCTAAAAAATTGATATAATTAAAATATATATTTTAATAAATATTCTATTATATCACTATGAAAAAGAGTAGCTGTCTTTTACGAAAATAAACCCTGTGTATATGATTAACTAATTGTGTGGCCATCTCTTACTTCACTGTCCATAATCAAATTGTGCCTGTTTTGATTCACACTGTTAAAGCCTGTTTTGTCCATTTTGATTGAATGCAATTTACATTTGAGGCCTGGGTTCTAGCTTAGCTGGGTGTTGTGAAATTGATGTGGTGGCCTCAGCCTATCCTCCAGTGGAAATTAGCCCAATTCACAAAAGCACCATACAATTTGGCACAACTGGCCTATGACTGAATGGCAGAGGTTGTTCAGGTCAGAACTCAGGTACACTTGCAGAGTTGTAGGGGGAGGCTCATGTGGAGCTTGCTAGTGCCATTCTTCCTTTTCACAAGTCTAGAAAACATGAAAGGACTATGCTGCTTTTGTTTCACCCAGATTTTATGATTGACTGTTTTGAAGTGAAATCTTTCCCGTTATCTGAGCCTCTTTTGTTTGTGTCCTAGGATCCCGCTTCGTCAGGAGGATTCCCCCTCGGATAGTGGAACACCCCTCTGACCTCATTGTCTCCAAAGGAGAGCCCGCCACTTTGAACTGCAAGGCAGAAGGCCGGCCTACCCCCACCATCGAGTGGTATAAGGATGGCGAGCGGGTGGAGACCGACAAGGATGATCCTCGCTCCCACCGCATGCTGCTTCCCAGCGGCTCACTCTTCTTCCTCCGCATCGTGCACGGCCGACGCAGTAAACCGGACGAGGGGAGTTACGTCTGCCTGGCCAGGAACTACCTGGGGGAAGCCGTGAGCCACAATGCATCGCTGGAGGTAGCCAGTAAGTACCAAACCTGGTTTATTTAAACTGTTTTCTTATGCTTATGTCTCCTTTTTAAGCTAGTCTGACAACAGCTTCTACCATACTTGAGCATCCCTGACCTGACCCAGATGGCACCATTTTGTCTATACATTTATGGAAACATCTTTACGTAGAAGAGGTGCTGTGTATATTTAAACTAAACAAAGGGGCTTTTCATGTTACAGTCACAACCAGACTATAATGGTGTACAGCTTCCCATAATGATCAAGTTTTTGCCATAGAGAATGTACATCCCATGATCTCTAGGGTCACTGAGCATGCTTAAAGGATTATTGAGCGTTGGTGGAGAAGATGACGTTTTAGTTGTTTTTTTTTGTATTTATATACTAGCATTCAGCATTGACATACACACAAAGATCAAGCAGAGTGAACGTTACTGCACAGTGTTGTCTTTTAGAGTCTGAAGAGTTTTTCTAACCTTGGTTTGTAAGCATAGTGTGAAAATAAATTTTAAATGGAAAAAAGGCAAAAATGTGAGGTACACAATAAACTTCTAAGTAATCTGTTCACATGTCATTTAGTTGAACTACATTAAATATTGTATTAAATCTATACACATTCCTACATTCCTGTCTAACACATTTTATATTTTTTTTCTGCTAACTTTTGTCTTAAGAGAATGCATTGTTTTTTTTCTTTTTCTGCAAAATTAAGAGCCAACCGCTCTCTCTCCCCAAACTTTCTACGTACAGTAGTGATTTTTTTCTCTCAAAATGATGCATGGCAGTGGAGTGTTGATATCCTTCACAATAAAGAAGGGCTTAATATGTTAATTGTACTGTGTGTATTTTGTATTTTGTGCCTCAGGGCAGTTTTGTGGACCCTGCAGAAGTCCCTGTTTTGTATATCATTGCATTATGTGCATTTGAACACAGATTAACCTGTCTTCAGCACTCACATTATGGAATGGTAAATATTTCAGACTTCAGTACGTGCTGCTTTTCTTTTATCCTCTACCCTGAGCATTATGAGTGAACACTTGGAAAAAAAAAAAACAACGTTTCACTGCTTTGCATAGATGTCCAAACCCTGTCACTAAAGCTCTTATTGTAATCTAATCAAGATGACTGGAGACAGGGTCATGCACCCATTTAGAAAATGCCAAGCTGGTTTGTTGGAACCGCACTGTGCTGTCGGCTTGGACTTGACACGAGGCCTTTTTCAAAATGATTGGTGCTGGTGGGAAATAAGCACCATTTAGGGTTAAAATCTCTTAACCCTTCTCATTCCAGAACACACTTTGTGTATGTTACAGCAATGGGAATCCTTGATTAGCACAAACTGCTTGCTTATATGTCACAGATTTTGTTTACATATTACTTGTTAAATCTATTCTCATGTCAATAAAATGTGTTGCGCATGCATTTACTGGCATCTTGGGGGATGAAGTTAAATAATTGTTATAAAATTAATATCTCGTGTTACCACATTCTGTGATTTTAATTTTTAAATAATTGTTGTATTGTCTGTATATATTTCACACATTTTGTGTATTGTCTATCCTTTCTATCATTAAATATTTAATTGTATCTAAATTTAAGTTTGTTCAATTAAAAAAAGCAAATTTTTTAAGCTTCTAAGCTACATAATTAACGATTGTGGCACATTACAAATTTCAAACTAAATGGTAATGACATAGTAGCATTTTTAAGCCCTTCCAAAAAGACAGTGTGCTTTTGCACTGTAAACTAAGTTTGCTGCATGTAATTAAATTGTCACAGAAACCTAGAACATATACAGCTGTTTTGTGGCATAAAATGCAGTTTCTTTTTTTACATACTGAGAAAATAAATAAATAAATAAATAAATAAATAGTTTTTTTTTTTTGTTTTGTTTTTTTTTTACCTGTGCGGCACTACAAAAAACCCATACATATCAAATACCCCAAAACAGGATTGTGGAGGTCTGTTTCTAGTGGTGTTTAAAGCCTAAATTATAATAGAATATAATATGCATTTTATCTTTTTATATAACATACTTACCTTTTTTATCTTTTTATAGAACATACTTGGTAACCCAGATAATTTAGAAGAAATTACTGTACAAAAAAAAACAACCAGTACATCAAATCTGTGAGTGATGGGTGCCAGTTTTGAAAGAAAGCTTGCCAGATTGATGGCCAATGAAGATACATTCTGTCTGTGCATTCTTTGGTGACAATGTGTTTGTGTTTGTATGATGAGTCCCATTAGAAGACCAAGAGAGAGTTGTTTATTCCTGCATCAAAGAGGATATTTTGGCTCTGAGTTCATTGTTTAGTTAAAATTCTTGCGTTTAAATTTAAGGTCACGCATGTTACTAGTCTCCGAAATGATAACTAGCCACCTTGTTACTGACTGTAAAATGGGCTACGCTTTCAATAATGTCCAAGCTATAGTCAAAAGTCTCTTAAAGAAATCTCAACAATATACTGAACTACAGTTAATAACATCTTTTAAATCTGTTTTTTTGTATATACTGAATGCTTGTGATCTAAACAATATAACTAAGAGCTGCAGTTACGGCAGGATTAACTGAGACTTCAGAAGAAGATTAAGTATTTCAATCCAGGTGATACCATGTTTTATACCAAAGCATTTAGCAAAACCTTTTATAAAGAACTACTCTGTAGTTCATTTACTATCTCTAACCTAGAAATTCAAAAGCTGTAATAACAATAAGATGTTCTGTTTCTTTAGAAATGTGTCTCCAGTAAATTTAGTTTTTCTGACTATCTGACAAAAATGTCAAAATATACTCTATTTTCAGGCAGCACTTGACTAATGTAGTGACCCTGTGAATTCGTACATCCTAAACAGTTGTGTCAGTTTAGGTTAGTTGAAGCACCATGCAAAGACATACAGAAATCAATGTGTAATTTCATGATATATCTGTTGTAAGCATGGACTATATGGTATAAAAGGTAGTTATTATTCCTCAGTGGATGATAAGTTATCGTCAACATGCATAACATTTCTGTACACTATGGGGGTAATTTCCAAGCTTGGCAAAGCACAGGAATTCACAAAGCAATTCACACATTGTGCATCACGTAACTAAACAGAAACATGGCATGTAGGGGCTGACCTACTCAATGCAATTGCAGTATATTCCACAATTTTAATAAAGTGAAAGATGAGATGATATTTATTTTTATTTATTTATTTACTTACAATGTTCTTAGTATGTTAGGTGTACCTAGAAGAATTGATGCTGTTTTGAAGGCAAAGGGTTGGTCACACCAAATATGGATTTGATTTAGATTTTTCTTCTGTTCACTCACTTTGCATTTAGTTAATTGATAAGTATAATCTATTAACATGTCTATTTTGAAAGTATTCTTACTTTACAGCATTTTTTCACACCTGCCTAAAACTTTTGCACAGTACTATATATATATATATATATATATATATATATATATATATATATATATATATATATATATATATATATATTCCAGTCCCAAGCAACGCTGGATTGTACAGGTAATGTATTCTTATTGTTGTTTAGATTCACTTTGCATCTGCTTGAGGCAGAGTACTGCAGGTGAATTATACTCTGTTGCACCAGATGTACAGGTTAGACATGATTCTGAGCGATTTAAACTTAATTTTAAAAAGTCCCCAGGATGTTAGCACTAATACAGCAAATGATACAAAATGAATATACATGTCAACAACATTAACAATATATTAGTTAAGATTTCCTAACACTACCAATTTTCTCTTTAAAGTTGTTTAAAAAGCAGTAGCTGCTTTCTGCAAGACTGCCAAAGTAAAAGTCACTATAATGCTTTGAATATGTAAAATATGGGACACACATCAATATGATGGGTCAGCAGCATCGGGTTCTCATGGAAATCAACTGTTGAGCACTAGCGCTGCCCCCCACAAGGGTGGAAATTCCTCTCAGTGCAGACAGACATATGTTGGCTCTTTTATACCAGAAAACCCAAGAGAAAAAAAAAGAAAAAAAAAAGATAATCACGTCCCTGATTAAAAGTAATACATTTTAGGGTTGGCCCTTAAATAATGAAATCCATGTGGACTTGTAATATTCCTTCCCCTGCTCCTTTTTTTATTCAAAGTACTTTATTTTCAGCTCACATGCACTGTGTTTTGTGGCTGGGGGATAAGTATTTTAAATGCTTTTTTGTATTTGTTTTACATGAACTTATTACTTGTCCTCCATGAGGTACTTTTTAAAGGAAATACAGGGGCTCCCTGCAGGGTTTTTAGATGGAAAAGCCTTTTTTTTAAGAAAAAAAATATGAAGCATGCCATGAAGACTAAATGAAACTTAAAGATATTCACAGTCAGAACAACTGAACAACTGTCTACAACAACTATTTATATGTCATTATATAAAAAGAAAAAATATATATATCAGCAAGTAATACTGTCCATTTTATTGTCCATTTTAAAAACTGGGATGGGACCACAGGTCCCAAGGCCAGCTAAAAAAGTAAATATTTGGATATTATGGAATACATAGATCTACATATCATTTGCTTCCAGGCCAGCGAGGTAAACATATTTTACATAATGTAGCAGCTTGTCTCTTCTGAAAGTGGCATTTAATAGATTTTTCATGTTGTGCTACTCCGGTTGCTGAATTAGAAAAATCAATCAGTTGGAATTTAGACGATTGTTGAGCATAACTCTATCTATTGAGCAATATGTCAACAGGTTACTGCTAGCTGTTATTATACTCAAAGGGGAAGGATCTTAGCAAACACCAATATTGATCTTTTTTTTTTTTTTTTTTTTAGCCCTTTGCGGTCCATTTATTCAGCGCCTGTCAGGCTTGTCAGGTCTAATTCATTTTCACACAAGCTGTTTATTTTACACGTGCTGTTTAATTTTATTCACAGTAAAACAGGTTTAAAAGGCACTGCATATCAACAGGACACTCAGTACTGCATCTCCAGCCCTGCCCCACTCCTGGTTCACTGTATTTATCACATATCTCTTCATAGGCGTGCATACTGATAAATCATCTCCTGATCACTCGATTTATCACCAAACTCCTCAGTAATGCTATCCAAGTCATTATTTTATTACTATAACTCAAAAAGCTTGGCAAATGTCCATGATTTTCTTTGAGTGCTGTATGCGGAAGCAGCTATCTTGTTTATGTCCGTGTTATGCCTGTGGTGAAGGGACTATGCGTATTGCTCAGATCCACCTTTTTTCAGCTTCAATCGGCTTCTATCGGCCGTTTTGAAAGCTTTTCTCAGCTTTTTCCGGAGAAAAACCGACTAGAGACCTGTGTGTGACGCCTTTTTGATGATGTCAGACAGGGTACGACATCGGACCGGAAAGGAAAAATTGTAATGTCGGACCTGGTCCAACATTGGTCTGCAAAGGGTTAATGATAATCTAAGTGGTTTGAAGTAAGGTGAATGATTATAAAATCATTCTACTGTTATCAATAACTGAAACCTTGCAAAAACACCACAGAAAGTGAAGAGATGGGAGCACTAAACCATATACACAATTGTTAAGTAATTGAGTCCTATTAACAATTTCACTGCTCTATAATAGTTTGTACTATTGTTAATTATTCATTAAAATCAATTATGTAAGTAACTTCATTGAGCATCCACATACATAAAAAGATTGTTTACCATAATGTGTTTCTGTATGTAAACAAATATGATACTAAAACCTTGGTTACTTAAGGACTTGCTTTTTCTGATCAACCACTGTTGGTTTTCACCGTAGGTTAAACAAGTTAATGCTATAAATTCAAAAGCTAAATAGACTGCATTACTTTTTGTAATTGCCTTGATTGTTCCGGCCTTTAACTGACCCCCTGACGCTGTTTAAACTGTGACTTCTTTACTTCAGAGAAGTTAGGAGAGGTCAGTTACAGAGATGGAGTCGGCATGGAATGGGCAGTTTTCAAAATGTTTGGTTTCCTCAAGGGGCAGCAGTGGGTCAGGTGAGCAAGGGAAGATGGCATTTACATAAAGGATTTGAAATGTCCATCACTATAATGGAGTTGGACAGCAGGAATACGGCACAGTTAAGTAACGGCTCAAGTTGTTTGGCATTTTTGTTGTTTTAAGGACATATGCTTTTAACTTCCTGCCTATGCAAACCTTGTGACATTGCCCTTTGCACACAGTTTTTTGGATTTGGAGGCCATTGGTTTGATCCTTGCCAGTGGCTAAACCGGTACAGTGGGGTTAACTGTCTTCCTGCCTAGAGGGCAGATTGAGTCTTGTGGTCAAACAGAATGGCCCCAGGGACTAGT
The DNA here is from genome assembly GCA_030684275.1 of Acipenser oxyrinchus oxyrinchus. NCBI lineage: Eukaryota > Metazoa > Chordata > Actinopteri > Acipenseriformes > Acipenseridae > Acipenser > Acipenser oxyrinchus. The sequence goes on from CM060255.1 coordinate 41,600,067, forward strand.
GTTAGTTGCTTGGTTGTTTAGTGGAGATGGCTGCTGCCAGTAATCGAAATCCTTTCAAACACAGCATGTTGATTCAATACCACTGAACATTACACAGAAAGACAGGTTGGACGTCCTGTATTGCTACGGACATCCTGTTCAAAATACAGTTGATTAGTTCTTTTTTTCTCAGCTTAATTGCAGGAATAAGTTAAAGGATAAGTGACCTCTAGTCCCAATTTGATTATTGTGGAAAGAAAAAAGTAATGGATAGTGGCTATAGTGTCTTTTTTTTACTATGCATTTTGTGGCCCCATTGTTGAATAATATTTATTTTGTGGTGGATATCAATCTATGTGTTTTATTTTTCACTGTGAGCAACTTGAAGGAAGTTGTCTTTTTTAGTTCTGCAGTTTCTGGTTTTCTAATGTATTAATTCCTAACTATTTTTGTTGCTCATATTTTGCTATGAAGCTGTTCATGTATTTTGCAACCAAGCCACCTCCTTTAAGATTTATCGATTTGTAGCCTGGCATACTCCTGTTTGAACTTGGGGCATTGGGCTGTTCTGTGTTAAATGCACATCACTGATGAAGAATAAATTCAAGGTTTGTTTGATTTGTAGATGTTAAAGATCCCACAATAGTTGATGAGAAATAGTGTTATCGATCCTGTTGATTTTAGTCACGCTGTGTTCCTGTACCAAAAGGCTATCTCAATCACACACAGAGAAGACACACGTAACCTTCTTTTTATCTTGAAAAGTCAAATGATATTGGGACATCTTTAAAGATCATGCTGACTGCAACTGAGCCTAAATGTGCCAATATGTGGGTGTCAGATTACCATCTTTTACAAAGCAGCCATACCTGGGCTGTAATCACAGTCCATCCCAAGCAGTCTGATTTCACAGATAAAACTCCAATTTTTCTTTCTTCCTGTCTATCTTGATAGAGTGGCATTCCTCCCAATGAAGGTCCCTTTGATGTATCCTATATGAAGTTTAACTTCCTTTCCCCTGTGCGCATTGTACCTGACCTCCCTGAGCATTCATTACAATTACAATCTTTTGCTGCAACCTATAGAAAAGCAAATTCATTTTTACTTTTTTTGTTTTACTTTTTATGTTAAATTGTATGTTTTGGAGGCTGAAAATCAACCAAACTCATTCTTGAACAGGAAAGCCATTACACCTCTGATGTGTTTAGCTATTAAAGGTAATTTGGTGTCATTGCAAGTACACAAGAACTGCTTAGCAAGCAGTTGTAAAAGAAAGTGTTTCTCAACCTTTTTTGAGCAGCAGCACACCTTGATGCATGTAACTTTTTTGAGGCACACCAAACATATATTTCATGACAACTTACCATTCATGTGAATCCTGGGCCTGCGTGAGTGAGCACAGTCTCTTGATCCAGGGTGGAACAGTCGGTAAGGCAACTCTTAAGCTGGGTCCACACCTGAGCGATCAGTTGCGCAACTTTGTTGCTTGCAACCGAGTCGCTTATATGTGGACGTCCCTGCAACCAGTTGCGAGCAGTTGTGCAACCAGTTGCTTGAAGTAGAGCAGTGCTCTACTTTCCAAGCAACCTCCTGAGCGACTTCTGTAGACACAGGCGATCACGTGGCAATTCGCCAACTCTGATTGGTTCTTATAATGCTGACTGCACGGCTTGCATATTAAGAAGCTCTAATTTTAAAAATGTCGGCGGTAAAAAAAAAAAAAAAAATTAAACGGTTTCCTCCAGCTTTTACGTGGCTTTGTTTTTTTTCTTTAGGGAATATGGTATTTAAAATAACAGTTGAAAAAATAATAACAGCCAACTCTTCCTCGTTAATTACTGGACACATTATGACCTGTGTCACCTCGGTTGTCAAAAAATAAATAAAATAAATACGATTCTAAACTTGTAGACACGGGAGAAAAAAACCCCCCAAAAAACGTGTCAACTCGGTTGTCAAAACCAAAAAAAATACTTCACCTTGTAGATAGAATAAAAATGTAAAAAACCCCAAAAACGGTCACCTCAGTTATCATAAAAAAATGAATCTTGTAGACGTGGGAACCTTGTGGCACAAGTAATTGCGCGATTTCAGGAGCAACTGGGTTGCGCAACTGATCGCTCAGGTGTGGACCCGGCTTTAGGTCCTGCTCCACTGACTGTAGGCGCTCCCTTCTATTCTTGCACAACTGGGTTGTGGGAAAAGGCAACGTAATTGAGAAAAGCATGGCCTGCAAAAGCTGGCTATTCTGTCGCAACAAGTAACCAAAATGTGTCCAAAGGCATCTCTGCAAACTTCATTTTTAATTCTTATGTCTGTGTTCTAAAGAAACCTTTCCAAAGTGACGTCAGAGGACACTTTACGCCTGTTGACCTTCCACATGCAGTGGTTATTGGCAGCGTTATTAGTAGTCGTCGTAGTAGTATTTATTTTTATTTTTATTTTTTATTTGTGTGCCCAATTATTTTACCACCGATTTTTCTCCCCAATCGCATTATCACAAATGCACAATGGTATTACGTTCTGTGTGTCAGTATAGCAACCTGAGACCTGAGCTGAGTTGGCGTGTTGTGGTGCATAAACATAGGAATTACTGATAATGTTTCGGCACACCGGTAAACTCTGGTATAAGAATTTTATTTAATTAATCATTAAGAATGCTGCCACACCACAAATTAATAAATACATAAAAAAACACTACATAGTTAAATGTTAGTAGAACTATAAAAGAAGCATAAAAACACACTGACAACCATCTCAGATATCTTTTATTATAAGCAAGTCAACTTCTACATGCCTTAAGGAAAAGAGAAATACTTGCCTTTTGCTGTTGAAAGCACACTCAACAACAAATATTTGACTTCACATCCAGACAGAGTGGTTGGCTTTAGGCGTGAGGTATTAGCAAATATGGTTCAGATTCCCAAAGCTACACAATTTTTTCCATCTTTTTTCCTTAATTTGCAAATCTCATTATTATTTTTCCTTGAACACTATTGGTATCAAATCTCATCCTAGAATTATGAAACTCAAAACTTCTGAAAGGAGGTATGAATTTAGTTTGAGAGAAAAAGGAGGTAAAACCTTTGTTGCCAGGTGAACACTAGGACTTATTTATTTAAGTCTAAGCTGATAGCATTACATAATTTGTTTCCGAATGGGAGACTGATCAAGGCTGGGGAGAGAGTGGTATTCTGATTCCCTTTGTGCTTGGCTTCCCTCTCAAGGGTGTAGTGATGAAACAAAAGAATCCTTTGCAACCGTACACCCTGGAGATTGGACAGAATCTCTCTCTTTTAAGGGCATAGTAGCCTAGAGTGAGATGCGATCATTGACATCTGAATTTGAAAGAATGAGATGATTTGGCCTTTTCGCTCAGGATGTCAAAATGTCACCAAGTTTGAGTGACAATCATGCCTTGACCTGCCCCGTAGGCAAAAAAGACATGGATATTTGATAGAGATCTATTTCAGAGATCTTGGTCTCTCCAAAGCTCCATTTAACAAATCAGCCATCTGCCAGAGTCAAAGCCATCTGATTGTTGCAAATACAAACGCTTGGTCAGATTCTGAACTAAGTATAGTTATTCTGTAGCTGAAACTTCACTTGGTAATCTGGTACATTAAGCCATGTTCTTTATTTAAGGAGTGTAACAGTTTTTAACTTTACAAGCATTTACAGTGTGTTTAACTTTTACTGTAGTCTTTTTTCCTATTTTTTCAGGTTGCAATACTGTAGAACGACTCTCTCCTACATGTTCATCCACAGTGTTTTGTGTGCTCAACGAAGTGCCCCTTTCAGGGGAAATTAACTTCATATTTCACCTGTCCCACAGTTTCAGTAAAGTAATACAACGGGTGTTTTAAGTGGAGTTCCTAGTCAAGCAAAGAAAGCTTGCTTTATAATAGTGCTGTATATTCAGAGACTTTACAAAGTGAACAATATGCACCAAATTAGAAATGAAGATTAGCCAAAGTAGACAAACTTTGGCTAATGCCTTTGTGGGTGCCATTTTAGTTTATGACCACACCTTCACAAACAAACAAAAACAAATTTAAAAACAGACTTGTTGTGTTGACTGCAGATAAAATCTTCAAGCCTTTTTTGCTTTGTTTCTAAAGAGTTCTGCCATCTGGGATCAAAGGGTAAATTAACATGACTCCTATTAATTGCAAACCTGATCCCCAACAGTATGCACAATACGCTGCTATTGAAATTGTATCTTTCAGGATTGAAGCATCAGCACAGCCTGTTCCAATTATCATTGACGTTTCTAAATTGTATTACTTTAAACTGCACACTCTGCATGTTGTGTAATAAGTTAATTTTGGCCACTGTTATGTGGTAATAGGTTATTGGTTGGGGTGACATAAAAGGACCGGCATGAAAAGCTGAGATGTAGCAGAGCTCAGTGTTTGATCTTACTCTGCTCCACTGCTCAAAAAGCTGTTCAAACACTTGTTCTTTTGCAGCTTTTAAAAGTCAGCTTTTTATAAACTTGTTCGTTGGCCACTCATCATCATTTACTTAATTTTTGTCATCAGCTCTTTTTACCATTTTCCAAGGCTACATAAGATGAATTTTGGCTGATCCAAACTGCTTTATAATATGAATTGGATCTGTCTGCTTCCTTCTTAAAGTCAAGGTCATTATTTTACATTAGTCCTTTATTCTGGCCCATCATACTATATATATACACAGGAAAGCAGGTATCCATTAGCACTGTGTGGTGGGGGTATACAAACTTTGGTTACTTGGTTACTGCACATCATTTTGTTTGAATTGCTGTTTCTAACACTGCAGACTATATTAAACCTAGATGTCCGTACAATATCATTTGTCATTAAAAAGTGGGTTATATCCTCTTTGCAAAGTGGATTGAGCTTGGCAGTTCTTCTTGCTTGCTTCCTATTCTGAGCCTTTTAGTAGAATGAATCCAATAAAGATGTACAAACCACTTGCTTTTATTGCCTGCTAAAATTAACAAGTTAGTTAGCAGGAGTTATAATAAACCTGTGTTTATTTACAGCCATCTGATTTAAGCTGTCAACCATTCCTACCAGCCAGATTTTCAAACCTGATTTTTCTTCTTTTATACAAGTGATTTAAGAAAGACATAAATAAGCAGCCCATTGTTCGGCCCCTTTTGTGACCATTTAATTCAGGTTTCATAGTAACTGTATAGTTTTTACACTGCATTTCTATTGAGCTGAGTTTACAATTATAATTAAATATACACTTTTGCCTCATCTCATATACAGTACATGATTAAACAATAGTAAATGTGTTTTAATAAAATAAACGTTGCTGTGTGTTTGCAAATCGTCATTCTATTTTTTGAGCGCCAACAGATTTATAATTCTTTTCCTGAAATGTGTTGAACTACTTCTGATCTGATCAGCAGTTTGCAATGATCCATCATGATCGCTTGCAAGTTGGCAAACACTATCCGCTGTTCGGAATTAAACAGCACCTGGGTGCAGTTAGGCCTGGCAGAACAGGGATTGAACGTTGCATTGTATGTAGGAGTTAAGGGGACAGGTGGTAATCAGTTTCCTTAAAGCACAGACAGCTGGCTTATTCCATTGGCTGCACTGCTGTTATTCTATAGGGGCTGTACTTGCCAGCTGAGGTTTTTCTTCTTCGTGTTATCTGGGATACATTCTTAACCCTTTCATATCACTCTGCCTCCATTACCTGGTTCAACCATTGGTGGCACATTCCCTGCAGTCTCCTGTTTCTTTGTGGTTGAGATGTACTGGTAAGCATATAGCTATGCAATTGCATCATCTAAAATAGCTGCATATTCAATATAAAATATAAGAAGCAGCCCATATAGAAAACATGAACATAACAGAAACCAGTATATACTGACAGAAAGAGAAACTGAAGTAAAGTATGGTACGACGCAGACAGACCAGGAATTAACGTAAACTAAAACTTTAGCTGTACTCTAAACAACTATGAAGAATGCCTTTAGGCTCAATATTTGTAGCAACTGTAAACAGTTTCAATTGATACTTATACACAGTAAATAAGTGTTTTAAATCACATGCATTATCATGCTAGACATTAATAAAATTAATAAAATGTCAGAAGACCAGGCAGTGTTTGATTACAAGTCAATAAAGACTGTAAAGAAATAAAAACCCCACTTATGTACACAACTGTACCATTAGTATTCTTTAATCTATTGGTGCTAGCTTGTGTTTGTTTTGCTCTAGTTAAAGCTGCAGGTTCCCTCATTCCTGAACCTTTTAATACTCAAATGTGACTACATTGTTTCATAGTTTGCCCTCTCTGTGCCATCCACTTCAGTCCAAATATTACACTTTTTTTTTTTGGAAATAATTTAGTAATCTGCAATTTGATTTTTACCCCATTTTTCTCCCAATTTGAAATGTCCAATTGTATTTTTAGGCTCAGCTCACCGCTACCACCTCTGCGCTGACTCGGGAGTGGCGAAGACGAACACATGCTGTCCTCCAACGCATGTGCCGTCAGCCGCTTCTTTTCACTCTGCTGGCCTGCCATGTAGCCAACCCAGAGCTACAGCGTCGGAGGACAACGCAGCTCTGGGTAGCTTTACAGGCAAGCCCGCAGGCGCCCGGCCAGTCTACAGGGGTCTCTGGTGCACGGTGAGCTGAGGACACCCTGGCCGACTTAAGCCCTACCTTCCATTCTTGAGATATCATGTTAAGAAAAAATAAGCACAGTGCCCACAACCCACATGTAGGAACCAACATCTGATTGACTGGCTAGTCTGCCACAGGATTTACCATATTTCACATAATCCACTATAAATGTAATACATTAGCTGGACTAGCATTATGCATTTGGTTTATAAATACAGTTTTCTTGCTTAAATTGAGACAGGAAAGTCTGTATTTTGTCAGTTTTTACACTTGCCGGACTGTAGCCAGTACCACTGTCACTCATGAGCATAAAAGTGCAAACTCAGCTTGTTGTATCAGTGCCATCCTGTATATCCATGCTGGTCCTATATAACCTATTGTACTATTATGGCACTTTTTTTCTATTTATTTGTCCAACCGCTATATGCAAGGGTCAGATTTCTTCAAAGGTCTTATTAGTAGTGTACTCTTCAGCACAATCCTTAATCATTGAAAACTTTGAGGCACATGTCTCATGGTATCAGGGTTTTCAAAATAAGCCAGCGACCGGCGCGATCCACCGTCTAAAACGATATTTGCGTCGGTTACTTTTGTTTAAAATTATTATTAAAAAAAAAAAATATATATATATATATATTCCTTTTGTTATGAAATATTTATTGGGTTGGTAATGTCATGTATAGAGGCTGTACTCCTTTAAGAAGAAAGGCATGCTGGGATATCAGCTGATCCCTTGTCAGCTGATGGCAGAAGATAAATGGGAGAGAGATCTGAGGAGGAGGAAGAAAAAGAAGAGACTTTGGAGAGGCACCGCGCCAGACTTTTAAAATAAATCTGGGTGACTCCAGGTACCAATATTGGCAATGTAACATTTATTCAACTTTATCTGTATTATGAAGAGCTATTTTATTGAGGTTAATGATTAATATTTGGTACGTTATACACACAAAAAACATAAGTGCATTATTTTTAATTCAAGTATATTTAAAATTCTTGACAAACCGTGCACATGTCATGAAAAAAAATGGAATTTGTGACGTGTACCTTCAATGTGTTATTTTACTGAAAATGAAATATGCTTTTAAAAGCGGTTGATGCTGTGTTTGTTTCTTGCATGTTGGAGCTACAGATCGTGCAAATTGCAGGTTTTGCACGTCATATGGTGTCAATAATTACATAACAAAAAAAATCATAATTTGCTCAGAATGCAGTGGTTATTTAAATTATTTTATAAAATGTGTATTGTTGAGCTCTCATTAAATAGAAGTTATTTATATCCAAAATAACAATAATTGACTTCTCCTTCAATGTCAGAATGTGCTACGTCCATACTGCAGTTTGTGTTAATGGCATTACTTTTCATTAATACTATAATCGGGTATTTTACAACATTCACCAATGTTTATTTAATGAATTGTTTTATTGCGTCTTTGTAATACTGGCTTTTTAACTCTGTATGTTCCACATTGGTGTTCAACATTGTTACGTTGGCTGGGTCCACAAAACAAAAGATGGAGACATTAAATAGTATTTTTGATGTCTATTGTCTTTGTTAAATTCACAAATTGTTGTAAATATTGCTTTTGATTTATTATTATGAAAGACAAGATACCTTTGTGTCTACAGAATAGATTTATTTTGTTAAAAGCAGCTTCATTCTGCTTGCTCTCTATGCAGTATCTTATTTTGTTTTTTTCGTTCCATTCATATTCAGATTCCCTGTGTGTTGTATAAATCCAACATTACAAACATTATCGTCTATGTATTTAAATATCTTGAGTTATTTGAGACTGAAGCAAAATAAATAAATAATGATCAATAATTAATAAATAGATGGTCTGCCTTTGATAAAGGCAGCAGTTAAATTAATGATGATGATAATAATAATAATAATGATGATGATGATGATGATGATGATGATGATGATGATGATAATAATAATACAGTACTACAATGTGGTCAAGTTACCCATTGCAGTATGCAACGAAAGTAATAATATGCAACTAAATGGAGAAATACTAACATTTATGAATAGCTTCCGTATCAAACGATAATAAATGAAATAAAGGATAATCTCTAAAGACAATATTTAAACTATTGTTGATATATATGGATGATTACTGCATTCTTCCATAGTTCAGCTATCTGTGCACTCAGTTTCTTTAGAATGCAGACTTTGCTTACATTCCAGTTTTTTTATAGCTTCCAAAGGTACTTTTTAGTGGGGTGGTCCCAAAGTTTTGCACACTACTCTGTATAACGTGTGTGCTTTAAAACAGTAAGGGTATATTTGAGTAAAAGAATATTTTGCATCAGAGTATTCATCGATTTTCTTTTCCAGCCAGTTCTTTTTCCAGCCTTGATGATCCTAAAGTAAATTTGTTGTCTTGTTGATCTCGTCTTGCTGTGAGCAATGCTGAAATAAAGCTCCTTCATTGCACTAATGGAGTACTTTGTCAGAAATTACAAGCAAACCCCTACAAGTCTAACACATGCTTGAAGCATGCAAAAATGTGCCAATGCGCCTCAATGACATTGGAGCCCATACTACCTTGTAAGTGCCACATACTTAAAAACTAATTGAAAACCCTGTGGTGTACATTTACTACCTGTTATCATTTATTGTTTAGATGGCTCCACACCAACCTGTGATCGGTTATTCTACTAAGCAATCGTTTATCTTCCACCTCTTGCTTGCTTAATGAATCGAGCTCAGCTTTGTGTATATGAAGAATTCTCTGTTGCAGGGGAATGGTCCTTCACCCTACATACCTAATTGGATTATGTTGTAGTGTGGGGATTCAGTATAAGTAGAGATAAACTGGAACATTTGTTATCAGCCTTTCAAAACGAGACAAATTGGACAAAAGAGTGATTCTGACAGCAAGACATTAAATGCAACATTTTGTGTTTGTTTCCTATTTTTATTTTACTATTTTTATTTAGATGAATGTTTTATTAATAATAATAATAATAATAATAATAATAATAATAATAATAATAATAATAATAATAATAATAATAAATAATAATAATATTTGTTTTATTTAGCAGAGGCCTTTATCCAAGGCGACTTACAGAGACTTGGGTGTGTGAGTTATGCATCAGCTGCAGAGTCACTTAAAATTACGTCTCACCCGAAAGACGGAGCACAAGGAGGTTAAGTGACTTGCTCAGGGTCACACAATGAGTCAGTGGCTGAGGTGGGATTTGAACCAGGGACCTCCTGGATACAAGCCCTTTTTTGAACATTCACTATCTAAACTGCCAATGTAGACTTGTTCAAGTCACAGTATGAGATGTGTCCTCACCATAATGGGCCTTGTGTTGTATTCTGCCAGCCCCCTGTCATCCCTAATAAATAAAATGCAGAAGTAAAATATTACAAAGCAAAAAAGACTGACCAGCTGTAACGTTAAATCTGATATGTGTGTTGTCTGTGCGGAGGCAGTCGCTGAAGCTGGAATCAGTAACATTTTGTTTGTATAAGTCCTTTCATATGAGACACAATTGAATCTTGGGTAACAAAAGTTCTTTAGTTTGGATGCAGGAATTATGGGCATTTTTATTATGGGGTTAAAGGATCCAAAGGCCTTTTGGTAAAATGTTGAATCAGAACTGATAGTTTACAGGTATTTCACGTTAACAACTCACACTTGCTGCAGCATAACATTTTTGTCTCAGAACTTAAAATATAAAGAAAACAATGCAAACAACGGTCTTTTATTGGCCAAACTACTGGTGCAGACATGAAAACCTGAATTCCGAATTTTGCCCAGAAGACTCTGCCAAGTCCTAGTCGCAGTGTGACAGAGGGAAGGAGAGAGAATCCATGTGCAGGACAAAGCTCCATGACTCCCCTATCTTAATCTTGGCCTTAAGCCTGTGACAGGCCTCATCATTTATTTCTGCTCTGTTTTGCAAAATTGCAATAACCTCCGTCCCTTTTCAGCAGACCTCATGAATAGCAGCTCATTAGCTATTTAAGAGTCTGGAGATATTGGGCAAAAAAAAAGGAAAGCCTGGTCAATGTTATCGCTCTGACACAATTGAGCCTTTTCAAATTCCCTTTTTATATGTGTGGGTGTAGAGAGTGGGAACTTTTTAGTACAGTATTTAATTTGTATTTTTTAAAGAATGGATTACTAGCTGAGCTTTTGTTTTTCACCATCAATGTTTTGAATGAATGGGCCATTTTAACATTAGCATCATATTATTACACTCTTAGCTGGACTAAATAACAGAATACCATACAGTTATTTATTATTGTATGTGTGCCACTCTGTAGTCCTACAATCATCCTGTCATTTGCGATGTTAGTCTGTGTATATACATAATATCATTATTATACTCAGACCCAATCAATTATATGAGAAATAATTCACAGAAGTGCTACATTATTTTGCATTTTCTGGCCCCATGGTCGAGGAGGCTGTGTGGTCCAGTGGTTAAAGAAACGGGCTTGTAACCAGGAGGTCCCTGGTTCAAATCCCACCTCAGCCACTGACTCATTGTGTGACCCTGAGCAAGTCACTTAACCTCCTTGTGCTCCGTCTGAGACGTAGTTGTAAGTGACTCTGCAGCTGATGCATAGTTCACACACCCTAGTCTCTGTAAGTCGCCTTGGATAAAGGCATCTGCTAATAAACAATAAATACAAGTGAATTCAAATGAAGACATAAATCATTGTGGTAGATTTCATTCTTGTATTTTATGTATGTATGTATTTTGCTTTTCAGTGCAGTTCTGTCTCAATACATCTTTCTTGCTAATATCTTACTGTTTGTAATTTTTTCATGTAACATATATTGGAAAAATATCCCCTCATTTTAACTTCTCCCGTAGCAGCTGTTTACTACGTCATTTTGATCTAGCACATAAGGTTTATAGTCTGTACAATATATTTTATTGTGAAAAGCTAATAATCAATATTCAAATAATAAAATTCAACAAGCAAATAAGAGGGGGTTATACATTTTGATATTCATTTTTTCTTTAGATTCACAGTGCTTTTTCTGGCATTATTTATTTATTTATTTATTTATTTATTTATTTATTTATTTATTAATTAGCAGACACCCTTATCCAGGGCGACATACAATTGTTACAAGATATCACATTATTTTTACATAGTTACCCATTTATACAGTTGGGATTTTACTGGAGCAATCTAGTTAAAGTACCTTGCTCAAGGGTACAGCCGCAGTGTCCCCCACCTAGGATTGAACCCACGACCCTCCGGCCAAGAGTCCAGGTGAAATACAGCTGATGTAGTCTCCCTTAATGTGAAGTGTGTTCACTTGAAATTGACCAAACACAATAGAACGAGCTCAGGAGGCTTTATTGCAGATCTCTAATATTTGAACTTAAAAAAAAACAAAAAAAAAACAAAAAAAAAAACTATAGTTATAAATGGGGCCAGAACCAAACATTGCCATATTTTTCATCTGCTTTATCTCCAATGTCAAACAGTTCATCTAAAGAAGTGTTTGAGGACTTTACAGCTTGATTTATCAGTGGGCTAAGATAAGAAGGTTCCAAATAACACTATTTAGTAATCCCGTCAGTAGTTTGGAATTACTCTTGTTTGCTTAGGTGTTACAAATTGCATCATTACCATTTAAGCAGGGATTGATAAACTGTCCCCAGCTGTGCAGTATGACAGTCTGCTTACAGACGGTCCTTTGTAGAACTCACTTCAGCTAAGTGCAAAGTTCGAATCCTTCAGGGATATTTCCATAAAGCCTCAGGAACTTGCCACTCAAGGAAGTTAATAGAGCTTCTATTTAAAGTTGAGCGCTGGTATCGGTAGTGTCAGGAGAGCCCGTCTACCCCTCAACCCAAACTCCAGTTAAAAGCATGCAATACTTTCTCGTTCTTCTATTTAAAAATAAACCTTCTTTTTGTATAGTAAAATAGTCTGGTGTATGCTACTTTGTATCAAGATGCTGTGTCTAATTTGTAGTCAGCCAGGTATCGGCTGAGGAAGCTGTCAGTTAGTTTAAGCTGTGCTGGCTGCATCTTTGAGCCTTGTGTAATTTAAATGTTAATTGTGGATGTAGATGAAACTAAATGTACAGTCCTTCTCAGAGACGTGTTGGAGTTGACTCAGAATGCCAATCAGCACAGCAGTCATTTAAAAGTCTGAATTCTACCAGCTATAAACTATACACCAATTAATCCAAAAGAGATGCTTGTTCTTATAGACAATGGGGGGCTTACCACCCATTCATAGCTGGGATGAGCACATAGGAAACCAGGTCCGGTTCCTTCCAAACCATTAGTCATCTAGGTTCTAAAACAAATCTTCAAATTCAAATGTCAGTATTTTGGGGGGGAAAAAAGTACAATTCCTGAACTTGCTAGATCAGATAGAGCTTGAAAACCTGGACCATATTAGTGTAATCAAGTGATTGCATTATAGCAATTATCAGGTGTCAAATGTCATTGCTGCCACTGTTTTTTTTTTTCAAAGTTCCAGCTGTGGAGCTATATTGAGCATAAATATTGCTTTTCATATTTTGCATTACAAGGCATGGAGTAGTATCTGTTGAGGGAGCCTACACTGTTTTCCAAATCTTATTTTCCTCCAAGAGCAAGACAGTCACACAGCCACTGCAGGATAAGGAAAAGGAAACCAATTATTTATACTTACGTTTTATAAATCTCTCTCTTATTGCTTTTCAAACAAGAAGATTATTTATATTCTTCAGACTTGTAAGTAGTAATAAATAATGTCATGTTGCATACTGCCGAAGGGTTTGGCCTTCTGGAAATGCAACTCTCTTACTTTTTTAGAAGCTTTTACATTGAATATCTATTGAATTAATTCTTGTTTGTTAATTGCTAGCCAAAAAGCAGTAAGGATCTGAATGAACCACGAACATATAGGATTTTGGTTTCTCTGTAGCCTTTTCCATGACCAGTTTCTGGCAAGGTTTTGATTTTGACCACTGACCAGTTATGAGGGGTCCACAATAATTGTTTTGTGCCTCCCTCCAAGGACACTTTCACCTCTATTGCAGTGATCTGTGTATAAAATGTACCCATTTGGACAATACAATCTTATTGATTTTAATGCTTCGTCTTTCTGTCAGTATTGATGAAGTTGTGAAGTGCTTTGAATAATCAGTGTGTTTCTTTTCAGACTGACTAATTGAGGTTTAAGTGACCTTTGATACCAAAGACAGAAGTCTGTGTTTATACCATCAAGACTGACTGAAATAGGAGTGGTTCTGAAAGTATGAGATAACCTTTCACAGACTCAACTAATTTTGGTTAACAGTCTTTGGTAAACACATATATAATTGTTCTGTAATGTGTGTGTGTTTTACAGTGTTAGTATTTGACCCACAGAGCTTTTATAAAGACAGTCTTTGTATAAAAGTCAACAAGGTGAGGATACTGCTAGTTAACTTTGTATGTTAGAAGATTGTATAGTTGAGACCTTTTGAGAATTTTGCTCGCAAAAAAAAAAAAAATACAGTACATTCTATAAACTTAATTGAATGTTATCATACCATATCATTCATGGTTTTGACACTGGCTTCTTTTCAATTAAATATTCACTCTTATATGCCCTTTCAGTATCTTTTCTCAAAGTAGAAAACTGCACAATGACCTGTTTTCAGTGCACCATGAAAAGAAACAATAATATATATATATATATATATATATATATATATATATATATATATATATATATATATATATATATATATATATATATATATATATATATATATATATATATAATTAGCATTTTTGAATTTTTCAAAAAAATTGCTGAAATAAAATACTTGTGTTTCTTGTAACTTTTTTTCCTCACCCTGAAAAACAAAACTTCTGCTACAAAAGATTTTTCCTAAAATTCTTTTTGAGAAATTTCTAGAAAATATAATTTCCATTGGGGTATGTAAACTTTTGACTACAAGTGTGTGTGTGTGTGTGTGTGTGTGTGTATGTGTGTGTGTGTGTGTGTGTATATATATATATATATATATATATATATATATATATATATATATATATATGTGTGTATAAGCACGCCAATGCAGAAAATGTCCCATTTTCTGGTGTTCAATGCTTCTGTGGCACAGGTCATATTTCTGTCTGCTAAAGCTCCAAATAATAGGCTCAGCATGCACTGAGAAACTCCCTAAGGAAGCTGCAGGGGAAAAGATGGAGCTGAACTGTGGCTTATGCACCGGGGGGAATGTTTACCAAGCTGAGTGCAGTTGGCGTGCACCTCTGTTTGCACAAAAGCAATATAAATCCTGTTGGAACAGAAAACTGACCCGCTACAACAGGTCACTTTGGGGCAAGATCTCTTCCGAAAAATATGAAGCCTACATTGACTGTTAAACATAGCATCTGGAGTCTTGGGGTCAGGCAGAAACCACCAATGGAATGTTATGTTGCTGTGCTAAGACACTAAAGAATATTGAAGTTTAAATAGTCAGTGGTATGCAGGCATATTCCATGTATGAACTTTATAGAAATGTCACTCAGTAACTAGTGTGTAAATTATTTAGACTTAAACCTGTTTATAAATATATTACTTTGGTTAGGACATAGTTATAAAACATGCCAATTATTTCAAATGTTGGGACAATTATTACTTGTTAATATTATTTATTTTCAATTTCTCATTAAAATGTCTTTCTATCAGCATCCATACCTTTAATTTTTTCAGATTATACTCACACGTGCCCCTTGATGACAGTGATGAAGTCACTGGGGTTAAACAAACACAAACCTACTTTGGAGCACTAGTATGTTAGTATGTTAAGAGGAAAAGAAGAAATGCATGATCTGAGCTTCCATTAATACCCACATTTTGGTCACAAGGTAAAATTAGAGAATTTATAACTGTAGCATTTTTTGGTATAAAAATAAAAGTCTAGAAAAGCTAGTTGTGTGAAATGAATATTTAAACATTAAAAAAAAATCCTACATTGTTAATTATATCAGTGACTGTCAAAGCTAATTTATTACAATGTAGCCGAGGTGTACTGTGTAAGAGATTTCAACGAGCTGTGATAGTCTTGTAAAACTCTTAAAAAATAGACTGATGGAAAAAAAGGCTGGGCCTAGATCTGTTTAAGCTCACACACAGATCAGAGTATTAATGCTTTTGCTCCAGTGTCTGCCTACAGAACAACAGGATCATGTTTCCAGCATTCCCAACGGGCCACAGTGCCTGTTGCAGAGACAACACTGGCAAGAGAATTACTGGCAACACTGGGGTATCAACCAGACGGATTAACTTGAAAGAATATGCATTGTGAACCAAATGTTATCCCTTTTGAGAAACAATAACCAATTCCTTGGAAGAGTCTGAACTGGCTTCAGCCTGATTAATACCACAGATAGGATGTAAAGGTGAAAGGTTTTCCCACAATATACTTCAAAGGGTAATCCATCAGATGTAAATCGTCGTATTTACGTGAGGATATTCGAAAATGAAATCTACTGTAATGTGAATATTTATCCGCCATTTTATGAAGACAAAAAAGCTATTCACTCTAAATGATCATTAAAGGGTATAGAATGAAAATGTTTTTGTATGTTCTAGAAAAGGAATGATTGAATTAAATAGAATGAAAATAAAATTAAAAAAAGATTAGTTTGACTTAAATAACATTTCTGTGTTCGTTTTATTGCTAGCAGATATGTTCTTTTTCAAATACATGACTTGTTAATGGCAAACAGCCCACCACAAGGCAAACAAGCAGTTAAATGTGTAATGCATATCATTACCTAACTATTGAAGTAATCTGTGCTGCACCCACACCTTCTGATTGTTCCTTAATGTCGATAGATGTTGTCACAATGCCAACTTGAATTGGGTCCTTGGCACATTGGAGTGCTGCTGCTGACAGGTTTGTACAGGCCATGTTAAAATAATGGCATCAGATAACTGCTTTTCTGCAGTGGCTACATTAGCAGCCTGCATGGGCTGAACACAAAGTGCTGACTATAAATCTGAGGGCGAGAATAGATAAGGCAGAAGTATTCTCTGGTGCTTCATATAGTGATCGCTTATTGTATTGCTGTTGTCCATCTGAACTAAGATTTATTGAAAAGGTTTAATGGTTTATCCTTGAAAAATAGGTACATACAGTGGATTGCATATCTTTTAAGGATGGGAATTTAAAACATTTAAATGTATAAACTCTAAAGAAGTGGTAAAACGTTCAATAATATGCTAGACATATAACCGGTCACATGACAAATGTCACCAAACACATTTTTTCATGCATTAATTTTAGTAATTTATCATCAGTAGTCCGTCGCATATCAGACTGCTCTAGTACCACAGTAAGAACGGATATTATAAAAAGGAAAGGGTTTGGCAATTGCCTCCAAGTAGCTTTCCTAATTGGTGCAACAGAAAGATTGACACTCGGGCAGGTTTTATTCTCTGTTGATGTGGCTGTTCATTGGTGCACTGTGTGTGTGTTTATGCCTGTAGTAGACATGGTATGGTATCAATTCCACGGCGGGGTTAAATAACGTTAATGACCAGCATTTTTTTCTGAGTTTGTTCTATATTTAAAATTGCATCTCTAAACAAAGGAAACCACGTTTGGAAGTATTTTGAGGAACCGGACGAGAAAACCGTAGTATGTAAATAATTATGCCAAACAAAATTGCTGTACCACAAAAACACAAGCTCAGTGCTTCACAGTTTGAAATGAAAACATTCAGAATTATTGTTGATGGAGTAACTGATGGCAATAAAAAGTAAACATATGGAGTTACTGATGGCAATAAAAAGCAAACATCCATAACAACATTTGCTATAGATTTGGCCGAACATTGGGCTTGATCACACTATGAGGACAGTGTGTGTGAATCGTGAATGCAGCAGTTTTAAAATTGATGTAAGATTATCCCAATACTGTGCCGACCCATAAAACAATAACAGCGAGGCTGGAAAAACTTAAAGAAACTCGTGGACCCCGTTCCCCAATCTTCCCATAGGTGGAAGGCTTTTTTAACTTGAAATTGTTCTATAAGCTTTTGGACTGAACGGCCATTTATGTTTAGTACAGTTTTTATTTGTATGTTCGAACTACTGCACTAAAGTAAAGGACCCCTGAGACACACATCAAACAGGTAGGCCAGGCATCTATTTTTACAATTGAATATGAAGTTGTGTGGATACGTGAATTTGAATACTTTACGTTATTTAGTAATATTTGACCATATACAATTAACTGCACAAGAAAGCAAACATTATATTAATTACTTAATATATTACTTGATTGTGTGTTAGTTTGGCATTTAAAATAGGACTTGTGGCCATGTTTGGGAGGTTTATGTACACTAGTACAGTATGTAGAGGAGAGTGGCGTTTGATACTCGGAAATTGTAATGCTCATGTACTCGTCTTGAGCAACAATAGGTCTCAAAAATCCCACCGCTACAATCAAACACCGCAAACTTTTAAGTCTCTGAGGGAGACTTTCTAATAGCAGTCACAGTGCTCTTTAAAATTCCAAAATATTTTGCTATTTTATCCCTATTAATTACCTTTTCCAGAAGTGAAAGTATTTCCAACTTTTTTTTTCAATTGTAAGTACAACTTGCTTTCGCTTTTGCGCTGTACACTGGGTGATGATCATCTCTTTTTTTTAATTTTTTTTTTTTTGTTAAACCATATAATTTGGGGCAAAGTTACTTATAACAAAAAAAAAAAAAAAAAAAACTAAAAAACTACAAACAAACGTAATAGGTTCCTGTTTTGTTGTTGTTAAATGAACTTTTAGGCCCTGTCCACACTACATAACCGATTTCGAGAACCGTACTCGAAACCACTCTAATTAATCCAGCTCAAAGCGTCCACACTGAAGTACCGTTTCATGTTTAGTCAGGCTTAATGGGTCCACACACCATTAGAATAGTTCAGTTACAATTCCCAGCAGCGCAACGAACCGTGGAAATTAATACGATAGTATCCCACCATGCACTTTATTTTAAGATAATGTGTTATGCCCCATATTAACAGCGGTCCATATTGCTAAAAAGAAATATAACAAGTATTGTGGAAAAAGTAAATCCGAACACACACACACAAGTAGGGCTTTGAAGTTTTCAGGTTTTATTTTTAATCAGATGAAGTCCCTTTAAATCAATTGAGCTGATTCTGTTTTATAATTGAACTCAGAAAAAGCTGTTAATTACAAAACAATCTTTGTTTTTATTTTCTTATCTTGTCTGAGCCTAATTCTGGTCCTCTTAATTTTATTTCAAACAGAGCTGACAAATTACGAGATTTGTTCATCACCTATCCTACTTTTAACTTGCATTTCATTTTTGCAGTCGCCTAATTTAACATTGTGTTTTTGTTATTTTCCCCACTAGTTTAACAGAGATGTCCTGACAGATTTTTTGAAGCATAAAAATGAATACCTAGTGCGGAGTGTACACTGATAGCAAGTCCTTCAGGCGCATGCTCTGAGTATTTCGCCAAACATACCACAAAGCATTTTGGGATATTGGAGGATACACAAAAAATGTAGTTTGGTATTACAGCGTCCACACTTCTGATAAAACGCACTACCTGATGCGATCTAATTAGAACTGGACTCGAGACTACCTCCTGAGGTGGTCTCGAGTCCGGTTCTCGAGTACGGTATTAAATGTTGCGTAGTGTGGACGCAAACCGTATTTAGCTCTTTTAAGTCGGCTTAAATGCAACTAATACGGTTTAAAGGCATAGTGTGGACAGGGCCTTAGAAGCACACTATTCTAAAAACATTATACTGTCCGAAAATGTGTTCAATATGTGCATTACGGTCATTTAATGATTATTTTGCTAATGGAAAATATATCTGCAGAAATAAATATATTGTTCAACATCAATGTTTTTTGTTAATGGAAAATGTGGATCCAGAAATAAGTATATTCTTCAACATTAATGCTTATTTTGTAAATTGGCAATGTATATGCAGGAATAAATAAATCATTTGATAATATACCTGCATTTACTATTAAGCTTTGTAAAATCATGAAATTAACCAGTAAATGTTTGAAAAGCATAACTGAGTTTTTTTTTTATTAATCTATACTGCTGCACTAAATCTAAGCTGACCTGTAATTTAAAACACTGAACTAATCAACTTGTAAATCTATTATCACAAACAGTGAAAATTCATATTTTTTTTTATCAATATCTAAATAAGATAACTTGAATTGGTCTAGTAATGTGTTTTCACTGCGATTGTAGAATGTATAAATTACTGTCCCTCGCTATACATGCATTAAAAAGCTGATCTTTTACAGTATTCTTTTGGCTTCAAAACAGATTCGATCAGCAGTGTTTTTTTCAGTATTCATAAATTAATGGCAGTTTTGATTGTGACTTGTATGCTGGAGCTTGAGAAAATTGTGGAAATTAACCATATTAGTATTTCTTTCCAGTAACTGTCAGCTACCAGGGACCTTCAGATATTATGTTAACTGAACATTTTTGACATTTGAAATTCTGTACATGCCACATCCAGTAGTTCTTACAGATTATTATCTTTGAACAGTATTTTATTGCAGGAAAGTTTTCCGATTATGTTGTATGACTGTTCATCCATAACTGTGACCTCCTAATCATAAACTCTTGAGTAAAAATATCACTATTCACTATTACCTATCTACTACACAATCGTCACATGTTGAAGATATTGAATGAGGTGATTTCATACATTTATTAGTCTGCACAGGATACAAGAGGAAAGGGACAATGGGAAAATGTTGGTCATTTTTTAATTCCAAATGGGTTGTCAGTCACAAACTGCTAATTCTCTGCTTTTTTTTTGTTTGTTTGTTTAAAAATGTGTTTTTTTTTGCGTAAGGCTATTAAGTTACCTTGTAAAATGGCGACTCGTGGGTTAAAGTGAGGCGGAAGCCTTATTGGAACGATTTGTCTCAACACTGATGTAAATGCATAAGTTCACATTAGTTTATTATTCCCTTTTCAACACACTCTCTTTCTTGATTATCTATTCTCCCTGATGCCAGCATCTCGTTACAGTACTTTTGCATTCTTTGTTCAATTATAATGGAATTGTTTAGTCACCCTCAAGACTGTTGTACCAAAGAATAGCGATGGAGGGGAACTGATTTTTTTTTTTTTTTTACCCAATCTTCAGTAAATATTTGTTTTTTTTCTTCCAAAAAAGACTGTATTGAAATGTTTTTACACCAACAAATAATTTCCTATGGGTCAACATTTGTATTGGTTATTTTAGATGAAGGCACTTTGAAATACATTACAATGTAATTATACAGATGTTCATTTCAATCTTGGGAGACTGTGTCTCTCCAATATATAAATATTAAGGTTTTAAAAGAGGAGCATTGTGTAATTGTGTGTTGTATTAGATATTCTGTTTCTCCAAATGTGTTGGGTAATAACTGGTTAACAATAAAGCTTTATTTTAAAGTGCAAACATCAAAAATATTCATTATGGTATCATTAAAACCAAATACAATGTATCTTTAAAACCAAATGCAATTACAATGTGGATGTACAGTACTTTTTTAGGCTCAGCTTTTGTTTTAGTTACTCTGCTTGCCCACTGTGAAATAGACATCTGAGCCGTGATGTATGACTTTAACAATACCTTGCCCTCGTGTACCCAGACCACACAAACAAAAAGTAATCGTGGTTAGGCTATGAAACTGCAGTCTTGCCACTTTAAAGAAATCTTTTTTTTTTTTAAATTTTCCATTCATTGTAGCTGTTCACTGAAGTAGACTTTTCAGATGTATGTTCTGTTTAAACTAGGCAGAAGTGATGGGATTAATCATTGTCTTGCTTGCTATAAGTATAAGTTAAACGCTTTACATTAGACAGGCCTGGGTTTGTTTATGAAAGTCCCAAACTTATTTTTACATTCCAGACTCAAGCGGTGGTTGTCTGATTCATTGTCTGCACTGGTGTTACATAGTCGTCTGTGTGTGATGTTTCTCTCTTTGATCTCAGTCACCACTTGTGTATTTGGTACTAAAGTAATTATTTATATACAACTAGAGTATTTTAGTCCCATTCCATGGACCATAAAATGGTTTATACAATATTTTAAAGTGACTGCTTGAAGAAAAAAATATTTCTGTATATATTTTTTGTAATTGCTGATCAGACCAATAAAGACAACATTTTCTTTATTAAGGTGTCTTTCTGGTAAAGTTGAAAATAACTGTATGTTCTGTGTAAGACATATGAAGGAATTAGACACTTTTTTATATAAGCTGAATATATACAGTACAGTAGCCAGTGATTTATTCTTTTATTTATTTATTTATTTATTTTTATGCTCTAGTTCATTCTCTTGGGCTTGATTAGCTACCAGAACACACCTGCACATTTCCTTAAGGATTCTTGGTAACAGTTGTTTGTTGAGGTGTTAAGCTTGTTGAGGTTCTAAACGCACACAGTAAATCTTAATTATTTCTGATCAGTAAATCAGTTTTCCTTTAGTTAGATTTATAAATAAAAGCCTACTAATGTAAGCCATATGGGGTTTATGGTGAAAAGCTGTGGATTATAGGATGTAATCCACCAAGTAATGGTTTGCAAGATTCCCAAGCAACTGGAGAAAGGGTTATGAATGTCCACGGTCACTTGATGGATTGGTTTTCATAATCTGTCATTCCCTAGCGAAGTAACTAGCACTGGCTGAAAAAATAATCAACTGGTAATTGCTCTAGAGACCCAGCATGTGGTACAGTATAAACATGAGAAATCTACCATCGCGAAAAAGCATTAGAAATGGCAGCAGCAGCAGTAATCGTTGTGTCACAAGGTGGAGAGTGACAGGTCCATGAATGATGTCATGGCAAAGAGTTAATGTAAAATTGAGTTTAGGAGACAGGATGAAAAATTATGTATTTACAATAAAGATTGCAAAAAAAAAAATGCTAAGATTATTTTGGAAGGATTACTTCCCATGTAACTATTTTTCCATAAGATACTGTAAAAATAACACTGTAGGAAGCTCAGTTCCTGGTCAGTTGAGTTTTTTGAATGTTGGTTTTTGCTGATTTATAACCTTTATTGTTGGAAGGTTCCTTGAAAAGCTGGTTGCCTTGGCTGGAACTGCTGGGTTCTTTCACAGTGGCTGCTTACAGTTAAAAAATCCACTATTTGGAGCTTAACCAAATCAGGGCATCCCAAATTCAATTTCACCCCCCAGCTGCCATGACTGTGTGGGGCAAGTTCTCAATTTGAGATTCTGAAACTTTTAGTAAGTTAGAGATGTAACTGAAAAGTGTCCTTCTCTGAATTTCATTATTAATGTTCTCTTTTTCATGAATAAAACATCCCTGAACAGAAAGAACAATAGCCTAATAGTATTAATATAGTCCGCACAGCATATCTGACCATTTACAATTTTGACTTCAGTGAAGGCTAAGAGTGTGACGCATATCTGATCATTTAATTTTGGCCTGTTCCAACTCTTTTCAGGGAACAGAAAGATACAAATGTCAAAAATACATAGTTGAAAGGACTGTGTTTTAAAATAAGTAGGCTTCCATTTATATGTACTGTAGTTGGTTTTGTTGGTAGAGTACTATATTTTCATCAGTATTACTTCAGAACGATATGATTCTGAAAATATCACTTGCCAAAAGACACACATGGACTGTAATACAGTACATACTTTAAAATCTGGTATGTATTGTAGCAGTATGTAACCTTCCCCATTAAAGACCCATTAGCAAAATTGAATCAACATGTTACCTATGCACAGAACTGTGTAAAATGTAAAAGGCAATGCAATTTGGAAAAATATTAAACAATAACAGGTGGTTTGCTCGTTATAGGCCTGTGTATTGCCAGCATAAGCTAAGATCCGTTTCGCTGTCTCTGAGTCACTCTGAACTCAAGATATTTTACAGGGGGCAGTAGGCATAGGGATGGGAGGTGGGGATGAAAAATGACTTGTTCCCATATAACGTATACTGTGTGGCACGTTTGAGGGCACCCAGCAGACTCAGGTGCACATCCAATTAGTGTAATATTGATGGGCTTAATGTTGTGAAGCGCAGTACCACATGTGGTTCTGCAGCATGTCTTCAGCAGTCAGGGCATGAATATTTATAAACTAGAGGGGAGTGGTCACCAAATTTTCCATTTTCTGATGCACAAGATCTTTGATTGCGAGGTGCAGTCTACATTCAAGATAGAGAATGTGTAGTAAACAGTGGTGGAATTCAAGGCAGATTTTTAAAAAGCTGCAATGTCTAATAGGCTGATAATCTTGTTAAATAAAAAATCATATCTCCTGCAGATATTAGCTACTGTTCATGTTTGCCTATTCATGAGACAGATTAAAAAGAAAATGCTAATGTGGCTTTTTTGCATAAATCAGTTGCCTTTCACTGCTTACCATTAATGTAAAATCAAACCCGCTCCACGCTTAGTTAATGCAAATGTAAGCACTTTTGGCTGTGAAATCATTTAAAACACAGATAAACTCCTGGATTAGGCAGTCGCAGCAGCAGGATGATGGTAGATTAGAAGAAAAACACTACTCAGAATTGTCAGGAGTGGCTGAGGACTCTGAAATCAAGAGGCATAAAAGCATTGTGGCTTGCGGTTTTCACAGCTATTGTAGGCAGCGTAGGATTCAGACTAAAAGCTTTTTTCTCTTCTTTTTTTTTTTTTTTTTTTGCCCCAAACTGAATCGCCTTTGCTCATCTATGAATCGTCTATTATTCAAGGCTCATTGTGAATTTCCCAGGGTTACGGCATGGTTTTTGTAATCCCACTAATTCAAGGGATG
Source organism: Acipenser oxyrinchus oxyrinchus (assembly GCA_030684275.1). Taxonomy (NCBI): domain Eukaryota; kingdom Metazoa; phylum Chordata; class Actinopteri; order Acipenseriformes; family Acipenseridae; genus Acipenser; species Acipenser oxyrinchus. The sequence goes on from CM060255.1 coordinate 41,624,473, forward strand.
TAGCTAGTCCCAGGGAGGCCAGGTATGAATTTACATTGATGTGATTTGTCAGGCTTGAGCATAGATGGCTTGCTTGTGTCTAACAGCAGCTTCTAGTGGCAGTTGATGTCAGCTCCCAGTGTACCATCTTGTTTCATGTCAAACACATGTTGGGCCCTGTAATAAATCACTGACAAGCAGACTCCTCCACCCTTCCTTTACAGTGCACATCCTGGATCTTGATTAATGTGGTTTCTCGAGAGCAAGAACAATGCAGCCTGCGCATATGCACATGAAAAGCTCTTTTGCTGGCACAGAACATAGAGCTATGCTGCTTTTTTCCCCCTCCTTTTTTGATCAATTTGCTTCCTGGCACTTGGCATAGAAAAGTATTTGGCATGAACCTTTATGCTAATTGACAACCAGGGCCCTGGGTTGGACTGGTTATTCTGCAATAATGGACAGTTCTATAAGAAACCCCCTTGCACCCACTCCACAATCTTTAGAGATTCCAACAAGCACATGTGTCAACTGTAAAAGCCCTGAATAGCAAGGCCCCTTACTGCTCAGAGATGTCAGTAGTTGTCTAAGACATTGTTTGACTCATTCTTTGTCCAACTGGTTTTGCTTGGCAGTAAACAGGAAGAGTTCCATTCAAAGCCAATAATAATAATAATAAAATAAAGGTTTCATTAAAACAATAGCTCTTAGTTGCCTGACTCTTTGAACTAAAGTAATTGTAAGTTCTGAGAGAATGTAAGCCTATTTGTCTCACACAAATCACCTCAGTTCATTACCCTCAATTAAGACTGTGAATATACTTGTTTAGTTCAAGAACTTGGGATAAGTGCCAATTCAACACAACACAGCAGTGTTTCACTGAGTTTCTCTTAAGCTTTAAGAAACATTACCAGACATTTTGTAATGATACTGATCTAGAAATAAAGATTTCTTTTGAAATATATTGTTCTAAAATATCTATTCTTTTTAACCATTTTTTTCTTTAGCATTACATAAAAAATCCATTGCAGTTACTTAACTTTTAAGCAAATAAGTTTTATCTTTTCCACTTTCACAGTGTGTTGTCAAGTTGTCCATTATTCATTTCAGAACAGATCTTTTGTATAGCTTTGAATGGTCAAAATGTTTTCATATAAAGTATGTAAAGAAACATAAAGTGTATTTATTGTTTAATAAAGGTATGCTGGACCTCGGTGACATGCAAGATGGATATTTACAGGAACACTCTGACAAGTTCAGGATCATTTAAATCCAGTTATAGCATGTTGTTGCAAACCTGGTTTAAAGCACTTGTTTGGGATTGTAATTAACCATAATGTTTATTCATTGTAATCTCAAAGAGATACTGTTGTCTGGAAAGTGTTTTTTTTTTTTTTTAATAACTACCTCAAAGTAGAAAACTCAGCATAGGTATATGAAGCAGAGCTTAGTCTGCTTAGCTTTATCTTCCTCTGACCTGAAAATAGTCATGTGTAGATGACTTTGTATGCCAGCTTTAATTAAATGTTTCATTATTATTTTTATTATTATTATTTGTTTATTTAGCAGACGCCTTTATCCAAGGCGACTTACAGAGACTAGGGTGTGTGAACTATGCATCAGCTGCAGAGTCACTTACAATTACGTCTCACCCGAAAGACGGAGCACAAGGAGGTTAAGTGACTTGCTCAGGGTCAAACAAAGAGTCAGAGGCTGAGGTGGGATTTGAACCGGGGACCTCCTGGTTACAAGCCCATTTCTTTAACCACTGGACCACACAGCCTCCCACTCATCTATTTTCATCTATTTTCTGTCACCCCGACATTACCTGCAGTAAAGTGGAATTCAAGAGGTAGGCGTTGGTTAATAGTTATTTACATCACCATGATTATACATGGCACCATAAATGACTGAGGAAAATGTGGGGAAGACGCTGATACATATATGAATTTATAACTTAAACATGTTAGGATTGTTTTGTGTGTGTGTGTGTGTGTGTGTGTGTGTGATATATACTGTGTATATATCTATATATATATATATATATATATATATATATATATAGTTACAAGATATTATTATTATTATTATTTCCTTAGCCTCATCTATTTAATAAAATACAACATTTAATAGTATTAACAGACAATTAAATATAATTACTGTAAATCTATATAAATAAATGATGATATCAATAACTGAAGTAGGGAAAATGAAAATAAACAGATGAATAAACATTCACAAATAACGCTGCACAATTTTGTTCATTTTCTGAAAATCACCAACATTTTGTATTATATCCACTGAGATTTTATAAGTGAGCACCTGAGTAACGTGTATCAAATGTGTCACAAAGCTAAACTGCTTTGGTTCATCTCCAGGGATGGTTCAGTAATTATTAAAAATTAAGGTTCATGCCTGTTTGTTTTTTCTGTGGAAACTGACAGCTGCAGGAAGAGTCAGTCCAGGAATTATATTTGAAGCACTGCTGCACCATTTTTCAGCCAGACAATTCCTTACATGCCTCCTGCAGCCTCGTACATGATTTCTTAAATGAAATGCCAGCGACCAACGAGAGTCTGGAGCTGTGAAATAAGGCATATGCAATAGCTTCCCGGGAGAGTGGACCTTATTAATAATCATGTATGTTTCACGCTGTCCTCGGGACAACTATATAGAGCAAGAAAACATCTCAACCGCCCGACAACATGAGCACAGGGGAACAAAAGGCTTGCCGCTTTCTATGTTACTGCTAGTTAATGTTTATTTGCAAATACTGCTGATGTTATTTCCCATTGTCTTTTGGATGTCTTATTTCTGAAAAATATCAAAAAAGGCTTTTTAGTATTTATTTATTGTATTTAGTTACAAAAAAAAAGTATATTGAGGCACTAGTCCAGTTAAATGACATCCCGATGGAGTACAATACCAGGGAATAATTTGACTCCACACCTTTTTAGCTGTTCATTTCTAGTATGTGAACATGTAAATATATCTACCCTTTGTTAATTAGTTCTGTGAATCCCTGACATTCTCAGACTTCCATACCGTTCTCAGAATGCTCGTACTTTTTTTCTGATTGTACTGGAGCAAATTAACAGAATGAAGGCACGTAACCTTCTGTTAAAAGTGGCTGAAAGGCCCTGTTGACAGTCTGACTACCTGTATTTGCAAAATGTGTTCTCCCTGCAATTAAAGGTAATTATAAAGTGATGTGATAAATACCTCAGTGCAAGAAACTGTATAATTTACAGCAGGTCTGGTTTAAACATGTTTTCGGTCAAGTATTTTTGGTAAGAGGGATACTGAAGTGAATTATTATGGGTAAAAAGACTTTCAGCTTTGGTTTACTAGTTACAATCTCATTGTCATAATTTCATTGATATGGCTGTTTTGAAGCTACATTGTGTAAAATACTTCTGTGGTTGACTTGGTTTTGGAACAAACAGCTGTCTTTCATGCAAAATCACGGTAGATAAATATTTATAATTCAGGTTGCTGCATTAGAAAGATGGCCGGAGTTACTAATTTACATTATCACTGGTTAGTCTACATACACGTGTGAGCTTTTAATAAGCACTAAAAATGAATAAACATAAATAAAACAAACACTAAAATCAAATGTGTAATGCAGTACTGGGGTTATTTGAATCTCTGTTATTATATTCATCCTATTGAAGTATTTGCCTTTCCCATTTTTAAAGCAAATATTTTGTGTAGAGGAGCTGTGATGTGGGGATAAACAGCTTGTGTTTGAATAGCTGTGCACTATTGCAGCCTGGATGAGCATTGTTGATCGTAGACTATCTAAAAAAAAATAATACTACTACCCACAATGATGTCCCAATATGCCTTTCTTTTCTTAAAGCATACAGCTCTTGACAACCTGAGGCCTTCTCCCAAGGTTTATGACATTGAATAAAAAAGGTGGAAAGACAGCAGTTCCGTCAATATTACCCCCTTGCCATTTTGAGCAGTAGAATAATACAAAGATAGTTCTGCTGGGATTAATTTGCTGCAGCCTAAAGCGGCAGGCCTCTCTTGGCAGTGTGCTCTGAAGCTGAATAAGCAACATCCTAGCAGCTGTTGTCAATAATATAAATGAGTTGCAGCGTCAAATAGGGCTGGTTGAAAAAATGATTAAAAAATAAAAAATGTCGCCGGAATAGATGTTTTTAAGCAAGACCACCAACAATAAGAAAAGAAAAAAATTATTAGTGTCTATGTCTGTCTGCCGTCTAATGTAGTTTAAAAGGTTCCCAGACTATTATCCTTCAGATTCGAACACTAATTAACGTGTACAAACTCTGCCAGTCAACAACTGAATCAATTAATTTAATACACAACAGGTTTTGCATACTGCCGTCACATCAGGTTTTTGTTTAAAAGTTAAGCTTTGAAAAGTATCCATGCTAAAACCGCACAGAAATGTTATTGTCCTAATGCTTGGTTTATGGTTCTTTTTCAAGCTGGAAGGAATCTATTAAAATGGATACATTTTTACACATTGTAGGGCTCCTGTTTTTTCACTATTTTGCTTGTATGTAATTGTGGGGGAGTTCCTGGTAGTTCATGGATACCAAAATATTCAATTAGCTATCCTGACATGTACTGATTTTGTGTTTCAGCTGTTTCAACTAATTAAAAAAAAAAGACATTTTGTTACAACTGCTTAAACATTTGTGTAAGGTCACATTTTTGTTCAGCTTGGGGTGTATATAAATGTTAATTATATTGTTCTGTTGAGTGCTGAGGAAGTTTTGTGAACCATCATGAAGTCATTGGCTAGGCCATTGAAGAGAATTAAAAACAGTTACAACAGAGTCTGTGTTCCTCAGACATTTTACATATTTTATTTATTTATTTTTGGTAAAATCAGTTTCTTTGCTTGACACAAAAAATTGGTCCCAAAAGTAAAGTCTAACTAGCCGTCTGTAGCTAAAGTCTGTTAGGACTGATTCATTAAATTTGATTCAAGCGGTGCCAAGTTAAATTACAGGATTTTTTTTTTTTTTTTTTTTTGCACTGGGCTAAGGATACGGATCCACACATAAAGAATAGGCAAACCCCACAGGGGAGGAAGCAAGTGAAAAGAAAGTCTTTGGGCCCAAACGCTGATCTCATCTGGAGGGAAGCAGTTGTCCACTTTCTTTTCCTATAAAGAAATAAAAAGAATGGTCAAGAGGCCATGTGGTTGGACATATGAGCCTATCGAGCCTGTTTGGCCCCAGTTCCCTACTTCTACATGCTGCACAGATGCTATTTTGGCATTCTTTTTTTCTGTAAAAAACAGTGGTAATGCATTTTTATATGCTTTTCGCATCCTAGTTATGATTTACTAACTACATAATTTGACAAATATTATATCTGGGTCAGACCACTGGTTGGAAACTTAAATTCAGCCTGAATGTGGCAGATAATTTGTGTCCTTATAAATGGCTCTCCTATTTTATGCCATACTGTGTGTTTCTTTTGAGAATTACTGTATATTTTAACATTCATGATTGGTGGATGATTGAGTGTTTGCTTCAACATTAAATAATTCCTCAAACACTAATGCTACTAAGACACTAGAATAAATGTTCTCACTCATTACAAAATAAAGCATTACAAAATGTCATACAGCCTGGTGTAACCCATGACAAAGCACTGCATAGGCAATGCTGCCCAATTCAAGTGGCCAGAGAACATTTCAAATTGGACTTTATCAGATGCTTGTTAAATGGCTAACTGCACAATTTGCATTGGCATTTTGAACAGATTGAAGGAGGTTAAAAATAAAGGGTTACAGGTCTGAAGTGCAGTCCTGTCAAAAGGGAAGATGGAGTATTCTTAAAAACTTGATTTAACACACAAATCATCCTACTGCTTTGACCTCAGTCATTGTGTAGTTCTACAACTATATAGATTAGAAAATACTGACATTTTGAAGTACAGTGCGCATATGTATAAAAAGTTGCTGCATTTGTTGGTACAAACACCAAAAAAGAATACAAACACCAAAAAGGAATACATGTTGTGTAGAGGCTACAAGCTTGATGCTGTACTTAATAAAATAAACAACATTTTTACTGATGAGAATTGTAAATATTGTCAAGGAAGTATTAGAGGCTTATAGGGAGGCAATTAAAGTGTAAAATAAATATTATGTATTAACTAGTAAAAAATATATATTCATAAATATCCTGTCCAAATGTGTCCACATTGTGCAGTGCGTTGACCATTACACCAGCATGTGAAGTCTGTTGGAAGCACTTATCAGGAAAACACAGGAAGTTGTGGTCCATTTCATTCCACTCAAAGTGCGTTGCTCCATAAGCTGCATCAATGGGGTCACTCTCGCATCCCATTTCCTTTTTTTTTCCCACCCCTCCTTGCTAGCATCTGCAGTGAATTGTGTCAGAAGTTATTTGAGGCCTTACGTAAAGGTCTGCGAAGGCTGAGTGAGTCAGACTTTGTTTCCAGGTTATTAACTGTCTCATGGTTAGGTAGACAAAGGCTAGCATTCACAATGCAGTGGGAATATTCTGGGCCATCTCCCACTTGTATAAAAGAATCAGGTATGCAGATTGATGTGGAATTCAGGTAGGGAAGAATGGTCAGAATATTGCTTGTTCTTTCCCATTGCCGCTCCATAGAGGTCAGCCGTTGCATTGTCCTGTCCCTTTATATCTGCACAACTGGCTTCTGCAAATAATCATATGTATAATTTATTGTCTGTTTTTAAAACCATCCCATAGGGTATGTTAGGTAGTTTTGGGGAACTATACATTATACAAGCCCTAGGCTTCTGGATTCAGCTCAACTCTGTCAGAGTAAAAGTGTAACCAAAACAGTCACATGTATCATTGTTTTCTAAACTTGGATACTAATTTATTTGGCTCCTCCTTTCCATTATAAGTGTATCCCTCAGGGCAACACTGTTATTCCAAGCTAACATACTTCACAATCTCTTAACTGTAACTTGATCAATTAACATTTTCAGATATGATCCAGGGAAACCTTGGAACAAAAGCGTACAGTGTTTTCACTTCAAATTATCGACTAGACAAAAGGAATCTTTACATGAATTCAGGTTTATTTTGGAATTATTATTCATTGCAGAACACACAAACCAAAGCTCTACAAACTTACAAAAAGGCTTTCAAAAGATACAAATACATAGTTTTCCTGAAGTTTCCTATCATTAGTACATGCTACATGTGGAAATGTAAGACGGAATACAGTATTAATAGACAATGTTAATGTTTGATTCTGGTTAGTGTTCTACTTTTTCAAAGAAGAAACCTTCGGAACCAAAGGTTGTAGGGACACGATCTATGACCCAAGTAAGCATGTAAAGGTTATAAAACAAACAAAAATGAATAAATGAATTATCGATTTTTGTTTTAAACAATGCATGTGCAACACTGATAATATTAAGAAAACATAATATTTTCAATATAACAACATTCTTAATTATTACACATCTATATTTTTTAAACTAGTGGCACTTAACCGAAAAGGGAATTTGACACTTTCTGAATATGCAGGCACAAGCACAGTTTCAGTCTTTTCAACATAAACATGTCATGCTTTGGGACAGATCACCCGTACAGATAATTTGGATGGCAGTATTAATCCATTGATAACATATTTACTTTACGCAAATCTTGCCAACAGCAGTGCAAAAGATAACATTGTACTACATATTAGAACATATTAGAAAGTTACTTTTCTTTTCAATCAAAAGAATGTCACTGTGTTGAAGGGAGAATGTATAATGTTTCAGTGGAATCCCACAACGCTTTTTCACCCATTGTTCCAAGTAGGTTTTGTTTGCAAGCCAAAGCCATTGGAAGAGGATACTTGCATGAAACAGAAGACTGATACAGTGTGCCAAAATATAATTTTTTCCTTCTAGGCCTTCTGGTGTTCAGCTGCATAACTAAGATGCCAAGCTATTATTTAGCGTTTGGATTCATTGTGATGCTTTTCATCCTCAGGTTTCAAGGCATTGGAATTCAGGCTCAATAGAAAACCCAAATCTTATTTAAATGGTCTTGTGGGTAAAAGGATGGACCAGTCTCTGTGTCAGTCTGTCTGTTATATTAGCTCTCTAATTATGCTACCCAGTGAACCACTAGGTAGGCAGCAATTTGATGTATAATTTATAGATTTAACTGACCCCTATTTTCTTTACATTATTCCTGTTACTGAGAAATCAACCAATCACGGTTAAGGGTTTCTCAGAATTCCGGTACATGTTATCCTGTATAAAGTTGTCATCCTCTGTGTAAAACATAGCAGAATTCGTGGGTGTCTCTTATTAAAATACATTGTTTTGCTAGCTTTGATTCACGGTCGTTCAAACTGCACAAGATGACTAACAATGTATAACTATTGTTCATTTAACTCCATATTCATGTACTGTAAATATTCTGGGTTGCTGTCCAGAATTCCATTGTAACAAATGTGCCCCTCTGCATGATAACCAATTGTCTTAATGTCTGCATTCAGCTTCTATAACTATCTAGCACTCAGGATGACAGTGGTATGTGTTCTATGACTACATTTTGGTATGCATTTGATCTTTTTTAATATTCTGCACTGTGCAGACTGTGGGACTGTTTTGAGTTGACTACAATGAGGTTCAGTCAAAAGATGATACACATTTGCTAATTACCTCAGTGAGTTACTCATGTGAACAAATGAAAAATGAGCTACGGTTGTTTCAGCAAAAGCAGGCTTAGATGGAACTGCAGACACAGCAAGCCTTCATAAAGGCATTTGACTTTCCTTTTAAAGCAAAAAAGGAATAGAAAATTAAAAGAAAAAAATCTAAAAGGGAAGAAAGATAAAGGATTGACCAGGGCTTGAAGCTGAGGAAATAAAGCAGCAAGACTCAAGTAAAAAAAAAAAAAAAGAGAAGAAAACAAGATTATAATATGACACTTGACGTGAATATTTTACATTTGTGGATCTCCTTATTTCTCTTACTTTAAGTTTGGGAATTGTTTGTGTTTTGAAAGCTTTCAGTGTCCATTGATCCAAGAAAGAAAACTGATTCATTTAGTTTCTAGTTCAGGCTGCTAAAGGTGTACCCCTGTAAATTGATTCTATTTCTGCTGTCCTTATCTTATTCTGTACACCATAATATTGACCTTTTGGGAGTAACAGGAGGCATTGCTCATAGCTAAAGTAACAATAAGCTCCTTCATTCCCTTTAAAAATCTAAAGCGTTTTCAGGAATTCATTATCTGAGTTTCACCTTATCTTGAGCCGTAGTGCCCTGAATAGAGTGAGAGCACTTTTAAATTGTGAACCTTCAGATCCATTACATGGTTTGTAAAGTAACTGCCAGGCAAAGTTGTTGAAAACATTTCAAAAAAGATTTTCTTTGGGTTCAAGAATATGTTTTCTGGCTGTGCAGAAATGTTGAAGTCATTTACATTAAGGTTGATTCTAAGGAGTCACGCATTTCGTTATTTTATTATAATGAGTAGCATTTAATTTTCAGGGAGATATCTTTGGGCAAACACCAAACAGCTGAGCCGATCTTTAATTTAGACTCTTAAAATATAATTAAATGTTTTCCCCAAGGACAAAGGCAATAAAGTAAATAATGGTCTGTATCCACATTACTTGAGTGCTGTATGAACAATGAAATGGGGAGCAGAGCTTATACAGACATCCCTCTTGACTACTCTTACTACCAGAAGCTGCTTGCTGATACCCCAAATTCAGTTTATGAAAGATTTAGCTTTGTTTTCAATATTTCCAACAGAAAGTGCATTATACATGGAGTGTATATATAATGTAGGGCTGTAACGAAGGGTACATTTTGACCTTCGAAGGTTTGGAACACATAACTAAAGGAAGGTTGGTACTAATTTGCATAATTTACTGGTGACGTCACTATAGCTGCTAGTTTATACCTGATTGAAAATCCTATTATTTTACAGGTAATCCATATAAATGCAATACAACATTCACATGTAATTTAAAAATACATTATATAGAACAGTAGTTATGTTTTTATAATTTGAATAAAAATACACATTGTTTCTGTACACGTAATTGATGCTGCTTGCGATATACAGTATACAGTAAGCTTGCAGTGCAGCCGCACCTTTTTACAGCCAATAAAATAACTGCAGCTGACTTAAGCAAAATAAAGCTTTATTTAACAGTCACTGTTCCAAGCAGGTTATCAGTCACATTTTACTACAACTAAAAATAATAAAATAATACTAATAATATGAACTTGATGATATATATGAAAGTGATCCCAGAAGTTGGTTGTGCCTCCATGATACATCAAGAGTCACCGGCACAGTTTGCATTTAACTTTTTTTGGTCGTCTCGGGATTTAACAAAAAAATCCCAAACAGCAGATGGTTTTCGAGACATTTCTTTCAATACAGCTTGTGCTATACAACGCTTTGCTGTTGAGATGGCGAATGAAGAAATTAAAGTTCTGCCTCTGAATAACCCAAGCTGGAGGGGGGAGGGGCGGACAGTGCTCAGTTTTTGAAATTAATTATTAGTGTTAGCGTATATTTTGTATGTTTCAAACATATTCTACTATAGCACTTCTCTTACAATGTCTTGTACACTAGGTATTCAGTACATATTTTACTGAAGCAATACAACTTTTGTTTAAGTAATACAAACATATTCTACTATAGCACTTCTCTTACAATGTCTTGTACACTAGGTATTCAGTACATATTTTACTGAAGCAATACAACTTTTGTTTAAGTAATACAAACATATTCTACTATAGCACTTCTCTTACAATGTCTTGTACACTAGGTATTCAGTACATATTTTACTGAAGCAATACAACTTTTGTTTAAGTAATATGCATTATACAAATCAAAAGATCAAATTTTGCACGTGAGTGACGTTTAATGTGTGATTTATAGTATTCACACATTGTCAAACGGTTTCTGTTAACAGAGAAAAAAAAAAAAAAAAACCTTTTGAATGCCTGGCTAGCGAACGAACCTTTGAACACAGCCCTCATATAATGTATGGTAACAGAATAAAAACAATGGAGAAACTAAACATTTACACTTTCGCAGTTCTGGAATCAAATGCTAAAATAGGCCAGTTCTATATATGTATTATAATAGTAACTGTGCAGTTCAAATTCAGTGTACCATATTTTAGTGTTGAAATAAATTATTAACAGGGTGTTGTCAGCTCCCACAAGATGTTTCGTATCTGTCAGGAATTTTACTAAAATTCTCTTATACAAGAAAATAGAATTTCACAGTGAGTAGCCTTTGATTTTAGAAGAAGAACTTTTTTTAAATCTGGAAGTATGTGTAGCCAAACTTGAAGGATATCCATGCTTGGTCCGGCAGATTGGAGAGGTCAAACAATATGTAGGGGTCAGTGCATCTAGTACAGATGTAAGCTGGCTGCAGTAGTGGTGGTTACTTTGAATTTGTTCCTTTTAAAATGATTAATGGTGTAGGTTTTCAGTGTTGTCATGGCCCAAATAAACAGATAACCTTTAGGTTTAGTTTATTGTTGTTTTCAAATTGACCCTGGTAACATGAATAAAATGTTGTGTTTAAGTAAAAAAAAAAAAAATCTTTGCTTGAACATTTTAAAGGGCTATTTTAAAAAGATTCACACTGTTGGCTTATTGATTCAACTATCTGTGATATGTGGGCTTGCTTCTTATTGTTTTTTTTCTTCCCTGAGGGCATGTGGACTACCATATAGATGCAGTAGTTACATCTCTTTTTCATTACAATTACTTTCCATAACAGTCAACATTTCATGTAAAAATCTATTATAACAACTTATTTTGAGAACTGCGAACTAGATGGGTAAGCTTGTCATAGTGAAATTCAACCATCACATCAAATACGGGTGAGCTTGAATACCTCTGGATTTGGCTATGAACTTGCCATTGGGTCTAATAAAGTAATGCTCTATGCTAGTTCTATGTTCTATAATCCTGTTTGGCCCGAAGATAAATTTGCCATTTGGAATATAAATAACATAAATACCATTCCTTTTTTCTTTCTTGTTTTACTTGACCGTTGTGTTATTTGAGCGTGACATTTCAAGCAAGCATGATTTCAACCTGGAATTTAGATTAGCTCTATTTCAAAGCAAGCTTGTCTGTCTCTAGCAAAAAAACAGTAAGGAAAAATAACAGTAAAACAGTGTCACACAGAAAATCCTGTATTTAAAGTATAGGGGGTCTTCCACATCTTTCCTGAAATGTTTAGTTTTTTTTTTTAATATTATTGGGAACATTTGATAATGAATTAGTTGAAATAAAAGCAGGATTATTAATTTACCACTTTTGTACAAGGTCCAAGTATAAGACAAACACGATTTGTTTAGTCTTATTAAAGGAAATGTGTTTCATTACAGTGATGTTTCATTACAGTGACATGGCTTACTTGTGACAGAGAAGTCAACAAGATTTCAGGTGCAGGGTTAGTCATAGGTGGCTAAGCCTCCCCAAAATAAATTGCCCAAACCCTCACAAGAAATTGTTCTGACCAACACAAAGAGATATTTGTGAGAGAAGTTCGATTTTTTTTTTCCCCGCAAATGCGCAAAGCAGGTCTAACAAACATATTTCTCGTTTTCCTACTGCACAACCGCCAGACCGCTAGGGCAGCTGGGATATCAAAATCAACACTGTAGTACAGATTATCAAAATGAATGTTGAAAGCAGAACAATTTTAGGCAAGTTTTGTTTTTCAGTAAATCCCCTCAAAACACACTTTTAAACTGCCTGTGACATAATGTTTCAGTAGTTAAAAGAACAGTAGACACAGTACAAGTTTGGTTTTGATTTTGAAACAAAAATTCATAGATCAAAGTGTAACCCTAAAGTCATACATAATCTACGTCTCAACTGTCTCTTATTATAGAGTATTCCTTATAATGGACACCACATGTTCCAAAATAAACATTTGAGTCCTGCACTTTCTAATTGTGTCTTCTAATTTGTCAAGCCCTCTTCAGAACCAATACATAAGGTTTAAAATAAATGCTGTCAAAATAATCTAAAAGTAATATAAGACTCAGGACTCTCTTTTCCCTCCAGTAACTATTTGACAACTTGATACAACCAAAATTGGATGCTGTCTGAGTGTTGGCATCTTGCGCAATGTGTCTCTCCTAATTAAAAGATGCAATTAAAGTGCCTATGGAAACCAATTGAAACCTTACTGAACCCAGTTCTTATTAAAGTACATATCTGCACGGCAAGGCAGACTAAACTGGCAGGTCCTTCCCAAAGGGACCATAACCATACGGTGCCATTGGGTATTCCCAACTGTTAATTTGAAGCAGAAAAAATGGGACAGGGCTGATTTTTATTGTTTTTTCATAGAATTTGTGTTTGAAATTATAGCTGTTTATGGGTTGGGCCCAGGGATGAAATTCTCAACAAAAAAGTGCAGGTACTCATATGCGCAGCCGGTACACAATACATTTATGAATACAAAATAAACATTAAAAAATAACTGATAAAATCTTACCAATTGATCATAAACAAACAATCTGAAAATACTGAAAGCTTTGTACCCTTCTGCATGTATCACTGTCATTTACTGTAATATAACACTTAAGTTAAACCTTAAATAAGTATTACACTATGCAGTAACTGCTGTAGGATGGGAGTTTTGTTTCAAGATATCCTAAAAAAGGGGGGATGTTATACAAAATGTGTACAAAGAAAACAACTGTGCTATGAACAAATGATACAAAATGATCTAAGTCAAACAATGCGCAGTACGGGCTGAAATACCCCTCTGTTTTTTAATGTACCAGGCACTACTCTTAAAAAAATGACTTGGCCATTTTAATCGCCATAGTATTCTCTGAAATCATCCCCATATTTTCCAGACCCTGGGTGCTCACCTACAACAAGACCTGGCCATGATACATTGATAGCCTTGGATTAGAACATATATCCCTGTTATTTATTTATTTTTTTACTGATTACTTATCCTACAATAATATATTCTGTGTGCTTCTCTGTTGTGTTTCTGTGTAGATTAATTATACCATGATCTAGTCCAGAAAAATAGTGTATTTCAGGCATAAAGTATAAAAGTAGACATCAGTTTTTTTTGTTTTTTGTTTTTTAATCCCTGTCATTGTGGTTCCTACACAATGGCAAAGTGACAAATTACAAATGTTCATAAAGTAAAATCATTAATGTGGTTTACTTATGCCTTTACATGCAAGTGCAAACTCAAATTTAACTTAAACTAGAAAAGGGGGCATTGTAGAAAGAAAAAAAAAAACACCTCACCGTTTGGGTTTTTGTTTACAGTCCTCAAAACAGAAAATACTAGGATCACAACAAAACAAAACTTTGATCACTGTACTTAACATTTACCTTGCAAGTTGGGCCAGTGTTTGGAAAGCGTAAAAGCACACCTGCATCTGTATCCCGATTCTAACTCGCTTGCCAGATCTGAAGCAGCACTTTACTTTGTTGATCCTGTTTTTTTATGTTAATCCCTACTGTCCCACACACACATCACTTTCCATTTTATAAATTTTCATGCAAATTCTGGCAAGGAAATCAGTGCAAGACAAAGCACGTTGTGATAATTATTTCTAATAATTTATCAACTGTGTATTTTATGGTGGACACTGACGTGGATTTTTGCCTTCAAATTCATGTGCAGCAACGGTCATTCGAATATTCAAATAGCCTCTCCGAATTTAAGAAAACAATAACACTGTTTTCATGTCTCACTGCTAGTCTTCTCTCGTTGATCAACCAATGAGCACTGACACAAAGCGAAATGGGCAGAGCTTTGTGATGCATGCCAAAATGGAATCTAATCCGAACGAAAGCTTGGCCAATCAACATGCAGTGATTATACTGACTTTAATGGTGGCCAGTAGCAGCTCAGAGACAGAGAAGCAGTATTAGGAAACAGCATGCAAGCAGCATGAACTGTGCAGAATGAAAGCACATTTAAGAAATATTGCGCTAGTGTGACTGAACAGAATGCAAGTGTGTTGGATGAAGAGCTGATTAAATAAGCCCCGGTACCCAGTACAGGCATTAAAATAAGACCCGGTACAGAGTACCGGTGAGTAGCGGCAGAATTTCACCCCTGGTTAATTAAATAGTGTGAAGTGGCTGACGCACTGTACTGTAGCTCATGCCTAGTGCTTATTAAATGCCTCACGCAGCATTCCCATGGGTAGATTTGAAAGTGTGGGGTTTATAGCCGAATAGCTTTGCAGTTGAGAAGGTACAAGTGGGCATACTAATAATCTAAGCTAACACAACGTCCACTTGTACAACACATTTCCTCATTCCTACTGTTTAATTATGGTTAATGGTGTTTAAAAAATATTGCTTTATTTATTTTTTAATTTAGAGTGACCAATTATTATTATTATTATTTATTTTCCCCCAATTTGAAATGTCCAATTATGTTTTTTCTCCTCACCGCAGCAAGTCCCCACAAGCATGGACATTCTGAGGGTGTATCTCCGATCTCACAAGCCTAAAGCCAGAATCGCTTTTATGCTGAGCAATCCAGAGCATAAGTGGACGGGCTACCATCCCGAAGGGATGGGGGCTTTTAATGTATTTATTAATTAATTTTATGGATCAATGGCATCCTTATAGCCCATTATTCCAAGACTGATGTGGGACAATGAGCAGAATTGCTGATGTCAACCCGAGCCCTTCCCTGAAAGATGAAGGCCAGCCTAAACAAGATTTTATCCTGAAAAAGGAAACGTTTTAAGTCAAAGGTGGTTAGACATACAAGGCGTTAGCAAAATGTTATACTGTAGTTTCTGCCTGTTAAGAATGTTGGTATACATTGACATGCTTTTCATTCTACCTAATAAAACTTATTTTGTGGGGCCTGTGCTATTTGAATCAGAAATACTTCATTGTGAATGCCTTGTTTTCTGAGGCTACTGGAACAAGCACCTAATGTGTGGACATTTACCACATATTGGCAATTACATCTGGCGGTGAATTATTTGAGGCTAAAGAACTCCAAATGTTTGAACGTGTTTTTATTTGAACATCTTAATATCACAGTATAGGCCTTTAGGGAGAAAAGCAATGATGTCCTGCCATTAACAACATTCCACCCCTTAAAATATTAAAACGGCAGAATGAGTCTTATTTTAATGAACGCTGTTTTTAGATCAAACGGATAGACCCTTCGATTAGAAGTTGAAATTGTAAACAAAGGACATGCGGTGCAAATCTGAGCTCATGTTTTCTTGATTCTCCAATTGTCTATTTGCAACATTTTTGGCACATGGTCAATGTCTAATGCATCACCAGTTTCTGGCTTCTTTTATTAGTACAGGGAGACTAGTGTCAGTGTCATTGTTGGGAGTTGTTGACTAATGACAGTTTAAGTTCCCTACGCAAACAACAAGCAGACTGCTGTTTATTTGGAAGAGCTGAAGGAGCCTTTGGTCATGGATGATCAGTAATGACCTGCCAAAATACAGAGCAATCTATCACTGGTTCAGCAACTGCTGACACTCAGAATTACAGGGGGTACCAAATGAGGAAGCTCAAATAAAAAAGAACAGGGCCCAATTAAAAAAAAAAAAAAAAAAGAAATGTTTCTACATGCATCCTGAGGGGAAAAAAGGCTTAACAAATATGTCGCTAACAAGGAGACTTTGCCGAAAATGGAAGATAGCAGTTATATTTTCCTGTGGAATGGCCGTAGTAACATTCTAAAACAAACCTACTTTGTGAAAATGTTTAGGGAAGTGCAGAATGTATGCCTTTACGTATAAGTGATTGTCAACAAGCAAACCCTTTCTAAAAGTACACACATATTTATTATTTTAACACCCAATCATAATATTTTCAGCAGCATTAAGGAAAATTACAAAAAGATGTGAAAATTGGTTACCCAAATGATGTCTTTTTCATCAGTTGTTAGTGCTAATAATAATTGTGCTTGAATTTTTCTCATTTTCATAATCAGGGGTGTTTCTTATTACCATAAACAATTTTTGAAAGGATATGAAAAGGAATGTTCTATTACCATAGCTCGATAACCCACAAACACTTCAGTTTTCAACAAACAATGTTTGGTTGGCAAAATGACGCAAGCAAGTTTACCTAACAAAGAACATTGTGGATTATCAAGTTTTTGTTCACAGGACATTCCTCTGTTTCTCTAGCAATACCAGTCACTCTTGCTTAACTGCATACATCATAGTGATTTCAAATTATTTAGTTGGGCTTTGTCTATTTTTGATCATTTTTTATAGTATTAGGTTATTACTTTGGGTCCATAGGGTATTCATAATAGACATCAGACTTTCTACTTAAATAAATAATGTTATTCTCATGGTTTCTTCAGGGTGATATGTTTGTATGTATGTTGTTTTATATGTACCATTCAGCGCTTTGCAATCAGTTCTCAGTCGTTTGAAATAGAATAAACCCTTGTAACTCAGTCTAAACAGTATACACATTTTCTTTCTAGCAGATGTTTTTAGTTTGATTGTGCTAGAATGTTCATAAGAATGCAGTATTGCATTGCTCACAGATAACATTAACCCCCTTCAACTTGAGAAGGCTATCGTAATAAATATAGTGTTTATGTGCTATAAAACACCTGCATGACAGGCCAGGGCATGGTTAGACAGTGTTGAGAGGATGTTACATGTCCTAAAGTGGCTTTCATGCTGAGATTTACTTCACCTCTGAATGACCTAACATAAAAAAGCCAGACTTTAATAACCTGCTGCTTGGGGCAGCTGGATGAATCACTGTAAGCTGAGGTACATGAAAATTAAAGGGATTTATACACCATTCAATTAAGTTCTTCAGAATTGAAAAACATACACAAAGCTATCACTCTTTTGATATTGTTCAAGTTGAGGCCTATACAAATAAAACCGTGATTCCACTGTTTCTATGATATCACTGCTTTGTTTTTGTACATACCTTCCCCTGTAATTTAATAACGTCTTTTTATTAAAAAAAGGAGTTACAAGTTCTAAACTGCTGTGGAATGGAACACAACACAGGTTAAATGTAAATGGTACACTAAATACTATAGCTATGATAGTACTTTAATTACTTCGCAGTTCAGTGGTGAGTCCCTTTTTCTTACTGAACTTGACAAATGGAAAAAAAAACCTTATTTTTTTAGCACTCTCAAGGCTAATTTGGTGCAAAACCAGGCAACTTAAAATACCATTTTATTAAAATAACTTATTTCCATTTTAAGGTGTGTATTCTACTTTTAAAACAATGTTATGTTTTTCTTTAAGCCAGGGAATTGGAATAATGTCCTTTATTGAAACAGTGGTTCAGTAGCTTTAGTATCCATGTTTTCCAAGGAAGTTGCCCTGCAATGAAAAATGTGTATGTGGAAGGTTAAACAGGGGTCCGCAATTCCGAGGAAAAAAATGATTTAGCCATATTATTAATAAGGCCTGTTATGCCCACTTAATCAACACAGTATAGACGGGTCCACAGGGTCCTTCAACATCGGGGGCTGCACTTAAATATATCACTCAGGACTGCTGCTGAGTTGTCAGTATTGGCAGCAAACTGTAGGTACCTGATGAGGGTTTGTTCTCAAATACCAGTGATGTTAGCTGTATTTCACTTTAATTATTCCTACTGAGATAGTATAACACTTTTCATCATGTATCCATCAGATGTTGAAATCCTTGTATCTGACTTCAGGATATGTCTAGGGCAATGAGTCAGTTGTAGTCTTGATGCGTCCTAGTATAAGTCTACATGATATCTCTTAAGACAGGCCCAAGTGCTTCCTTCACAGGCACTAAAGGTGTATGTGTGAGTTCATTGTGCACTATATTTGATCTTTTTGTTTTAATATAAAGTATATAGTTAGTAGTCAAAGTTTACATACCCCAACGAAATGTTATAATTTCTCAAAATTTCTCAAACAAATAAATATAGGAAAAAATTGTGTAGCAAAAGTTTTGCTTTTCTGATGAGAAAAAAATTACAAAAATAGATGTTCACAATTATTTTTCAGCATTTTTTCTGCAAAACTCAGAAAAATACCAATTCAAAAGTATGCATACCCTGACAAGGAAAATGAAATTAATAACAATATTATCCAAGTATCAAAGGGTATGAATACTTTTGAATGAGCATTTTTGGAGTTTTGCAAAAAAACAAATTATTGAAATAAATAATTGTAGACTAAATTAATTAATTGTAAATCTATTTCTTGTAACTTTTTTTTTTTTTCCTACAAAAGATTTTTCTTAAATTTTGTTTGAGAAATTTTTTAGAAATTATGCATTTCCATTGGGGTATGTAAACTTTTGACTACAACTGTATGGTGGATGTTGGGTTGTGTAACAATAGCCAGGACAGATGAACTATCCTTAAGTGCACTGTCTAAACACAGGCAAGTCCACTTTTCTGTATGCAGGACATTATTGTGTGAAAAGGATGTTTTACCTCAGACACGGTAGTGCCTTAATGTGAACATGATGTTTGGAATGAGTGCTCCAGGCACAGTCTGAAGAAATTCTGCAGTTTGATTTTTAAAAAGAAAATACAAATATATTAAGATGCAAGGAAGTTACAGTATATAACAACTTTATTATAAACACTAGAAACTGCTCTCATTTAATTTTAATAACATCCTCAGAACCAATTGATGTGTAGTTAGACATACATAGATGATATTGCATGTTTGCCTATAGTTTTTCCCTGACCACCTAGTTTTTGGAGGGCTTTTGACCCTGACTGACATTCCATGAACAGCAATTGTGCCTCCTGAGAAACTGCTTGTTTCCTTTTACTGTGCTTTCTTAACCTTTTGGGTGAGGGAGATGGTGAAGGCATACATTTACTGCACACAGCCTCCTGTTGCTGCAGAGTCACACGTCGTATCCGACGTACATATTTTTTATATACATGTACAAGTTTTCCTCCTTTTATAGTCCACTAACAGAGCTAAAATACCAGCACTTTAAGTTAATGATATAAAAATGTTGCAGCCAAAATGTTTAGTACAGTACATTTTGTCATAAATTGGGCTATTCCACACACCGCGTTTCCCACTACACATTATTGTAATAATAATAATAATAATAATAATAATAATAATAATAATAATAATAATAATAATAACAAGAAATACCTGAATCAGAATCCTGCAGTGCCAGTGCAAGGCTCTGTAGAGTTTTGTTTTTTTTCGTACTTAAACAAATCTTGCTCGATGAACTTGTTCAAGCCTAGTGTTGTCAGTAGACAGCAGCAATAATACAGCTACGCTAATTTAATACATATTTTGGTACAAATGTGACTTTTTAGGTACCCATGATAGATGATACTTAACAGCTAGTGTACAGTTAATCTTATTGCTAAGGGGACAGAACAAGCTAGGCTAAAGCAATCAGCAATCCGATGACCAATGATGAAGATAACAAAAGTAAGTGTAAAGAAGTGCTTTGTTGTTTATTTATGTATTTATTACAAAGGGTAGTTTTTTTTGTAGTAGCTTCAGTATTTTTTACAACCTTGCTTAAAAAACAATAATTTGAAATACTCAATAAAATGGTGTCAAGTAAAAATAATAAAATAAAACACTGAATGAACTGGTAGGTCTTTAAATGCCTTTAGTCAAAGAAGCTTGCCAATAAAGGATGGCTTTGCACGGCCTTCAGTTATAGTAGAAAGTTGTGTGAGGTTAAGTCACAAACAGGAGTTGCACATCTGAAGTCTCATAAAAATAATGTACAACTTCCAGACATGTTTCCATGCAAAAAAAATGAGATGATTTACCCACCCCTTACAGTCATGCAATGTTATAGGTGCGCACTTCCTATAGCGCGTGGAATGTGCGTGCTTTGTCACATAAATAATGACTGTGGAGAGAGTGATGACTTTCAAAAATGCATGGAAACCCGTCCAATGATACATTTTTCTCTGCCTTCTCATTTCCAGCTGACGGTCGGCTAAATTGCCGTCTACTTTGCCAGATGAGCCGTCTAAAATAGTTATTTTAAAAAAAAAAGTTTTTACAGTGCTTGTATGTTCCAGTGAATAGTATTCAAAATGTTTATTTTATTCCAATAAAATAGCGGCAATTTCCGCAATTCATTGGGTCAATTGCAAAGAACATTCAGCGTTAGTACACATCAAGCATACTAAGTTGAGGACTAGCTAGTACAGTACTTTCCTGAGGATCATCCCCAGCTGCGGATTAAGTTAGTTCCAATTGCAATGAACAAATGAGTTGTGGATCAGCTGATCCTCAGGTTTAGTACACAGTAGAGGACCAAGACTATCTCCAAACCTCAAGAGCAGGGCGTGCTCACAAACCAATTGATTCCAGTTTGTTATAGTTCAAAGGATTTATGTGATTTAATCATTTTTTTTCTGGCAAAATAAATGAATGAATGAATGAATGAATGAATGAATGAATGAATGAATAAAAAAACATAAAACATGAAGATAATACATTTTAAATAGCCTAATAGTTTTGCGTGGTATATACCAAAAAAATCATGGCTGGCGGTCGTGCACAGAATTACTCGACAGAGTAGAAACTTTATTTTGTTGAGTGCGTAAAAAAATGACATTAAAACATTGGAAGATAGGTAGAAAACACGCCATAGCGATTCTGCAACCATCAAATGTCTGGCATGAAATTCTAAGCAGATTTAATGCTGCGTTTCCTGAAAGTCGATCAGGAGCTCCACGCATCATGCGTGTTGCCTGCCCATTGTGCTACCATGTTGCATATTCAGAGATGAGGCTTACACACCATCTGGCAATTGGTTGACGTGTAGCTATGCCTGTTGATGAAGCTCGGATCCTTATATTGCCTGTGAAAACAAATACTGATGTGCGTGCAGTCTATGGCCCCAATAACTCCAGCTATTCCAGCTGTAGAATAAAATGCAGTGCAAATATTTCATTGCTCTTCTTCATTGGGCATGACAACGTAGCGTTCATGAAGTGCCGCTTTGCACTTTGAGATCCTGTGAACAACACAGCAAACGGTGCTTTCGTGGAGGTTAATCAGATCCCCCCAACACGCAAGAAGGATCCCATTTATCTATCAGTCTATATAAGAAATATCCAAAACCATTTGTGTATGTAATTTTTACACCAAAGTGATTTTCCATTTCAACATTACTCTTTTCCATTTGAAGTAGTTTCCATGTTTTTCAATTCCACATACCTATTACTTGATATTCACTGTCAAGCTATACGTATATGATGCCAATACATTATTTACTGTTTGTATTTATTTTAATCAAGCAACAGTTAACAGAAAAAAAATATTAAAAACGAAAGAAAAACAACTGCAGAAATCGATTTATGTTTACAGAAAATGCAACAGAAACGAACTTCTGAAAACAACTAAAATCAACAGTGTTTGAAATTGCAGTTCTTGCAAACACGTTTTTAAAAATGTATTAATTAATGCACTTGGGCATTCTCGGACTCGGTAGTTCATGAGAAACAGAGACATGTATACTCAATCTAAGGACTGGTTGGTTCCATGAATATATTTAGAAACTTAATGTGTCTTGTTTTTGTTTTTTTTTGTATAAAATGCAAAGGCAAAAATGGAAAACAAAATACAGCTTATGGCTTACCTTTTCTGTATTCAAATTTACTTCCAATTTAATACTGCTTCTTATTGTCTTTTAATTTAGAAATTCCTTCACATTTTTCTCTTCTGTCTCACTTGGTATTATGGTATCTATAGAATGTGACATTTGTTTGTTTTTGTGCCTGAAATATAATTTCTCTGTTTAATTGGTGTCTGGTTCTGTCTTTCTTTAACCACTTTTTTCTGTGTGTAATTATTGCAAAACCAAACTGAGTTTGCTTAAATATGTGGACTTTACTTACTTTGAAATTTACTGTGTGCTAAGTTTGTGGTTTTAAAATTCTAATATAAATATATTCTTTTGTAATTACTTTTAATAGACACACATGTAACTTTTACTTGCTCTTTAAATCTCATAGCCTAAAATCATACAAAAATTAACAGTGTTATTTATTTTGAATTTTGGTTCAGTATTAAGGCACATATTTATGCCCAGGATATGCAAGATTTAGAGCCCTGTAAAAGCCTGAAATTAATTTTCTGTGGGGGGCATTGCCACTTGCACCCGCGCTGGGGGAGGACCCCCATACCCCCCTTGCCTTCTACTTGGGATATCTAGCGTCCCACTTTAAATGAAAATGAAAAGACTGATACTAAAAGAAAATCTTTTAGCAAAAATAACTGTTCAAGTGATCATTACTGCTGCTTGACACAATACTGGAATATCATTCCTGTGCAAGCCTTTAATAACTTAACTGTTTCCTCCCTTTGGTGTTCCAAAGGTTAAGGATCTGATGATTTAAGGATCTGATGCAGCAGTGTGGAGTAGTGGTTAGGGCTCTGGACTCTTGACCGGAGGGTCGTGGGTTCAATCCCAGGTGGGGGACACTGCTGCTGTACCCTTGAGCAAGGTACTTTACCTAGATTGCTCCAGTAAAAACCCAACTGTATAAATGGGTAATTGCATGTAAAAATAATGTGATATCTTGTAACAATTGTAAGTCACCCTGGATAAGGGCGTCTGCTAAGAAATAAATAATAATAATAATGAAATGAGGAGACTGCAGAAGAATCTGGGTGTGCCTGATGCCAGTAATGACTGTGGAGCAGTAACAGAAGGAGTTTCTCATCCCTTTGCAGCACATCAGTTATTTTAGGAGGACACTCTATCATTACCTGTACTACTACCAGGGGGATGATTGGAACCAGGAGGCTGGAAACCTATGTGTAATGTGCTTGTCTCAGACTGATAATGGAAAGGTTGGAAGAATGCAAAGTGCACAGTAATTAGGTTACTGCTTTGATCCTTGTAGCATGAGTAACAGCATCAGTCTGATCCATTTTGCTATATTCATTGGCCAGTATTGAGAGAAGGGCACATGCCATTGAATTATCTGCAATATACATCATATATGTTGGCCTTTTAACTAAATATGTTTTGCATGTTAAGTACAGTTTGCCCCATCTTCTTCCTGTGGCCCTCTGTTGCTCTCAAAAATAACAATCTTTAAAGACAGGTTAAACTGTAAATATCACACATTCAGAGTCAGACTTTTACATGTATATGTTTCATTCTGCGTGTCTTTTGGGGTGTATTTTAACTTAGAAGTAGATTATAACAAACAGATAAAATGTAAGGTGAAAGAAAGTTTTAAACAGGTGGATATATATATATATATATATATATATATATATATATATATATATATATATATATAATATATATATATATATACAGGTTTTAAAGAGCAGGCTTCAGTTTCACGATTAATATCCATTTACAGTGTCCACAAATAAGCCTATCAAATAATTGGAAATGTAAATTACTGTAATTAGTGTTTTGCAGTTTTATGTAAACAGAAATGTGTTAGCTTTCACAGACAAGTTTTTCTAGTAGTATATTTAATTCTCTGCCATTGTCATGCTCTTTTATTTAGTTCTTGGCACAAGGTGCTAAAACTAGGGCATTTCTTTTTTTCTTTCAAAGTGATTGAAGCTGTGTTTCAAAGAGGTGCAATTAAATTGTAATTAAATTATAAAAAATATATGTAAGGCCTTTGGGTAGATACTTGGATAGTATTTCAAACAGGTAGTGCAGAGCTACTTTTGTTTTTATTTATAAGAGAATTGCTATTTGTTTCATCTGTGTTACTAAGCAAACTGTTATTACTCAATAGATCTAATAAATATTGTGTCCCAAGACTCTTATTTCTTTTTAACATATATTGAAAGGACTAGAAATTAAAACACCTGCTTTTTTGCTGGCCTACATTTCCAAACATTTATATTTTATATATGAGAGTCTATATTGTGTTTTCTCACAGTAATTTGTTACAAGCAGTGCATGTAATATCAAACTACTATACCAGTGCCACAATGGGATTACTGCCACGGTTATAGCTCACACAAACTTAACTGTCAACAACCTGATTTTATTTTTTTTTCCAGATTCTACGGCATTCAGGTCATGTTACTAGGTAGAAACACAAAACTACTGTTCTTATTAAAAGTTTTAATTTGTTACTCTCCGTACCCTTAGTTATTTCAAATGTTAAACGCATGCTTTCAGACTCTTGACTGACCTGCTGTAGACCCAGATGAGTGCGTATGTGGAGAAAAAATTGTGGTTAAAGTTATCAATCTTCGGAATATGAAAACGTCACAGCTATACTGCTTCACTGTTAACACAGCTGTCAGTCTCTATGAATTTCCTTATTCCCACCCGCCTGAGCCATTGATTTGTCAACATTTAGACTGAACCCACCCCTGGGATCCCTAGCAAACAGCTATTGGCTAGAAAGCCGAGTAAACTTATCAAGTCTTCCGTTTGTTGTAACTGCAATGCTATAATAATGCAGGTGACTTTGAGACTGGATAAAGTAGGACAGCCAGACAAAAAATGAAAATCCTACACAACAGGTTTGAAATATTGCATTGTTGAATTTGCCGAAATGCATGGCAATCGCAATGCTGAGAAAACAGTATGTGACTAGAGACGAAACTTGTAGCTCGTTTCCATGGACAGCCAACTTGAGTCGACTCGAGTGCGCTCCAATTGGTCTGAATTCTACCAGAACTCGAGTTGGTGAAAAAAATGAGCCATTTCCATGGTTTTCCTAGTTGTAATGCAAGTTGGGCAGGAAATACTTGCGAGTTAAAGGTTAAGACGTGCATTCTGGGCTCCTGAGTGGCGCATCCAGTAAAGGCGCTCCGTGTGGCGTGCAGGATGTGCCCTATAGTCTGGATGTCGCAAGTTCGAATCCAGGCTGTTCCTTTGCCAACCGAGGACGGGAGCTTCCAGGGGCCGGCGCTCAATTGGCCAAGCGCTGCCCGGGGGGAGGGAGGGTTTAGGTCAGCCAGGGTGTCCTCGGCTCACTGGTGGCACCAGCCACCAGTCTGGCCGGGTGCCTGCGGGCTTGCCTATAAGCTTCCCGAGAGCTGTGTTGTCCTCCGACGCTGTAGCTCTTGGGTGGCTGTATGGTGAGTCTGCGGTGTGAAAAAAGCGGTCGGCTGACGGCATACAAATTGTCAATGACTTAAAAGATAAATGCATCTAGATACTCTTTCGCATTTGTTTCATGCAGTACATATACCTCTGGCACTGGTATGCAGAACATGGAAAGAAGCGCTGGACAAGATAAATAATCTGTCAAATGTCAAAGTGGGGTGGGGGGCAACTTGAGCACGAGTTACGTGGTTCATGGAAACGTGGTAAAAGACCAACTTAAAATGGCAAAAGAAAAACGAGCAGATAGAGGAGGAAAATGTGTATGGCCTGATGTAGAAAACATTTTGTTTGAATGGAGTACTTTTGAATGCCTTAGTACCCTTAGTACCCTCTGGGTACTAAGGCACGGCCACTGCACTGTAACCTACAGTACTACACGTCACACACAAATAAATGCGCTTGTGATAGAGCAGCAAATTATTTAATTTACACCAAAAAAAAAAATATTGTATGAAACCTATATATCACAAGAAACTTAAGACATTGAAGTTTTTTGTTCCGTCTTTTAATATAATTTCTAGACTGAATATAGAAATATTTATTAGCAAAGAAACTCATGTTATACAAATGTGTTATTTTTGTCCTCAAAACATCCATTATTTTCAGAATCAACCATGCAAATAAACACTTAAAAAAAAATACTACATACAAATCTATAGCATGTTCTTTTTAAAATACTAAAACCACAAATGGTCTGCAAACAACATATAGAAAATATATACAATTTTGCAAGCAACACATCTACCTACAAACAGGCTAGAACCACAGGTAAATGTACTTGCCCTCAAAAACCATTTCTTTTTTTTTATTTAATAAAAGTTGTTACATTTTTATACCAA
Source organism: Acipenser oxyrinchus oxyrinchus (assembly GCA_030684275.1). Classification (NCBI taxonomy): domain Eukaryota; kingdom Metazoa; phylum Chordata; class Actinopteri; order Acipenseriformes; family Acipenseridae; genus Acipenser; species Acipenser oxyrinchus. The sequence goes on from CM060255.1 coordinate 41,651,355, forward strand.
CGCAAACATAAGGCACTGGCTTCATTTTCACAATATTATATACATTTTAGTACAAGTAATATTATTATTATTAATATTATTACTAAGTGCAAAAATTAACTAGCCAAATGTTATCCTACCATCATTTTAAAAATCAAACAAGCAAATACATGTTGAATAAATATTACGACAAATCCTGATGTATTCTTATTTATTTTTTGCTTTATAAAAAATGTATTCACATAAGCACTTACAAAAATAGGTGTTTCTGCAAGTAATGCCATCAACAGACCTGAGCTGCAACGCATTTCCATCAACAAACAGATATTTATTTACCAGCTATTTTTTTTACAAAAAAAAAAAACATGAATAAAAAAATCATTACCTGCATTGTTATGTATCACGAAAACCAAACAAACAGCATTAACCGTATAATCTAGCATGGCTTAAACACCTACAGCAATTTTGCACTCAAAGTAATAAATAAACATAACTTCCTGTGATTGTCGAGGCACATGAGGGTTAGCACATGGAAGCTTATTCTCCGTTCAAATGCAATAAAGTCCTTTTTACTGTTTTGTAAATCCAGTTTTACAGTTTTGGTGAAAATAAAATAGAAACTTGGAACATTTTATTTGTGCGAATCCTGGCGTTGCTTGTAGTGTATGTTTCGTATTCCAGTATTCTTTTCATGTTGGGCTTCCACACTAACCCCATATTCAACCACAACCCTAAAATAGCATGCAATCCATTGCTTGTCATACCGCCAGATTTGTTTTCGGTACTTTTTGTTCATTTCTAATGCATATTTGTTGGACTTGCTGCAGATATATTCTTGCAGCACTGATGAAAACAACGGCTCAAAGAATTCCGCTGGTTGGGTTTCACTGCGTGATATGAATCTCGGACCACTAACCTCTGTGTAATTCTTTATATTCAATGTTATTTTCTGTTCTGGCAATTCTGTTAGTTGGCTCTAGATGGGAAGTTTTTGCTCAACAGCCGAATTAAAAGCACGTCTTTGTCTGTACTTTCATCTCCTTCCTCCCTGCCGCTCTTTTCTTCATCCTCATCCTCTTCTCCATTCCTCCTCTTCATTTAAATCAATATCGCTGTCATCACCATCCAGATTCATATATAGGCTCACTCATGTTTTATCAGCCTGAGAAGCCGTAAAACCTTTAAATGATTCTCCTTCTTTGTCAGGCTCACAACAAAACACTCACTAAATTTGTCATCTCTCAACCGTCAGCTCCGTGTTGTTGTTGTTGTTGTTGTTGTTTTGTTTTTGTTTTTTTGTATTTTTTGTAACCAATAAAAAGCTGTATTTCGTTGTATGACTATTTAATTGGCTAATATTAATAGCAAAAGTCTATACTATTGGTTGGCATATTTTGTTGCTAGGTAAAATAGTCCAATAAATACATTTCTGACAGCAAATGGGAGTGACGATCTAGGGCTGACCCATAGGCCCTCTAGTGCTTTAACAGCATACTTCACTTGGCCGGCCCAATAGTACTCTGAGGGTTAATACATACTGTAACTTGTTCTACATGTCAGTGCAACACAGTGGTACACTTGTAAAGTATGTGTGTGGTTATGGTTCTGATTTAACAAAACAAAAATTAATGTATTTGTACAGCTGGAAATGTAATGCAATTGTACTGCACCGTATGCAACACTTGATGCTTTGTTTACTGGTTATTAGATGGTGCACTGCTTAGTTTGTTTTTATTGCTTTTTTAATTGATATAAGCAGCACTGTTTAATACTTTTCTTTTAAATTTGTAATAATACAATGAATTTGTAAAAGCCAATGCAGCTGGAACTATTGTCTAAGTATGGTTTACATAAGAAATGTTCAGTAAAGAAAAGATATGTTCTTGAAGTGTTTGGGTACTTGATAAGCTAAAATAAAATAGGTTAATACAGGTGGGATGTATAACTTGATTTTACGCTCTGTTAATTATTACTTTTAAAATTGTAGACATTTTGAAAAAGTGAATAGTTTCTAGCAGTTTAACTAAAAACGAAAAACAACACTGTAACATTATTAATGGAATAAAATGTTGCAAACAACGGTTATTTCTAAACTAAACCTGTGCATCTTTCATTCTTTATCGCTGTTGAGCATGTAGGGGGAAAAATAAATTGTAAAAAAAGTATTTTAAACACAAAAAAGGTGTTTTCCTAAAAAGTAAGTCTCAAATAGGGGGGAGCAACTTTTACACCAGTGTGACCTATACAACGGTAGTTAATTTTGTAGGGTGATGCAAAACCTTTGTCCATAGCTGTAATTTAATGGAAGTCCAATGTGAAACAATCTTCAAGTGCTGAGGTACTGTAGACCCACTAGGAAGTACGGTTTAAGTGAAGGTAGTATAATGAAATAAAAAGCTAAGATTCACTTGAATCCAGTATTCTTTTTAATGATTTTGGACTCAAGAACAGTAAAGTGTATGTGTGTGTGTGTATATCTATACAAAATACACTTCTACAATATGCAAACCCTTAGTTCTACCTTTTAATTTAAAACCCAGAAGTAGAACATAGATAAATGGTTTTGTGATAGATTTAACATTGTGAATTATTTTGTTTCTTCTGTCAAATATAGAACTGTCTCTCAATCAAATTTCTGCTGGGGACCTAAACTACTTTTCTTTCCCTCAATTTAAATACCCATTAGAATCAAATGCAGACTTAGTCTTATGGACAAGTCTTGTGGTTTCGGACAAAATTCCAAAGCTATTACACTCATGTTTTCAGTGGAGAAGAAAGGTGGGGGTATTGCCTGGGACTGACAGTGGGAAATGCAGCAAAGATGAAAGCTTCCTCCTGTGGGATCTGAGGATGTACACAGCTGCTGCAGCTGGCCTCCTCTGAAGTCAACACCTACTCCATCGAGCGAGAAGGTGATAATATGCCATGGCTGTATCTCGGGAATGCATAAGAACACAGTTAAAGGCAATCGATAAGATAACATTTACTATAACAGGAAGATAAGTTTCAATTAAGTACATGTCTTGTGTAATGAGTCATTTTAAAACACACAATATCCACAGGTTGTAGGTGGTTCACTAAAGCAGATCATTAGAGATTTTTTTTTTTTGGAATTGGTACAGTTAGTTGATGCTCTAACACGGAAATCAGTTAATTTGGTTTGAGTAATATATTAATATATTAAAAATTTCTTTTGTCATGGAAACCAAATCCACCATATCACATTACATTGAGGGAAATTGTGGATGGATTTGTAATGCTCCAAAGTAGCTATGGTCCAATTATAAACTTGAACTGTTTGGATTGGTTTGAATTCATACCACATTGTTCACTGTCAAAAGGTTTTTCTCTGATGTACATGCTTGGGAAACAAAAAATTGATCACACAATCTGAATTTCATTAACTTTTAATTCCAAGATTGACATGCACAAAGTTGAATTGCCTTAGCCCTTGAAACAGAATAAACCTTTAACACCTGAATCAGAGTGATTTGCCCTTAGTCTTTAAGCTCAGCGCTTTGGTCAATAATTGGTAACCAGTGATTAAAGAGCAGCTGTCTTGAAAGGTCAAAGTTTGTGGCCATTTGACCCTTGCTTGCGGGTATGAAATTATGATGTATTGAACCACAAGAAGCTAATAGGCTTATATACATAAAAACACTGGACCTTTAGTGGATCGATGAGACAGTTTCATGTCTTTGAAAGATTGAGCATATGATAGTGAATTTTAAGCGAAGAAAGGTTTTGTATAAATGTTGAACAAGCCGCTGTAGTCCCTCAGCATAGCCATTTTATGACCTGTTTAAATTTGCTGATTGAAAGCATCACATTCTTTGAAATAACTATACAAGATATGGGAATGCTGTAAATAAGATACAGATACATGGACACTTGTGGGTGATCCATAACAAGTTTCCAGTTCATTTTTTGGAAAGTTAACTTTAAAATATAAGCGCCAAAATATTATTTGTTAATTATATATTTTATGAAACCCCAAATACAAATTATAGTGATAGCTAATATATAGTTAAACATGACGTCTGTGGTATAGCTTGGCAGTTTCTAGTTTCTAGTTTCATAGGTTAAATAATTTACCGTAGATACAAAACGGTATCATTTTGTATCAGTTAACATTTTAATAACTGGGTGCCTACATTTACTAATACGGGTTCATATTGATCTGTTTAAAACCTAGATTGAGCTTATTGTACTGTGTTACAGGCATATTATAACATTATATTGATAAGTCCTGTACAGGGCCATACTTTTGTTGTTCTAGAACAGCAGTATGCATTTTCAATGTACTGAAAATATAGTCAGACACCTATTGAGCTATTTTTAAAATAAAGGCCTCCACAGACTGGGTCACATATGATGCCAAAGTTTAGAAGGAACATCTCATTTTAATCTTGTATGTGTGCTCTCTTTTAGTCATTGGTGTATTCTATTTCAGATGTTAGTTTCCAGTTTTTAACCACAGACTGTGGTGTCTTAAAGAACACGCCTGATCAATGAGTCATAATGAATACCCTCTACATTTTTATTAAATAATTTTTTATTGTAAGTGTGGTAAAATCTACTGTATTAAATAGTTATATATATATAGACACACACACACACACACATTGTAACTGAGCCTCTCTCTGCTTCGCTCTCTGGCACCCTTAACACAGCAGACCCAGACACAAGAACGTGCACTTTTATTAAACACAAAAACCTAACTCCCATTGGAGTGCTAAACTAAACTTTTAACAGTTCTCACTAGCGCACTGGACGGCTAAGCCGTTTACCAGCCAAAACACCTCTTTTACCAACAAGGTTCACAAAGTACCTTTTTTTTTTAAATTATTTTACTCCAACCACACAGGTCTCTTCACAGGCTCCACTCAGACAGCCGTTGGCTTTCACACAGACAGCCCTGTTCAAACATTTGTGACCTGCTTATATACCTGCCTGCTAATCACAGTCAGGTGTCCCTCATTAAAATTAGAGCCAGGTCAACCGCATCCTGGCTCACTCCCATGGCATTCTGGGAAATGTAGTGCATTACCCTCCATGACTACATCTCTCCTCCCCTTACTCTGCCACAATTTTTATATATATATATATATATATATATATATATATATATATATATATATATATATATATATATATATATATATATCCCAATTTGGAGACATTCTGAATTCTACTATAAACACTACATTATTCCATCTGGATTCTATTAAAAGAGCAGTCATGGCTTTAACGAATGCATTATTTAAAAATTGCCACAAGAGCATATTGTTGCTTAAAAGACGGAAGACTTACTCTAGGCAATAAAAAATCATCACACTGGTACAGTACTGTACAGCGCACTGGGAAATCAATCACTGCTGTGGAGTACTTAAAGGCTTTGATGTATTTTGTATTTCATTAAAAATGCATTTATAGGGAGACTGGTTACTGCAGGCATTATTTCATACTATTGCATAATACATTCAGAACTCTTGCAACTATTCATATATGATGAAAAAAATGAAGACGCATAGTTTTTAATATCTTCACACATTTTGCCAAGATGAAGCATTTTTGATCAACATGCCCCACTGTCGAATTTCTTGTTGTGAATTAATTGCTTTGTTGTAATAAAAAAAAGCTGTTTTGGGCCTTTTTAACAGTGGAAGAATAATCAAAATGTAAGGACCTGGGCCTTGTAGGGTTGAATGCAAATGGATCATCACTATCTTATAAGATTTAAACTTGGAATGCTATAGTATGGTTGACCTTTGAAAAGCCCATTGCTGTTTAATTGACTGAACATGTCAAATGGCTGTGTAAAACACCTCTCTTTAGAATAGCTGCATGCTCCAGTGCCTTTAATTATGAAGAATGTATAACAACTGTTGGAAAGACTAATTTGCTCAGATCACTATTTAAGGTGTGGTGCTCTGAAAACATGTCACATTTGATCTCTCTGGGCAGTCTTTGAACTGTCTGTTTTCTTGATGCTTATCTGTGGTGTTTGTTGCCAGTGGAATACCGTTACTAATATTTGGGGTTTTAACATTGTTATGTCAGTTCAATGGTTGTACTAACTTAGTAACAAGAGTAACTTAAGCCCGATTCACTACAAATCACCATATAAACTGGTGGTTTCTGAATTTTTACCGACATCGGTGAAATTTAGTCACATGCGAACCGTCCATTTCTTTTTATCCCAGATAATTTTCTCAGAGGTCCTCTGATTATTTTACAGGACTTCGGGGCCTGTAAAATTTCAAACTCAGATGTCCTGTGTCTTCACCTCAAAGCAATACCAGCCTGTGACAGGGTACATTTCGCCCCTGTGTTTATTTTTATTATTTTTGTAGTAGTATTATTGTTATTTTTTAAATTGAATAAATGTTTAAGGCTCCAGCCAGAGGTGAATAAATAGGTGTTCCCGGGTGTTTGGGAGAATTAGTGATGGTGAGAATTCATGTTCGTGAAGGTAAGGGTTTTGTGTGCTGTGTGTAAATATATAATAATTATCGTTGGGGTGTAGGGGAGTTTGTGAAGCTCGGTCTACAACAGTGGTCTTTAAAATGATATTGTTTTGTTTAATCTGTTTGTTTGGCCATTTTGCCTATTTGTTTGGTTTTGTTATTTGGTTATTTGGTTATTATTAAAGTATGCATTTGCATTTAAACCTGCAGCTTTCTTGTGTTTGAGTCTCTTCCTGGTAGAAACAGCTTGCCAGTGACGTCATCCTGTTCACACAGCCTTTACAATAAACCATAATATAATATTCAGATTGGGTACGATCTGTCCTGAGAGTTTCCTGTGCAGTAAAACGCAACGATTAGGCAAAACCAAACTGGGACTCGGGCGAAAATACAAAACATAAGCGATTTCTTAAAGAACTGATGCTTTGAACAGTGCATTTGAAGGTAAAATACATATCACTCAAGGGACAAAATGGTTATTCTAGCCTTTGGAAAAGAAGGTACAACTAAATTAGTTATTTAAACCTGGTTCATTGTTTACAAATCATGCACAAAAGCACCTTCTCTGGCCACAACATCACATTTCATTTTGAATTTACCGACTTTTCTTGATGAAAACTAATCCATGTTTGGGAGGTTACTAGACATGCTCTGCTTTTGACCAGCTCTGAGGACACCTGATGTGCGAGGACACCTTAATCCTGTGCGAATCATGCTTTTAGTAGCATTTTTTTTTTTTTACATTGTCTTTTATAATTGCAAATAATCTAAATGTTCTTTTAGTTCTACTATATGTTTTATGGTTGAGTGTTTGAGTTTAATACTATGTAAAGTAACAGATTATATTTTACAGGCTACTCTCACTACCAAAGCATTTAGACAAATCCAACCCTATTTTAATGATATTGTAGCGTGCACAGGGGAAGGCAAGAGCAGGGCTGGTAGGTGACGGTATTGGCGCTATTAGTGCGAGAGGTCCCGGGTTCACGCCCGCCCTCCGCCTGTGTGTGGATTGCCTCGCCCTGTGTGATGCACCTGCCTGCGTTAACCGATATCGCTACAATATCATCAACATTGATCACTTTGATAATCCTTAAATAGGGGGCATACCTTTTTTAATAGGTTGCTACATATTGTTAGCTATTTGTTTTATTTTATTTTATTTTTTAATTGCGGTAACAATGCTAACCATTAATTATTTCTTTTAATGAAAGCACTAGCTGAAATGTGTGTCTACTTCATTTTAACAAAAAAAGCTACCCTTAAAATACAGCATGTTAAATTATTGTAAAATCATTTTTATATTTTTACATAATTTGTTTTAAAAAAATAATCATTTTTATTTCAGCTTTTATTGTGTCTTTAAAACAAAAACATAATTTGTTTGGGGAAAATATCAGTTGAACAATTGCTGTTATGTTTCATGGTTTTTTTGTAAGTGAAACCTTTTATTAAGTTAAATAAGCACAACATGTTGCTTAGTCAGACCTTGGACATGTAATTTTGAAATTACTAATTACTGTAGTCCACAAAATTATAGAAACACATACTAAAGCAACTATGCTGAAATGTTAATGCAGAAGTTTTTAGTATAAGAAGTTTAATTAGTTTGGCCTGTATACTTAGATGTTGAGACAGATTGTGCGTCACTGTACAGATTATGCTTATACATCAGTAGAAACCTCACCCGCTGGCATAGTGCTGAAATTAGGGGTTCCAGGAGCTTCAGGGCGAGTCCCTGGGTGTGATGGGAAAACTCCATGCAGCTTCAATTGGTTTACAATGAAAATAAAAAATAATCTATTAATGGCGATTTGTATTTTATGTGAATCTTAATTTTTTCCTCCCACATGACTAATTTAGCTCAAATATAATTTCTGTGTTGTCAATTGCCAGAAGTCCAAAAACATCTTTGAGATGCAATATGATTCCTGAAATCCTTTATTAGACTAACATATTATTGGTCAATTTAATTGCTGTTTTAAGAGCCCTGAATATATATTTTTACATAATTTGTTTTAAAAAAATAATCATTTTTATTTCAGCTTTTATTGTGTCTTTAAAACAAAAACATAATTTGTTTGGGGAAAATATCAGTTGAACAATTGCTGTTATGTTTCATGGTTTTTTTGTAAGTGAAACCTTTTATTAAGTTAAATAAGCACAACATGTTGCTTAGTCAGACCTTGGACATGTAATTTTGAAATACATTGTAAATTACACAGTGCTTCTGTTTTTGACCTCAAGAACATTGAAAAATTGCTCCTTTTAAGTTAAATAATTGCAGTAACACAGTCATTTTGTTTGTACCGTTTTAGTGCATTTCCCTGAATTACAAAACCTCTGCAACATTTTTTTTTTTCCCCAGATTATGAAACACAGGACATGCTTTTCTAGTAGTGCATCAAAACTCGTTATGTCTGATGTTTTTGAGTTTTGTGTTTTTGGTTTATTCAAGTTCAGTTTCAAACAGCTGTTGATGGGGCACTTTACAAAGGGGATGTGTTCCTCAGTCAGGCAGGACAGTTGTTTGCAGAACTGTGAAGCTTACAAAACTTTAATTTCTGACTATTCTCCTGTTTTTCCTTTTAGATATAGTCTCAAATATACAAGAAAACAATGCAACCAAGGCTGATCTATTATAAAATGTTGCTGCATGTAAGGTTTGAACATAAAAGGGATGGAGTCAAATAGGAGTTGCTTGATTGTATTAAACAACATAACAAATGAGAACTTCAAATGTATTACTCCAGCATGACAAGCTAATGGTGGCTGTGAAAGACCACCAAGGGCTCACTGTTCTTGCACATCTAAATACAGGTAGCAGAGACTATGACCAAGCAAGCTTGTGTTTGTTCACCTGGGAATATTGCATCCTTCCTAACACAGATCTCTAGTCCTGAAAAGCCATTGGAATTTAGTATTAAAAACACTATGGACAGGTGTGTATTTCGCCTCTTGCTGTGGGTGAATTCATTCAGAGGTCCCTAAAAGGTATTCCGGCAGTCAGATTGCTGTCCAAGAAAATTCTTCAACATTAAAAAAAAAAAAAAAAAAGAAATAGTAGTTATATTGTAATGCTCCATACAGTATTAAATATTCAGTATATACAGTTACATATATCAAATATGTAAGAATACAGTTTCCTTATACCTGTAAGTCCATAAAAAATAAGATAAAATCACCTCTGTTGGTGTTTCCTCTAAAATGTTATTATAACATCATGTAGAAAAGCTTACTAAACCATAATAAAAAAAAAAAAGAATATATAATTAACATCCCACTGCTACAAGAAAAAGCAGGAGCATGCCAATAAACTGGTTTAAACTAGTTATAAACAACTTTGTTTGAACAAGATTGTTAACATGTTTTCTCAAAGGTTAAAATATGGGAGGTTATAAGTATATTTTAATGCAACATTAAACATGATTCTGAGACATTGCATTTCTACCATATGTCTGTTGCTCAGTTTTTTAAAAAAAATAAAAATAAAAAGGTTAATAGCAAAATATATATGTAAATATATTGTATTCCTTTGCATATTTAATTTCCAGAAGCAAATGGAAAGTAAAAAAAAAGTAAAAAAAATATGTATTGCCGTTGAATAATTATTTTAAGAGAATGTCTAATTACTGTAGTCCACAAAATTATAGAAACACATACTAAAGCAACTATGCTGAAATGTTAATGCAGTTGTTTTTAGTATAAGAAGTTTAATTAGTTTGGCCTGTATACTTAGATGTTGAGACAGATTGTGCGTCACTGTACAGATTATGCTTATACATCAGTAGAAACCTCACCCGCTGGCATAGTGCTGAAATTAGGGGTTCCAGGAGCTTCAGGGCGAGTCCCTGGGTGTGATGGGAAAACTCCATGCAGCTTCAATTGGTTTACAATGTAAATAAAAAATAATCTATTAATTACGATTTGTATTTTATGTGAATCTTAATTTTTTCCTCCCACATGACTAATTTAGCTCAAATATAATTTCTGTGTTGTCAATTGCCAGAAGTCCAAAAACATCTTTGAGATGCAATATGATTCCTGAAATCCTTTATTAGACTAACATATTATTGGTCAATTTAATTGCTGTTTTAAGAGCCCTGAATATACTGGTGTGTATATATATATATATATATATATATATATATATATATATATATATATATATATATATATATATATATATATATATATAACATAGTTTTCTTAATCCCCCAACTCACTGGAAGATTTTTTTTTTTAAGATTATCTTGCCCTGTACAATAAATACTACCAGTACTTTTTTTCTTTCTTACCTTAGTAATCAACAATCAAATAGACTGGACAAGGAATTACGTAAAACATAGTGGATACTGCTGCGTGAACTTGTACAATACGTTCATTTTCTATTGTTGAAACTGGTTTCCGAGAATAATTTAGATAACAATCAGTTTGGCACCCCGTGCTGTTCAAGTGGTAAATGTCTGTCCCATGACATAGGATAGGAGAACTTGGCTATATTTGTTTAAAAATATAAAGCTGCACTTTGTCATTCATTAGAGAGTGAGATGCAATTGGCTTTTCAGATTTGCAGGTAAAAGACCAGACATTTTCATTAAACATTTTCTTATTTATAGTTGGTGAATGCACTGTTTACCCCAGGGAGGCTGTTATGATGTATTGTGCTCTTGGTCTCTTGGCCTAATAGCCATTACAGTACGAATGAGTGCGGCTTACATTTCTTTATGAAATCTGACTCTGAGGTACACTGCAAGTGGTTATTCTCCTGTGCTCGTAAAACAAATTGGATTAATTTAAAGGTAATTAACCACTTTCTTTATATGCATCATCACCAACATGCATATTTTGAGTCCTGGTGTCAATTTGTCAGCTACTAAATTTATGGCTAAATTTAAAAGGTATTTTATGGAGCCAATGAGGCTGTGTTGCTACAGTAAGTTGAAGTAGCCCAGCTTCATTCTTGCCACACACCCTGTTATTCCACTCCTTGGTTTACAAAAGGATTCAGCTGTTGCCCAGATATCCACGTGACTGTTGTAACCTTGTTGGTACCAGCGCTGGATCTTCAGTTATGAGGTTCATGTTGAAAATGACTTGATTAAAGACAGCAGCATTGGGTTTCTGCCATTGGAATAGAAAGGCTGGATTGTTGAGAAAGGCCTATGGAGCGGAGAATTTGTGGTGAAAGGAAATTGAAAAGAAACAAAACATTTGGAATCAAGTTTCATGAAATAATGCTTGTGACAGAACGGGAAGGCAGTCTGAGGGAAAATTGAAATTTTTTTTCCTAAGCTAGAGAAGTATGTCAGAAATAACAAATGAGCCATTGAGCAGCTTCATGAAACATTGCACATTAATGCTTAATATTCCATTTAGTGTCCGTCTGTACAATAATAATTGTGACATTTTTCAACTTCGTTTTAGAGTTCTTTGGCAAGCTCTTTCGGTTTTGTTTATTCAATTGACTATATCACGCAAGTTTCTAATATTAATGTCATCATACATAACATTAACTTTTTTATTGCCTACACATACACCTTTCACTTGTGTGTAACCTAATGCATGGTCCATACGGCACAATTCTTTATTGTTGTCAAAGCTTTGGACCAGTGTTTTGGACTACAATTACCCCAAGAAGATGAAACTAGAAAAAATATAGAGTACATTTGTAGCATTAGCATTGCATTTAAAAGGCATATGTCGCTTCTTTTTTGTCCCATGTCTGCATGCTCTAGCCAAAGCATAGTGTTTGTTTAAGTTTGGACTAATGGTAACTAGCATGTGCAATTATTGAAGGGGCTGTTATAAAATGGTATCAGCAGCTTCTAAAAAAAAAAAAAAAGAGCAGAACACTACTTCTTGCATAAAGTGACCTTTCTGAGGTTTCAGCTTAAGGGCAAACCATTTGGCCCACACCATTGTTTTTTGGGTTGTTCTTATCTTCCAATAAAAACATAGAAAATAGGAAATTAAGTCTTAAAGAGCTTTATCCAATGGTTTTTTTAAGGAATCCGCCAAACTTAATGTGCCTCATCTGTAGTTTATTATACCGGAAATGTATGTACTGCTTATGAAACAAACCTTTAACCTCTGAGGAATAATTTTATAAAGGATTTAAATAATAAATGTACACTTGTACATAGATTAAAGGCAGAGCCTCGTTTTTGTAAACTGGGTAGGTGAAACCCTTTTATTTTTAATAGTGTGTGAAATTGTTTAATGTGGTACTCAGATATTAAACCGCATGACCCACCACCTAAGTAAAAGCTGGTGGTTCAATGAATGCAACATTAGAGGGCTTTTAGCAGGACTAGTAGGAACTTGTGTATGACTGATTTGCATGGGTTGTCACTGTTTATGTGAGCAAATAGGTTTCCTGTAGTAACAAAGACACTAAATAAGTTACAAACTAGTTTAACTGGGTTAATTGAACATCAAAAGCTTTACAGTCCAGGGCGTTTACAGCATTTTATTCATGGGGCCCTACTAACGACGTTCCAAGAATATCCAAGATATCAGTGGGTATTGTGAAGCAGTGAAGACTACAAGGAGCCCATTCTAAGAACAGCCCTGTAACAAATTAACCTGATTCAATGTTGTCATCCGCATTAATCTTTTAGGTAAAGTTTGTTTTGTTACTGATCCTTTTCCCCTATAGAACAAGACAAAGCTGTCCTTTATTTTTCACCAACCTCAAGATTTGAAAACAAAAGGAATTTTATTTCATAATGCAGTCGTGAAAAATGGAACAATTTATTTCCAGCAAGAGTTGAATTATTCAAAGGAACCAGTAATCTGAGTCCACAACTCTCTTTTTTTATTATACTATATTTCACATACAGTGATACAGCGAGACATTCAAGAAAGTGTAATTATGATATGCTACAGGAGAGAATTCCAATTACTTCCTGAAGCCTTGACCTTTTTTGCCTTGACTGACTTTTTATCCAAGTAAAATAAAAAATGAAGTCATTTTAACTGTTCACTGTGTGAGAAATTATTTGTATGGGCCAAAATAAATGGCTTCTCATTGCAACTAAAGGCAGTAAGAATGTTTATTTACACTGGGTTACACCAAGATATTTAATTCCCAGAGTTAGCTAAATGAAAAAAATCACGTGTTGAGATTAACCTGTAGACTTCAATTTGGTTTTCAGAGTTTATTTTTAAATGGCACAGTTGTTTTTTTTTTCTCATACAGTTTCATGTATTTTAGAGGCATTTGTTCACCTAATATACAGTACTGTGCAAAAGTTTTAGGCAGGTGTGAAAAAATGCTGTAAAGTAAGAATGCTTTCAAAAATAGACATGTTAATAGATTATATTTATCAATTAACTAAATGCAAAGTGAGTGAACAGAAGAAAAATCTAAATCAAATCCATATTTGGTGTGACCACCCTTTGCCTTCAAAACAGCATCAAGCATCAATTCTTCTAGGTACACTTGCACACAGTTTTTGAAGCAACTCGGCAGGTAGGTTGGCCCAAACATCTTGGAGAACTAACCACAGTTCTTCTGTGGATTTAGGCAGCCTCAGTTGCTTCTCTCTCTTCATGTAATCCCAGACAGACTTGATGATGTTGAGATCAGGGCTCTGTGGGGCCATACCATCACTTCCAGGACTCCTTGTTCTTCTTTACGCTGAAGATAGTTCTTAATGACTTTCGCTGTATGTTTGGGGTCGTTGTCATGCTGCAGAATAAATTTAGCCAATCAGATGCCTCCCTGATGGTATTGCATGATGGATAAGTATCTGCCTGTACTTCTCAGCATTGAGGAGACCATTAATTCTGACCAAATCCCCAACTCCATTTGCTGAAATGCAGCCCCAAACTTGCAAGGAACCTCCACCATGTTTCACTGTTGCCTGCAGACACTCATTCGTGTACCGCTCTCAGCCCTTCGGCAACAAACTGCCTTCTGCTACAGCCAAATATTTCAAATTTTGACTCATCAGTCCAGAGCACCTGCTGCCATTTTTCTGCACCCCAGTTCCTGTGTTTTCGTGCCTAGTTGAGTCGCTTGGCCTTGTTTCCACGCCGGAGGTATGGCTTTTTGGCCGCAAGTCTTCCATGAAGGCCACTTCTGACCAGACTTCTCCGGACAGTAGATGGGTGTACCAGGGTCCCACTGTTTTCTGCCAGTTCTGAGCTGATGGCACTGCTGGACATCTTCCGATTGCGAAGGGAAGTAAGCATGATGTGTCTTTCATCTGCTGCAGTAAGTTTCCTTGGCCGACCACTGCGTCTCACGGTCCTCAACGCTGCCCGTTTCTTTGTGCTTCTTCAAAAGAGCTTGGACAGCACATCTGGAAACCCCTGTCTGCCTTGAAATTTCTGCCTGGGAGAGACCTTGCTGATGCAGTATAACTACCTTGTGTCTTGTTGCTGTGCTCAGTCTTGCCATGGTGTATGACTTTTGACAGTAAACTGTCTTCAGCAACCTCACCTTGTTAGCTGAGTTTGGCTGTTCCTCACCCAGTTTTATTCCTCCTACACAGCTGTTTCTGTTTCAGTTAATGATTGTGTTTCAACCTACATATTGAATTGATGATCATTAGCACCTGTTTGGTATAATTGTTTAATCATACACCTGACTATATGCCTACAAAATCCCTGACTTTGTGCAAGTGTACCTTGAAGAATTGATGCTGTTTTGAAGGCAAAGGGTTGTCACACCAAATATGGATTTGATTTAGATTTTTCTTCTGTTCACTCACTTTGCATTTAGTTAATTGATAAATATAATCTATTAACATGTCTATTTTTGAAAGTATTCTTACTTTACAGCATTTTTTCATACCTGCCTAAAACTTTTGCACAGTACTGTACCTCAGTATATTATGTTAACTCAGGCCAACTAAGTGAGTGTTATTTTGTAAATTGAACCCAATGAATCCTCTCATTACAACAGATTAGTTAACAAGCTGTATTAATAAAACATAGAAACCAATACAGAAAGGTATATTTCCCAATTCTGGAGATACAGAGGGTAGCAGTTTTCTCTTCTTTCTTTCTCTGACCTAACATCAGACCCTAGCGATACTCTATTTTTACCCAAATTCTTTACAAAATAATTGTCACAAAAGGACAGGAATGATGTCATCAAAACGTATATCAAACATAGCCTTTTCTTTTTGAGAATTAGAATTAGCACATTTTATGGTAATTCGCATATATACTTAACATGACCATTGTGTACATGCTATTCTGCTATTATAGACTTATTTTTACGTTGTAGAATGTCACAAAAAATATTGTCTTAAGTTCAAACAGAGTACACAGACCAGACAAATAATGCTAGAATAGCAACACAGAACAAGGCAATCAACTTTCATATGTTAAAAATTATGTGTGATTTCATAACTTTAAAGTATCAATCATAAAATCTACAAACATGAGGAAGGTATGATACTATTAAAAGAGTTATCGGTCAGTTTTGTTAATGTTTGTTTACTTATCTTTAGTTTCTTTGGTGTTACAAACCGTCACGTATTCATAAAAACTATTTACTAATTGGTTACGCATGGTTGCACGTCTTTTTTTATTGTATTAGGTCTGTTGCTTAACAGTATAAGGTTCAACACAAACATTGATGATTGTATTCTTATGCTGTGACTTGTCTGCACAAATGTATATAAAACCTCAGGCCACTGAAATCTTTTCAAGATTGTTTTGCAATATGTGGTTCATGCCTTGTATGCAAATGAGGTGAGCACCTATGAGAAAAAAAAAAAAAAACAAACATTGCCTGCTTAATAATATTCATGAGCGCTGGCAATTGCAAACAGCACTCGGCGATAAAGAGCTCTTGTCAGGCAAATTGAAAACATCGATCGTAGAAATAACGCATGTGTGTTAAGGAGGGGTGTCTCTGAATAAATCCAGATGAATCTTGCTAAAAAATACAATCGGTAGCAAAAGATATAGCTTGGAATAGGTAATGAGGCAGACTTTACATTATAGAGACAGGAGAAAACTCGCCACCATAGCTCTTTGGATTCCCAGGATGCACCTCTTCGGCTTGGACGGAAGTTCCAATGTTAAATCAGCGGAGTTGACCATCTTGTGCATCGAGAAGATCTTTGCTAAAGACACCCACAGTGCAGGTATCACAAAGTCTATAAACAAAACAAAACATTAAAATAAATGAGTTCTGCCCTGTAAAAAAACTGAGCTGATTTTAGCAGTGCTTGCTAGTCTAACTGATTAGAAGGCCTTTTTTGTTGTTCTCCAAGTTGGTGCAGTGACGTTGTAGATGCCAGTATAACAAGTTAGTGTAAATGAGATACTCTAAGCAGACAGATTTCATTAAGTTAACATTTATTTGAATCTTTTTGGAATTAAAAGTATAAATGTAAAACTGCATTGATTTTTTTTTTTCTTTGTGACCGTGCTAAGTGAAAAACGGCAATTCAAAAACCATAAAAAATCCCCCAAGGTAGCAAATCCGCCGAATTTAATACCAACCAAAATGTCATTATACAATATGTTTCCACCCCCTACAACATTTTTGATTGACATTTAGTGATGTAATTTCCTCCCAGCCCGAATTCAGGCCAGCCCGAGGAGTGAAATCGACCAGAGAATTTGGGCTCCCGTCTGAATTGTGAGCCAATTTAAAAACGTGGAGGTGGAGGTGGAGGTGGAGGTGGAGGTGGAGGTGGAGGTGGCGGGGGGTGCAGCTCGAGCACGTACCCGAGTTATGTGGTTCATGGAAACATGGTCTAAGAAACTCTGCTAGGTGGAAGACAGTATGTTATCTAAAAACCTTAAAAGAAATACAATATGTAAAGTATTTCAAATTTTATTTCAATGGGTTGTGTGCTGCAAGTACAGATAACTGGTGCGTTCAATAGGCAGAGCACTCCAGAGCGCTACGTGGAGCTTTCTATTGAACGACCTGCACGCCGAGAGCACTTCGTAATGTTAGCTAACATTCTGAGGAGCTGACTCGGTGGGTGTTTCAAAATGGCGGAGGTACAATACCAGTGCGGCGGCTGTGGTGTAATTTCCCCCTTTTGACCAAAATATCTCTATGCATTCTTTTTCATAAAGAAATTATAGTTTTATTTAAATTAACAATGTAATTATTTAATTATTTTTCCTTTTAAACAAAGTGAATCTGCAGCTTTGCATGCAACATTTGAAATGCTCAGCTTGTTTGTTTGGTCGGCCTTACTTTAAGGAATATTTTCTTAACTGCATTTAAAAAGAAAAATAATGGATGAATACTGATGTGTTAAAGGTGAACCATGTGTAACACTGTTTTTTTGTTTTGTTTTAGAGTTTTGTCATTTTTGGGATATTATGTTTCACAGTGTATCTCGGCTGAAAAAGCACAGCAGTATAGGCTACACCGAAAACTTTAAACCCTTTTTTTCGTGGCAGGAAGGGAATGTTAAAATAAGAGAACTTTACTAAAATAAGGTACTTTTGCAAAGTGTTACATTACTATCGAACCAAGAGCACATTATAAACAAAATGATATATGTACTATAAGACTTAAATCATATTGGAGAGAAAAAACAAACAAACAGTAGTACTTCAATTATAAGACTTTTGCAGAGGAACAGAAAAGGCAGCGACAGGAGCTCATGGAAATGCAAAAGGTTGCAAAACAAAGAAACTAACTGCTAAAGTCATTCACAGATGTATTCAAAGAATCGTTGAAGAAATAATTTATTTGGAAAGTTTTTTGCTGTATTAAAATGTTACTGGGTTGAATAATTGTTGAAAAAATAAATTGTTCTATTTTTTGAAAGTTTTTTATATTTTATTTTGCTGTACAACACCACTTACATATGATAGAAACTCTTAATTGCAAGCATAAACTGCACTGTAGCCACCTGTAAATAAAACATGGAATATGCAACAATCACAATACTGAGGAACAATGCTCTCAACGTAGTTTTCAATCCAACAGGACTCTTGCATGTGTTTGAATGCACTGCCGCCAAAGCCATGGTGTTGGCTCTCATTGCAATAGAGGCATTAAACAGCCTTTGTTATGAAACATAAGCAATGTAAATAAAATACTTCATGTTTCTTGGCGAAGGAAGTTTTTGCAGCTGTCTATCTCATAAATATGTCTCCAGTCTCCTACATTTAAGAGAATGTGTACTGTCTGATTTCAGCTGTAGTTAAGCAGGTCTTATCAGTGACATTTCAGTACATGGAAATAGTCTTTATCTCAGTTATTCAGACAAGGTAGGCACTAGGCCTTATCTATCTCCTAGCTCTGCATCTGCTCTGCAGTCTTTCTGTTTTGAGAAATTGCTGCTCAGCTTGTATTCACGGTATCTCAAGCAACGTTTGCACACAAAAATTGATTAGTGTATTTATTTAGATACATCAGCCCTGAGAATACAGTGTGTTATGGATGCAGTTGAAGTAAACATTGAGATACTGTAACTGTAGAAAATGTTATCAGCAGTCCTTTTTTGCTGCCAAAATACTGTTTGCTTTCTTATTTACAGGAGGACAGCGTTTGAAGTTGGCATAATCTTTTGGCAACGTATACCGGTACAATTGTATATTAAAGCTACAGTAACTCATAAACCTAACCTATTCAAGTTTACACTAAAAAATATGTCCCCCTTTGAAACCTGAACACATGTACCAGAAAGAAAAAACAAAACAAAAACTTTTTGTTAGAAATAATACAGGCAAGCTTAAAAAGAAGCTGAGATCCATAGACAAAATATTTTTGTGAATTTTTTATTTAATGTCTCTGAAAGCAAGGTGGTTTATAAATATACACATGGTTAAAGCCTGCACACTTAAATGTGGAAATTATATTACTGCACCTTGAGGCTTTCTAGCAAGTTTCTAGGAGGCTTTCTAGGAGGCTGTGTGGTCCAGTGGTTAAAGAAAAGGGCTTGTAACCAGAAGGTCCCCGGTTCAAATCCCACCTCAGCCACTGACTCATTGTGTGACCCTGAGCAAGTCACTTAACCTCCTTGTGCTCCGTCTTTCGGGTGAGACGTAGTTGTAAGTGACTCTGCAGGTGATGCATAATTCACACCCTAGTTTCTGTAAGTCGCCTTGGATAAAGGCATCTGCTAAATAAACAAATAATAATAATAATAAGTTATCCAATAGAGCTCAAGGACACCAATTTGTGATGTTTTGAATTATTTCTTCTAGAATTAACAGGGATTTGATCAGATTGTCATTTCCAATTGTATTGCTTTTGAAACAGGATGTAAATTGGGGCTATAAAAAAAACTCTTGTTTTGTAGCCCATAAAATTATATTATGTTCCTGCTGAAACAGTAATGAACGAAAGGTCTATGTCATCTTAGACCAGCAAAAATCGCAAAAGGCTTGAACAGTTCACTTCAGCAATATCCCTGATTGCCGCACAACTGCTACACATCTGCATCAGCATCCTGCCAAAGTTTAAATAATTTGACTTGCTCTCTTTGCTGCCTTTTTTCCAAAAGGGATTTGATTTTCAAGAATGTATGCAACAGTAATTTAGAGCTTTGAACACTGTAAGCTTTGTGTGTTGGAAATGGAATTACATATTTCAGGGTTGCTCTAAAGGTCCCAACTTTCTTTAACCCATTGTAGTTGGACACCTGTTCACCACTTACAGCTCTGAGCAGACAGAGTTACTCTGTCATTAAAATACAATAGGGCTCTGCACCAGTGGTCTACCATATGTCATCCTGGTTGTTCACTGAAAGCCAGAAGCCTTGAAATTAAGCATTAATTTATTTAAACAAAAAACAACAGTGATGGACTATCAGTTAGGATTATTGGATAACACATAATAGCCGAATTCAGTCAGACACGGCATTGCATCCAGTATACTGGACTTTGAATGATGTGGTCCACATGGTGTATTTTTGAGAGAGAAAGTTGGTTTTAAAGTGGTTCTAATGCTTTTTAAGGTAATACACTACTAATACTACATATATTAAACAGGGTGATCACATTATACACACCTTTTGATGAGAATGTATTTAAATCACTTGTTAAAAGACATTATGAATCTGTGCTTTTGTCCAATAAGTCATAACAAAATGGACTGTGATAGAAGTTCATTACCTACTGCATTAGTTAGAAGCATAACTTCCTTCTGTGGTATAAGTTAAGTTGGAATAACAAAGCAAGTACTTGAACATTTTAGGCTTTCACCAGGATACATCTGGAATTTCTTGCAGGGCATTCTGGGATATTGTTGTAACCATCCCTTGGTATTAGCTAGCAGTTCTTCAGGTAGGGCCAACATTGTTCAATGCATAATTTGGTTCTGTGTTGAAAAATATTGCTGCACTGCTGCATACAAACTAAAGGAGTCAACAAGTGGCAAGACTGAAAGCGTTGTATTTCAGCATTTCTCTTCTACATAGCTGGTAACAGATCTGAGGAGATATGATGACATGCCTTTTGATCTTCTGCTTCGAACATCTGTTAAAGTTTAGCTGGCATGTGGTAGCAATTTTAATCTCAATGCATGCTGATTACAAAAAGATGTGCCCAAGTAAAACTGCTGCACATGTTGCAGAGAGGCTGTACTGCAAGTCCAGTTTGTCTAACCTTGTTTGTCGATGCAGACCTTTTTGCAAAAGACTGATCGCTAAGATTGATAGAATTCAGATGTTAAGAAAAATAAATGTGAATGTTATTGTGACTTGAAATGAAAGTATCCATGACTAAACACTGACGGTTCAGCATTATTTCCCTCACTGTGTTATACTTGCTGCTTCTTTAAACAACAAGTATCATATTTCTATAGGTCTCTTTTGAATACTGATGCAATATTAGATTTGTTTCCTTTCCGACACCATGCCAAACCCTCCTTTTTTCAGTTTTGCAACTGCAAATGTTGAACTAAATTGTAGAAGAAGAAAAGATTCAAGGTGTATGTTTTCATAGACAATTATTTTACTGTGACTTACTTTCAATAGCTTTACATCAATGTCTATACAGTGCATTACTTTTAACAGTACTTTCTTACTTTACACTCAGTATTTGGAAGGGACAATCACTCACACGCTTCCCCTAAACTGTCTTTTTCATTTCTCGAGTGGAGAGGAGATAATAAAACCTGCCTCTTAACTCCTAGAAGCAGATTCTGTGGTAACCATCCATGTGATCTTAATATGTCACAACTCCTACGCAGCTGTGAACTCAGAGTGCAAGCAAAAGGTTCAAGGCAAAGAATTTTAATTGGAGAAAGTGTTTTAATAATCCAGGATTTGGGCGGTTTGCTGGCCCAAACTATGTATTTGACAGATTGCACGTGTTGTGCATCCCTTCCGTTGAATCCAAGGAATAGCTGGCTGTCTGACAAGGAAAATAAATTTGACTTGCTCAACGTTAGCTGGAGTCCAGATAATGACATAAATGACAGTAATTGCTTGATGCTTTCCAAATGTTAACTCTTAACTTTTCTACTCACCAGAAAATATTTATGGAAAGTTGACTCCTGTGGAAAAATATAATAATTTGGCAGGATGTGACAAAGCACTCTGCTAGAATGTGTTGCTTGGTCTCCCACTTCTTGCCTGAGCACTTCCATGCTGAGTCTTCTTTGACTTCTAGAGTATGTTGGTCTAGTTTTACAGCAAAGCTTACGGAAGACCCTAATGTTTCCCTTGCCAAAAAAAAAAGAAAGAAAGAAAACCTATTAAGGCAAAAAATAAAGCCAGCAATAAATATATAGGGAATGGCACACAGCAACAAATACTGTATTGATGAACCGTATAGTATTCTCTGCTTGGTGTAAGGCCCTTGGGTACCATAATTGTACTGTACAAATCCTATGACTTTACTTACTGTGGGGTATTTTTAACTTGTGAATGAACAGAAGAAGCTCACGTATGTCACAGTTGCTTAATATTTTAGTCATACAGGTAGTTCTAAATGCATGTTTTAGATAAGTATTAGACAGAGTTGACTATATTATCTAACTATTTAATGATTTCAAATAAATATTGAAATATTAAATGACAACACGTTCCAGAACAATGTAATAATATCACTGTTTGGCACAATGTTCAAAAGTAGGCCTTTTGAAGGGTGATTGGGAGAAATCTGTGTTGTATTTAACTTGCAAGCTGTTTGGCATTATCGCCAGTGTTGTTGCCTCTGGAGTTGTAGCAGTCTACAGTGTGGATTATATTTGGATTGTTGAAAGCCATAGCATAGCATACAGGTTTGAGCTTTCAGCAAGCCTCGACGAATATGTGAACCTTTTATGTGTAGAGGAAAACCTGCTTAAATACTTTGCCAGACTAACTTGTGGCTTATACAATGTTCAATCCTAATATCAATATACAATCTTAATATCAGCGCCTGTGAACCTTTAAGTATTTGAAGAGGCGCTTTAGGCTGAACGTTACACAGACATGTTGTCTTGGGTAATAACCACGGTTTGCAGACGTGTTGACAGCTAGTCTACAAGAACATTACATATTCCACTGCGTGCTGAGATCAGTAGTTTGCGAGTGGTGGTTACCCAGGTCTGTGAAAAGAGCTTTCAAGCCCATGACCTCCTATTTAATCTAGAAGAAATGAGTCATGACTTTCTCAGAGCCATGTTATTGCCTGCCTGGACCATGAGATTGAATACCGCTAGTGACAGGGACCGCAATGACTGTCTTCTTAGTCATTAGGAGAAGCAACCGATTGGTTAATAAGTGGGAAACAAAGATAAACATAATTGGAGGCCATCACCCTTCAATCTGACCATTTTTTGGGGGGTTTGAACCATGAACACATGAGGAAGCATGAGTAGTGAAGGGATTCTTAGTAGGAAGCCATTTTAAGGGTTTAAAATAGCTGTCCTTATGTTGCTTTCAAATATATTCTCGAATGAATCCATGTTTTTAATGATGTGTTTTATTTCAAAACCCAGACTTATATCTGACATTGTTGGAACCACAATCATCACTTGCTTGGCCAGGTGATCAAGCGAGTATTGTAAAAGTCCTAACCTCATTACATGACTTGCAGAAATTTAGTATCGACAGAGCACAGCGCTATACTATATGTTTACTTTTAAAATCCATTCTAATGTTGGCCACATAGTGGTGACACAGACTTTATAGAGCACCCTCCCAGCAGTGGGCAAAGCATGAAGTCACACTGGAGCCATTTCCTCTCAGTACATGTTAGCCCAACTAAAAGCTTGCATTGGCGTGAAGAGCCTGTGTAATTTTCCTTTCTAGTAACTATTATCATGAACAAAAGATCATGTGCTGTTTTGGGTAGCTCAACATAATGGTGCAGTACTCCATAAATATGCATGAAGCAAATGGAAAAAGCTTACTGATGGATTATTGAGTCCATTTGTGTGTCTACATGCAAATTAGCACTTGTGTGAATATAACATGCCTTTTTGTTTAAACGTATACAGGAGGAGAGCAAAAAATCAGCATGGAATGTAACGTTTTACTTTTGAAATTCCTTGTCATACTGAATGATCAAAGACAATGTTAATTTGTAATTTCTATTTTTACTAGTAAAAACATCTGGAAAGTGAAGCATATATAGTACAGAACCATGCCAGCTTTACACGCTTGGTTTGTTGTTTGCCATTAGTTAAGTTATTTAGTTTTCTTTGTGATCGTACTTTGGAACATATGGGTCTACTGTTGAAATTAGTTTGAATGTGATCGTTCTATTTAGGGATGGAAAATCTAGACTGAATTAACTTTCATTATTTGGGACTATAAACCTCACTGCTTATGTTTATAGACTTCTGTTTTAATTATTGAATATGTATTCAAATTACACACTAATTACAAAATATGAATCACATTTATATTTATAAATACAAAAAATTGAAAATCCGCTCAAACATCCTACAAAAACTTTCCTTAATTCAGCAAAAGTTGAATTGTTATATATCAAATTGTGTGTTAACTGTGCTTCATATGTGTTTAGAATTGATGCAGTAAAATAATAATCTCAGTTAGGAAACTGTATGTCCTGCTGCAATATAAGTGATGTACAGTTAGGGACAATGACATGGTTAGTCAGGTACGGTGCTGGGATGCAGACAGGAAGCTGACACTAAGGGGCACTGGTGTATTAATGTGTGTGAACCATTTACTATCGGGTAAGCTTGGCTCATAGCTTATAGCAAGTTAGCACTACTTTGTGAGCCAAAGGCACTTTTGTGGTTTTGAGAGCTCCTTCAAAAACTGAATCAAAGAAGTATTGTTTCTTACCTTGTCTGTTGAACGCCACACAGAGTGAACTCCTGGTTTCCATGTTGCTTGGTCAGGAGGAAACAAACTGATCTCTTACCTGGAGATCTTTGATGTAATCCTTTTCGGTGCCAAAGCCCATGTCACTTCCTCCATAAAAGCCCACGTCATAACCAATCATTGTACAATTTTTTCTTGCATTTGCTTAGGGACGGAGGAAGGAATAGAGGTCTGCTCGGGCCTAAATTTAAAACCCGACCCGACCAAACAAAATCCGAACCCGACCCAAACCCGAGACCTTTGAAGTATTTGTGGTCCAGTGGTTAAAGAAACAGGCTTGTAACCAAGAGGTCTCCGGTTCAAATCCCACCTCAGCCACTGACTCATTGTGTGACCCTGAGCAAGTCACTTAACCTCCATGTGCTCCGTCTTTTGGGTGAGACGTACTTGTAAGTGACTCTGCAGCTGATGCATAGTTCACACACCCTAGTCTCTGTAAGTCGCCTTGGATAAAGGCGTCTGCTAAATGAACAAATAATAATATTGCAACTAAGTACCTTCAGTGTAGAGTATTCCTGGTTTCCAGTTAAAATGTAAATAAATAAAGAAAAAAATCATTCACTATCTTAAAACTCGAAGAGATGGCAACATCTTTACAACACCATTTAAAATAAAAAAATAATAATACAAATGCAGAAAAGTATGTTTAGTATGTGGACTTTTTGATAACTGTGCTTCCTGTTTGATCGTAGATAATACTGTGTGTGAGTGCGATATGTTATTTGTTTTGGTTTGGTAATTAATAGGAAGGTGCTGAAAGGATGGAAAGTGTGGTCGGACGATGTTAAAACCTTAGTTTATTTAAAATCTTGAACATTCACTCCATACGGTTCTGGAACTTAAACTGACCCAGCTACCCCACAGCATAAATAGCCAACAACATTGAGAAGAGTTTAACACCAGCGATGGATATGTCTGCACGCTAAAAACTGGTTACGATGGAGAGTTTTTACAAAAGATTCAATCCATGCTCTCTTTCTTTCAGACGAGGTCAATTTCAGTTATCTGTTGTAGTAAAGCCACTTCCATCTCCACATACATAAGGACTGCAGTAATATCTGTTCTCCATTGGGACCTGCCAATATCAGCTTGATGGTTTTTTTCTTTCTTCTTCGGGATCTCTGCAGCTCAAGTATTCACCAAGTCTAGATGAAGTAACATTCACAAGGCATAGACATACATCATTAGATGTCTTTTGAGGGCAAGTTCTCTTTCTCTCTCAAAAAAATAAATAAAAGGACGGTAAACCCTGGAGCACAGTAAGAACTCTCGCTTTTTTTTTCCAGGAGAGAGGCTTATTGGTCTACAGGGAAATATCACCCCACTCTACAGCACACTCTCAGCATTTCTGGGAATCCAGTTCTATACACTTGCAGGAAGAGTGTATCTTAGAGTGTATTTCACATAGGAGAGGATAGTAACAAACCATCAGCTGTCAAACCTCTTCTACATAGGGGCCAGGCCAACAGCAGTTATTTCAGCTGTTTCTGGGCACTGGCAGCAGTAATCTCCTTGGTAAGAGAAGCAAAACTACAGGTGACACGCATAGGGGTGTCTCCTTTTTTTTCTTTAACTACCTTCCCAGTTTTCCTCAGCATCAAGCCTTCTTTGTGAGCTACAACAGGAACTACAAGGTGACAACTAACACCTTCATTAAAATCATCCCAACTTTCAGCAATCTGCTGTATGCTGAAAACCCTTTGAGTTAAAACAAGGGCATACTTCAATCAATAAAACAAAGGACATCACAATCCAGACAACCTACTTGGTGGACTTAGCAATAGCATTCCGGATATACTCGGCACACAGGGTACCCCACGAGTAACAGATCTGCCAGATGAGCTACAGGGCATAGTTAACTACTAGTTTACAAGCTACTACTTTTAATTGCTCCTTTTTCAGCGAGGAGCAGTCATGCCATACTCGTCCCTGACCATAGGCCAAAAATATTTCGAAATGTAAATTGAGAGGGAGCCAGTCTTGTTCTTAGCTCCTCACTGGGCCTCAAGGTTTTGGATTTCTGAGATCCTGGAAATAGCAGCACCTACAGTGGAGCACCGATCTGCTGCCCAGAACAGGACAATGTTTTCCACAATCCTTTGCGGTTGATTTTAGCTGCCTGAAGACTGAAGGGCAACTACTGAAGAGCTAGGGCTATTGGAACAAGTACAAACCTTACTTGGTCAAAAAAAAGGGGAGGGAGGGAGGGAGGGAGGTGGGAGGTGGGAGGTGGGAGGTGGGGAGGTGGGAGGGGGAGGAGGGAGGAGGGAGGTGGGAGGTGGGGGGGAGGAGGGGGAGGTGGGAGGGGAGGAGGGGGAGGTGGGAGGGGGAGGGGGGAGGGGGAGGGAGGTGGAGGTGGGAGGGAGGGGAGGTGGAGGTGGGAGGGAGGGGAGGTGGAGGTGGGGGGGAGGTGGGGAGGGGCCTTCAGGTTTCAGACCCATACTGATGAATGAAAAGAAATTATGCTCGGATGCGAGTCTTTCTATCTACATTTATTATCATACCTCAGGGTTCTACCTACCCTCCATCAATGTTCACATTGCTGCAATCTCCAACATGCTGCCTGGCTGAGAACGTCACCGTGTAGGTACCCACCCTAGAGTGGCTAATGTTTGGTGGGGCTACCACCTAAAAACCCCCAAGGAAACACATCGTCCCCCAGGGGAGTCTTAGCCTGTATTCAACAGTTTAGGTTACCACAGTTCTGATCCTAGCTACACGTAAGAAAAATGTCTACTGCATTTCTAGTGACTGTGATCTCAAAACCAGGTCAAAACTGTCTCTGAACAGACACATTTAAACTGGATCCCATCCTGCATCAAGTTCTGTTGTAGACTTGGAAGGAAACCATCTTAAGAATGGTTCCATCAAAACATAATATGCCCAAACAGGACATCTGCCACACTGCTACCTGGGCCTCCTCTGAGACCTTTATTAGCATTACACCTTTAATGTGTCTTGTTTTCAGCCTACTTTTACTCCTGTGTATTCTGTGTCTACCTCTACTAACTTCTACCAACCACCCTCTTGTCTTAAATGCTTTGGTATGGTTCAGATATGTGTGGAGTTCATCAGATGAGGTAAGAAGACAAAGATTACCTGTAATATGGTTTCTTTGTAGGATGATGAACTCCAAACACCTATATCCCACCCTCTTTTCCCCTCTTGGTTTTGTGTGTATTTTTGAAATTTGTACAATGATTGGTTATGACATGGGCTTTTATGGAGGAAGTGACATGGGCTTTGGCGCAGAAAAGGATTAATAATCTCTACGTAAGAGATCGGTTTGTTTCTTCCTGACCAAGCAACATGGAGACCAGGAGTTCACTTTTCGTGGAGTTCATCATCCTAGGAAGAAACCGTATTACAGGTAATCTCCGTCTTATTGAAGTAAGGTGTGCCAAGTCACACACAAACATTAACTTCAGTTTTGGCCTCAGGGCTAGTGAAGAGTTATGAACCTAAAATACAAATCAATAGAAGCTCTGTCTTTAGTATTTTCTTGGGAGTTTCCTGTATAATTTCTGAATAACATACACCAAGCTGGACCGGTGAGTAGGTTTTACCCTTGATCCAGTGCCAAGACGAGTGGCTAGAATTCCATCATCATGGGAGTTGTCTTTTACTCTTCTAGGTTTTAATTGCTGTTTTGAGTAGCACGTGTGCCTAAATGCCAAACTGCAAATCACTGAAATACCTCTGTCTCTGCTTGCTTTGTAAGTAAACAGCAAACAATATGATTTGTTTGGTATGGTAAATTTCGGTGCTTTGAGTTAACACATTTTGGTTTGCAGACATTTAAGCCCACTTGTTTTCTTCAGTGGGCAGTTATGAACACAACCTGCTTTACTGAAACTGTGGAACAGTCCATTGACACAGGGTTTGATATTTCCTCTCTCAGACTTTGTTGGGCCATTCTCCCACATGTAGGCTAAATTAAGGAAACATGTTACAAATGAAAATAAACAATAGCAGACATTGCCAAAAAATACTGAAGCTTATTAAGCATATTATTAAACCTTAGTAACTACAACTGCAAGTAACATAATGATTGCAACACAGACACATATTTTCGTTACTGTAGTGGTGGTAGAATGTAACAGGTAGAATGTAAGAGGAATATTGGTATTGTGGATTCTCAGGGCTGTTGAAAATGAATTTTAAAAAAAAAATGCACCATTAACAGCATTGCACAGTTTACTTAGAGAGATCAGCAACTCAAACATTTAAGATACAATCTTAATCCCTTGTAGATAAATTGGTTAGATACAATTGTAATCCTCTTGATTTTTAGCCCTTAACATCAAGGAAGATGAGTCTGGGTTTGCATGTATATTGAACAGGTATAGAAAAGTTTGCCAACTTATGGCTCACCTCACATAATAGTTTGGTTTCTTATCTGAAGTCTCTTCTTTTTTACCACTGACACTTGCTATTTAAATCTGTGATGCTGCTTTGTTTGTTATGCTCTTGACGAAAAATAATCTCACTGTTTACTACCAAAGACTGAAACAAGCTTATTACAGGTGTTTATGTGATTCTGTATTTTGCATTTCTAATTCAGAGGTCTTTCTCTTCACTTAATTGTCTACATTTATAGATACTGGGCCATTCTTCATGGGTGTTCCTTCCTTAAATTATTATTATCCTCAGGCCCCTGGAATAATTTGCCTAGGGCCATTGAGACATTTACTTTAATTACGTTAAAACTGAAAATCTCTTTGCTTGCCCTAAATTTTGGAACTGCTATATAAACTGACCAAATTAATACATTTTAATGCAGTTTTAGAGTTGCTTAAACATAATGTTTATACATCTACACTTAATACATTTATGTAGCACTGTGTTTACAGATGTCTAATTGAATTGCTGAGTAATGGTTTGGAAGGTGAATATCCCTATTTGTCTAGAAAGTGTGATACTTTCAGCCACTGCAGTTTCAATTTTGTAAATTCACCTTAGTATAATAAGCAGCTCTTTATCTGTGTTAAATCATCACAAAAAATAAATATGAGAGTACAACTTAATTAAGCAAACAGGCCAAAACACCAATTTAGGTGAAGAATAAAGGTTGGTTTATACTTCTCTCGCAGACACTTTGTTCGCAGACTTTTTGACGCATCAAAGTGGGGCTCCACAATCCTGAGACACTTTGAGACTGGATTTTAAAATTGCCCATCTCATGAATGAAGTGAATGTGTAAACTGGCTCATATATATTTTTATGAGCAGCAAACAAGTAAAACTGATCAGCTGTTCTGATCAGAGCAACGTTACTGATTTGATGGGGAAAGTAAGTGCATACAGAAAATAAATAGCAACATTAACTTATTAGTGACTCAAATATATAAAAAGAATAACAATACAAATAAAAATAGATTGTATTCATTATTATTATACAAGTGGTAGCTGGTATGTAAGCACCAATATTCATTTTAGCAAAGGTTCATTTACGCTTTAATTTCATTCATTTTAGAGGCAAGTTTAAAATCCTGTTCTGTTGTTCATGTTTATTGGGTTCCTCTAAAACTTGCTCTATCGCGCTTCACTGGCTTGCTACCATGCAACAAATGTTGGATTTTTTCAACATCATCCGACCCTGTGCGTTTTGCGGTCGCAGACACACAAAGGGCCGTACGACTTTTAAAAAAAGACGCAGCTTGCGGCAGTTCGGATGATGTCATTCCGGCCATCGGAGACCACTGACTGAGTCCAAAAATTGGGTCACAGTCAGAAGTATAAACCAGCCTTATTGTTTTTTCATGAGGTATACACCACTTTTATGCAGCCCTTCAATTATGTGGAGAATAGGCTCTCACCATATTTGGGGCTCTGGCTCCCAAAGTTTTCATGCCTACTACTGTTACCCATAGTAAACAGTCTTTAGTGTAACAATAGGAGGTCTCTAACACCCATTGCAATTAGCCTTGCTACTTGAGACTGGTAGGACAGTGTGCAATCAAAGAGGAGGTTAAGACACATTGGCTGGGCTTTTTCTTTGAAGTAGACGGTGGGGACCTCGTCTGAGAGGACGCGGTCTGGGCTTGAGCTGCTGGGGGACCAGAAGCAGTGCACAAAGGGCGTTGCTGCAGGCAAATTCAATTGCTTCAATATGTGTGCACACACCACACATCCCAGTTTGGTAAAACAATCAGGCCTTATAGAGCTAATGAGATTGATGCAGATCGATCTTGCAGATTATGTGGCATTGTAACTTTGTGTGGGAAAATATTAGTTTTAAAGACATCTGATTGTTGGCCAGAAACCTGTTTCTGAAGAGACTGGCGAACTTTGTAGAACAGTGTGGCAAGTTTGAATCAGTAGGGATTTGTTATTACGATTAAGCATGTATACAGCATAAGCAAACTGAAAACGTAACATAAAAACTCTAATGATCGTGATGATTTTGCTGTGTGTTTGTTGTAGGCGAGTCTTGGTGTTATTGTCTACCTCAATTCCAATTAGGTTATTAATACTTGACTGTTTTATATAAAAAAAATATTTGATTTCAGTGTTTAAATCCAAACACTACTCTCAAACCAGACAGGCAGTACTGTAATAATATCAGGTTACACGTTACACCGAAGCCTATGGCCTATACTATATGGCTAATTAAGCTCAGGTGTGACTAATTAAGCTTGTAGTAAAGCCTGAAATTGCTATGCAATGTGTGTCTATTGGTTTACTGAGCGTGTCTCATGCTGCCAGAGCATACAGTAGACGGTTGCTGCCAGCAACACAATCCCTATGAGACTCAGGGGGTAGTTGACTTGAGAATAAAGCACGGCAGAGCTCCTATGCTGCAGAGTGGCATGGGGAAAGAAATAAATCAAGAGTTTTCAAGTTTGTTTGAATCTGATGAGATCAAAGTGCCATGTGGTGGGGGGTTGTTCTGGATCATTAACATTGCACCTGATACCACCATAGTTAAAGCTGGCAGCAGCCACCGCAGCATTCAGTGTTTCTATAAACAAAGCACCAGCAGCTGTCTTTTTTTTTTTTACATTTTTCAATATCTTTGTCACCTGTCTGAAGATGAGCAAAAACACAGCCAGTTTACTGCCTGCGCATTGACTGAAAAGGCATGTAGAGACAGTGGAGGTCAGAGTAATTCCACCATTAATACAACTCGACCCGTACACTAAGATCAAGTATGAGGGCAGTTCCAGACAAAATCACTGTAAATGGGTTGAAATATAATCAAGAGAAAATTTCTCTCCCAAGTGGCATTGCTTTTTTTCCCAATCAGTATTTACACTGGAGATCTTTATGAAGGTATATAAATATTCTAGAATATATTTATGAACGTTAAGCAGTTTCCCAGTGTAATCCAATTGTCTTATTGTGAAGGATAAAAATAAATAAGACAAAACACATCTGGCAGCCTTATTTATTTCATATTTCTCATTGTTCATATTGGATTTAAATAATGGACTTCCTGTTGAGAGAATTGATTTACTGCAGTTAGTCATTAAACATTTTACTGTATTATTTATTAATCTACATGTTGGTAGCTGTAATTGCTGCCTTGTAACGTCCAGAGGACTACATTAATGACATTTGTACACTTAATCAAAAGGAGAGGTTACTTTTAAAACGGTTCCAAGATAGTAAATTAGATTTTAATTTTTTCAGTTCCAAGGGTCTTAAATTCAAGCCTTCTTATGCCCAAGTGAACTATCCTAATTGGTTCTGCAAGTACTTGATTGCATCATTCACATTGATTTTAAGCAATTTGTCAGAATCAGTCTAGCTGATGCAGTATCCCTTCTTGAAGTTTTCACCTAAGCTAGGTTACATTTCATTAAAAAAACACATTACTTTTTGACACATTACTTCAAGCTTTCCCAATGCAGAGTAGAGGTATTATTCAGCCTAAAAAAAGTGGCAAGTTTCCATACTGGGTTGCAAGTGGTATCTTGCTCAGTAGGCTTATCTTCAGCAAAGATGAAACAAAAGCAGTTTTTTTCCCCAATGCACACAGGACAAACTGAACACTATACAAGTATGTGGCAAGAACTGTTCTTTTCTAATTATGACAAGCTTTGCATGTCATCACATGATCTCTTAAACAACAGAAAACATTTCAAAAGGTTTTTTTAACGTCCCTTTTTCCAGAGATTAGACTTTGTATGACAGAAAAGCTTAGTGTGTTAATAGTAATCCATTTAATTTCCGTCAGAAAAAAAAAACATTTTTCAGCCTATTCAGCAACATGTACAGCAGTCTAGATTTTCATTAACATGTGTAGTACAGAATAATTTCCATTCATTTTCAGTTTGATATTTCTGCATCTGTTTTACATTTTCCTTCAAATTCAGGAAAACAGTGTTACCGGTTCCAGACTTTATGTAAAATGAGTGTTATGCTTTAAAAATATATTTGGGTTTCAACATAGATCAAATTAATACACATTTTGAATAGATATTATAGCCCTGAGCAATACAAGCACTAATGTAACATTTGAAGTCTGACCCAGTGCCCCCTAATAAGATAGCAACAATGTAAAAATGAAAAAAAAAAATAACAAGTGTGGAATGTGCCTTAGGTGAAAAACCTGATCTTGTGCAGGAACAGGTAAGAGTCTGTTACACAGTGCACTTTGGATAAAATGTGTCCTTTTTTGTACCACTAGTGTATTAATGTAACTAGAACCACACAGCTAAAGTCTGGTTCAAGAACAGCAAGCATCCTTCATCATATTTTTATCCATGGTTGACCACAGTTATTTACCAGCATGAAGTGGCACTGCCAGCTAGGCATTGCCTCAGTGCTGAGCCACGTTCAAACACAGATGCATACACTACCAACACACAGCAATCGAATCACTTTGTTTGCAAGAGCTCATTTTTGCCCAGATTTGGTTTGGCCTTCGAGTTAACGGCCTTTAGAAATATTATCCTGGAATTGGCAGCTGTGATTTAAGGCTTCAAGAAGTCATAGAATCATTAAGCAAGCAAACCAACATAAAATACCATTCGTAACTGTTAAAAAGCTGGCATATTCCCAATGTCCATTGACAGGAGAAGAATTCAGATAAATGAGCTGATAATTTGAGTACTGAAGCAACACACCTTTTTTTCTGTAAGAAGAGACCAGCCACATGAAGGATTTGGCTGAGAAACCACCGCTGGCACAAGATCCTAACGACAGTATATTATCTCTGAATCTTTTCTAATAGTATTATGGATTCCAAGTTGCAAATCAAACAGATGTTAGCAGTTTGCTGATGTTTTCTAATATCCTTTGTCATCTTTCCAGGAAATGCGGGGGGGGGGGTAACTTGTAGTTTTAGTGTAAACATGACAGTTACCAGACATCTCAGCACTTTCAGTCCTGTAAATATCCAGTTACTCATTAAAATAAATGTTTGTATAAAAAGTTTTAACTCCCTTGAGAAGAGTACAGTAACTCCTAAAATATATCAGTATCTAGATTTTATCTATGCAGAGTAAAATGAAATACAGTAGATGCCGCTTATTAACAACCTCTCGGTTCCCAGCAAAAAGTTGTCATTAACCGTTTGCAGTCCATTTATTAATTGCGCGTCAGGCCCAATTTATTTTCACACGCGCAGTTAATTTTAGACGCGCTGTTTTAAAAGTATTTTTTTCCACAGTCAAACGGGTTTAAATGGCCCTGCATATCAACAAAGCACTCACTAGGCATCTCCAGCCCCGCCCCACCCTTTCGTTCACTATCGCTTTCACATATGCTAACAAATAAATAATAATAATAATAATAGTCGTACATACCGATCAATCATCTCCTGATGACTCGTTTTATCACCAAACTCCTCAATAATGTAATCCAAGTCATTATTTTATTGCTATAACATCTCGAAAATGCTCTGCAAATGTCCGCGATAGTCTCTGTGCGCTGATACAGTAACACCCAGCTTGTTTCCTTATGACCGCCCCATTCTGATGCCATTTTTTTTTTTATCGGCTTGTCTCGGCTCCTTTCGCTCCCGCTCGGCCATTGAATGGTTTTCTCGGCTTTTTCCGTAGAAAACAACTTTTTGCATTTTTATGCTTTTGGATGATGTCGGACAGGGTCCGACAAAGGACCTGATAGGAATAATTGCAATGTCGGACCCAGTCCGACAATGGACCGCAAAGGGTTAATACTCAATTGGACAAAACTGAAAAGAAAACCTCACAAAAGTGCCTGGTGTACATGTTGTGAACTTTACAATAAGCAGAAATGGTATCTTAGCTCAAGTGATGCCCAATTAAATGCTTGGAGGTTTAAGAAGGAATTTGTCAGTTATCAGGGTTCAGGTTTCTTCCTGTATGTCTTGCTTTGATCTAACGAGGAGGTTTGCTTGTTAATTCCTAGCCTTTCTGGTCTAAGGGACAGGGTCAGAGATGTTCATGGAGCTCAGCTCTACCTACCACAAAGCCCTTTGACAATCCTTTTCTTTTTTTCTTCACATTGCCACCAACTGACATAATTTTACTGTTTGCTGGCATTTGTTAATTTACTATTCATGGAAGATGCGGGACAATAGCACTGGCTACAGTTGGGCATGGTGCATGCACACCTCAATCCTGACCTCTCGAGAAAACTGCCAGTTCTGAGTTCACAATTGAGCCCACTATTCCACTTGTAGTCAGCGCTAGGTTTTAACCCACGTTCAGAGATAAAAAGCTAATGAAACATTATTGACATGTGTACACTTGTAGGAATTTGGCACTACAGGGTGCAGCCTGTGCATGTTTTATCATACAGTACTATCACAGTACTGTCACTATATAGTACTGTCATTCCTGGATAATACAAAATTGCGGTCTAATGGAAAAACTGTTTCCAGTCTCCCTTCAGTGTGTTTTTCGTCACATTGATGTATCTCCCTGCCTGAATTGATTCTTTCCTGCAGAGGTCAAAAGGACAATTCAGTGTTCATTTACTTGAGGTTTTTCTCCAGTTACAGGTGGGCTTTATCTTGTAATCAGCAATATCATTTGTATAAAAAAAACACCAAATAACCAATTAATAATAATAATAATAATAATAATAATAATAATAATAATAATAATAATAATAATAATAATAATAAAGTCAAGTAGACAAAATGTTTGCCTAATGCCTTCCCACACTGAATTTATGATTGGGGGTTTTGAAGTTGAAGGCTAGTTTACATTTAACATCACGATAAACAAAACATTTTGTAGTAAAGATAGAAGCATAAATCAAGATATGTAAAAATAGAAATGTTGCGAACTCTTACTTTCAAGACATTATTTCACATCAAAAATAACTATTTTGAACGCAGTGGAGCAATAAATTGTCCAACGTAAATGTACATTAGACGGTCCATTTCAAATTTATTGCTGAAACTCAATACACATGAAAAGGAAGACAGAACAATTATTTTGAGAAATGGGGGAAATCCTAAATTTATGAGAACACAGAGTCCCTCAGGCAAACCCATATATTTATATATAGTACAGCTGCAAAACTAATTACAGGGCTGATACAGTATCTCTGTAATGATCTTAAATGGATTTGATCTTGTTAGTTTTTCATATTATTATTTTTATACGTTTTATAATCCATCAAGTAGTACCAAGTCACAACTTTATTATCCTTTGTCAGTGCAATCTGATTTAAACAGTTTAATTGAGTTGTTAGTCGGCTTTACCTTCTGCTGATTGTAAAATGCTCAAAGCAATTGGTGTGGTGGAATAGATAAACATTTTTTTATTATTCTTTAATTTCCAAGCATATATATATATATATATATATATATATATATATATATATACTGTTTTCTGCCAATTCTGAGCTGATGGCACTGCTGGACATCTTCCAATTGCGAAGGGAAGTAAGCATGATGTGTCTTTCATCTGCTGCAGTAAGTTTCCTTGGCCGACCACTGCGCCTCACGGTCCTCAACGCGTTCCCGTTTCTTTGTGCTTCTTCAAAAGAGATTGGACAGCACATCTGGAAACCCCTGTCTGCCTTGAAATTTCTGCCTGGGAGAGACCTTGCTGATGCAGTATAACTACCTTGTGTCTTGTTGTTGTGCTCAGTCTTGCCATGGTGTATGACTTTTGACAGTAAACTGTCTTCAGCAACCTCACCTTGTTAGCTGAGTTTGGCTGTTCCTCACCCAGTTTTATTCCTCCTACACAGCTGTTTCTGTTTCAGTTAATGATTGTGTTTCAACCTACATATTGAATTGATGATCATTAGCACCTGTTTGGTATAATTGTTTAATCATACACCTGACTATATGCCTACAAAATCCCTGACTTTGTGCAAGTGTACCTAGAAGAATTGATGCTGTTTTGAAGGCAAAGGGTTGTCACACCAAATATGGATTTGATTTAGATTTTTCTTCTGTTCACTCACTTTGCATTTAGTTCACAAACTTTTGCACAGTACTGTGTATATATATATATATATGTATGTGTATATATATATATA
This sequence comes from Acipenser oxyrinchus oxyrinchus, assembly GCA_030684275.1. NCBI lineage: Eukaryota > Metazoa > Chordata > Actinopteri > Acipenseriformes > Acipenseridae > Acipenser > Acipenser oxyrinchus. The sequence continues at coordinate 41,688,471 of CM060255.1, forward strand.
TATATATATATATATATATATATATATATATATATATATATATATATATATATGTACAGTACTGTGCAAAAGTTTTAGGCAGGTGTGAAAAATGCTGTAAAGTAAGAATGCTTTCAAAAATAGACATGTTAATAGTTTATATTTATCAATTAACAAAATGCAAAGTGAGTGAACAGAAGAAAAATCTACATCAAATCAATATTTGGTGTGACCACCCTTTGCCTTCAAAACAGCATCAATTCTTCTAGGTACACTTGCACACAGTTTTTGAAGGAACTCGGCAGGTAAGATGGCCCAAACATCTTGGAGAACTAACCACAGTTCTTCTGTAGATTTAGGCAGCCTCAGTTGCTTCTCTCTCTTCATGTAATCCCAGACAGACTCGATGATGTTGAGATCAGGGCTCTGTGGGGGCCATACCATCACTTCCAGGACTCCTTGTTCTTCATTACGCTGAAGATAGTTCTTAATGACTTTCGCTGTATGTTTGGGGTCGTTGTCATGCTGCAGAATAAATTTGGGGCCAATCAGATGCCTCCCTGATGGTATTGCATGATGGATAAGTATCTGCCTGTACTTCTCAGCATTGAGGAGACCATTAATTCTGACCAAATCCCCAACTCCATTTGCAGAAATGCAGCCCCAAACTTGCAAGGAACCTCCACCATGCTTCACTGTTGCCTGCAGACACTCATTCGTGTACCGCTCTCCAGCCCTTCGCTAACAAACTGCCTTCTGCTACAGCCAAATATTTCAAATTTTGACTCATCAGTCCAGAGCACCTGCTGCCATTTTTCTGCACCCCAGTTCCTGTGTTTTCGCGCATAGTTGAGTCGCTTGGCCTTGTTTCCACGCCGGAGGTATGGCTTTTTGGCCGCAAGTCTTCCATGAAGGCCACTTCTGACCAGACTTCTCCGGACAGTAGATGGGTGTACCAGGGTCCCACTGTTTTCTGCCAATTCTGAGCTGATGGCACTGCTGGACATCTTCCAATTGCGGCGGGAAGTAAGCATGATGTGTCTTTCATCTGCTGCAGTAAGTTTCCTTGGCCGACCACTGCGCTCACGGTCCTCAACGCTGCCCGTTTCTTTGTGCTTCTTCAAAAGAGATTGGACAGCACATCTGGAAACCCCTGTCTGCCTTGAAATTTCTGCCTGGGAGAGACCTTGCTGATGCAGTGTAACTTCCTTGTGTCTTGTTGCTGTGCTCAGTCTTGCCATGGTGTATGACTTTTGACAGTAAACTGTCTTCAGCAACCTCACCTTGTTAGCTGAGTTTGGCTGTTCCTCACCCAGTTTTATTCCTCCTACACAGCTGTTTCTGTTTCAGTTAATGATTGTGTTTCAACCTACATATTGAATTGATGATCATTAGCACCTGTTTGGTATAATTGTTTAATCATACACCTGACTATATGCCTACAAAATCCCTGACTTTGTGCAAGTGTACCTAGAAGAATTGATGCTGTTTTGAAGGCAAAGGGTGGTCACACCAAATATGGATTTGATTTAGATTTTTCTTCTGCTCACTCACTTTGCATTTAGTTAATTGATAAATATAATCTATTAACATGTCTATTTTTGAAAGCATTCTTACTTTACAGCATTTTTTCACACCTGCCTAAAACTTTTGCACAGTACTGTGTATGTGTATATATATATAATATACACACACACATACACGGCTAACTAATGTCACTGTTTAATAAAATGAACCCAGCATATTATTATTATTATTATTATTATTATTATTATTATTATTATTATTATTATTTAAATCCTGGTTGATATCCCTTATTCTGTTATTACTTCAAAATTTGGGGGGGGGGGGGGTGTTATACGCATCATACACATCAGAGGGGTCATACGCAAAAAACTATCAGCCCCACAAAGAGCACAGCGTGTGATTTTCACTAACTCTACTGTGCAGAATAAATAGGAAATCGGGACTGTCCCGACCATATAGGACTGTTGGCATATATATATATATATATATATATATATATATATATATATATATATATATATATATATACAGTACTGTGCAAAAGTTTTAGGCAGGTGTGAAAAAATGCTGTAAAGTAAGAATGCTTTCAAAAATAGACATGTTAATAGATTATATTTATCAATTAACTAAATGCAAAGTGAGTGAACAGAAGAAAAATCTAAATCAAATCCATATTTGGTGTGACAACCCTTTGCCTTCAAAACAGCATCAATTCTTCTAGGTACACTTGCACAAAGTCAGGGATTTTGTAGGCATATAGTCAGGTGTATGATTAAACAATTATACCAAACAGGTGCAAATGATCATCAATTCAATATGTAGGTTGAAACACAATCATTAACTGAAACAGAAACAGCTGTGTAGGAGGAATAAAACTGGGTGAGGAACAGCCAAACTCAGCTAACAAGGTGAGGTTGCTGAAGACAGTTTACTGTCAAAAGTCATACACCATGGCAAGACTGAGCACAGCAACAAGATACAAGGTAGTTATACTGCATCAGCAAGGTCTCTCCCAGGCAGAAATTTCAAGGCAGACAGGGGTTTCCAGATGTGCTGTCCAAGCTCTTTTGAAGAAGCACAAAGAAACGGGCAACGCTTGAGGACCGTAGACGCAGTGGTCGGCCAAGGAAACTTACTGCAGCAGATGAAAGACACATCATGCTTACTTCCCTTCGCGAATCGGAAGATGTCCAGCAGTGCCATCAGCTCAGAACTGGCAGAAAACAGTGGGACCCTGGTACACCCATCTACTGTCCGGAGAAGTCTGGTCAGAAGTGGCCTTCATGGAAGACTTGCGCCAAAAGCCATACCTCCGACGTGGAAACAAGGCCAAGCGACTCAACTATGCACGAAAACACAGGAACTGGGGTGCAGAAAAATGGCAGCAGGTGCGCTGGACTGATGAGTCAAAATTTGAAATATTTGACTGTTGCAGAAGGCAGTTTGTTCGCCGAAGGGCTGGAGAGCGTACACGAATGAGTGTCTGCAGGCAACAGTGAAGCATGGTGGAGGTTCCTTGCGAGTTTGGGGCTTCATTTCTGCAAATGGAGTTGGGGATTTGGTCAGAATTAATGGTCTCCTCAATGCTGAGAAGTACAGGCAGATATTTATCCATCATGCAATACCATCAGGGAGGCATCTGATTGGCCCCAAATTTATTCTGCAGCATGACAACGACCCCAAACATACAGCTTAAAGTCATTAAGAACTATCTTCAGCGTAAAGAAGAACAAGGAGTCCTGGAAGTGATGGTATGGCCCCACAGAGCCCTGATCTCAACATCATCGAAGTCTGTCTGGGATTACATGAAGAGAGAGAAGCAACTGAGGCTGCCTAAATCCACAGAAGAACTGTGGTTAGTTCTCCAAGATGTTTGGGCCAACCTTCCTGCCGAGATCCTTCAAAACTGTGTGCAAGTGTACCTAGAAGAATTGATGCTTGATGCTGTTTTGAAGGCAAAGGGTGGTCACACCAAATATGGATTTGATTTAGATTTTTCTTCTGTTCACTCACTTTGCATTTAGTTAATTGATAAATATAATCTATTAACATGTCTATTTTTGAAAGCATTCTTACTTTACAGCATTTTTTCACACCTGCCTAAAACTTTCAAGACAGTACTGTATATATATATATATATATATATATATATATATATATATATATATATATATATATATATATATATATATATATATTGTGAGACAGCAGGGAGGGGGTTAAATCCTTCCTGCAGGAAAACATGTGCGTAGGCACATTTTGGGTTTGTTTTTGTTAATTGTTTAATTGTTTTGTTAATTGTGTTATTGTTAATTATCACCTGCACCTGGCTATGATTGTAAATTAGAGCCAGGTGCAGGGTTTATAAGGAGAGCAGTCAGTCTGCTCTGGGCAGCTGCTGAAGAGGGTAGAAGCCCGACTGTGCTGGTGTGTGGGTATAGCCGTAATTTAAAAGAGAAAAAAAAGGTAGAGTGAGTCCTTTTTTGTGTGTGTGATTTTGTTTGTTTTGTTTTGTTACAGGTAAACAGCTTAGCTGTCCTGTTGTTTAGTTTAGGTTCCTGTCTTGTTTTAGTTATTGCTCAAAGAAGAGCTAGGTGTTTGTTTTGTTTATTTTGTTTTGTTTTTGGTGTTTTCATTAAAAATAGCGCAACCACGCTTCAAAAATCCATTTGTGCGTGCTGGGTCAGTGTTTTTAAAGGGGCAACGAACCGCGAAGAGGTTCGATCTTTTATATATATATATATATATATATATATATATATATATATATATATATATATATATATATATATATATATATATATATATGCATATATATGCATGCATCCACACACACACACACACAGTGTCTTTTTGTGTTTCTGTCAATCTGATTTAATGAGGGCATCTGAACTTCAATATTACCTACAGTTATGCTTGCTGTAGGAGTAAAACACATTTTTGTTTGCATTTTTTTTTGTTGTATTTTGTTAATTTTACTCTAACTTTAAAAACAAGGTAACACTTTAAAATAATGGCCACACGTTCATAATGAATTCCGACTGAATACCACAGTAAAAACCCCTGGCTAGCTTATGCACTTCCTCTGAGTTCTGAAGTAATTCGTTTTAACTCAGACCTGTTAATTTATGTGCATTTAATTACCTGTATTCATTCCATGTTCCTTTGTAACACATTATGTTGCTCTTTCCCCCCCTGGATTACAATCCCCTGGTGGGTGAGTAAGAGAATATGAATGCATGCCTGTTACATGTGATCAACATTTATTTGTTACAAAGAAACATTGAATGAATATGGATGATTAAATCCACATGAATTAACAGGGCTGAATTCAAAATGAATTACTCCAGAACTCAGAGGAAGTGCATAAGATATTCAGGCGTTATTCCTGTAGTATTCAGCCGGAATTCATTGTGAATTTGCAGCCATTATTTTAAATTGTACTAAAACATGTCTCTCTGTGGCGGGGTGCCCCGTTCCTGTGCGTATTTTTGCGTGTTTGTTTTATGTGGTGTGTATGTATTGATGCACGGAGTGTGAGTTATGTAACACAGTGATTTTAAATGTATATTTGTATTTAGGCACAGGGATTTCACATTCACGTCGCGTGCAGAGTAAAGTGTGTATTTGTATATGAACACAGGGATGTGTGTGTGGAGTAGTGGGTGACAGGGAGGCAGTTGATCCTCCCTGCATAAACATGTGGGAATGTGGTGGAGCCGTGAATTGAATAAATGATTAAATGATTAATTAAGACTCCAGCCACAGGTGTATATAGTGATCACGGGTGACACGTGGAAAGTGCGTTCAGGGAGAAGGAATGGGATTGAGACGGAGCTGAGAATCAAAACTAGTAAAAAATAACAATTGCTACTCGTGCTGGAGGACCAGCACCATACTTGTTGTGTGTTTAGTGTTTGCCATGTTTTGTATATTTGTTGTTTTATTTGTCTGATTTAGTTTTGTGTGCAGTGCTTTGTTTTGTTCAACTGTTTTATTTGTTTATGTATTAAAACACGCAAGCAGCGCATTCATTTCACTCGCAGTGCTGTGTGTTTCTTCCGGGTCTGACGTTACCTTGCCAGGTATAAATTCTACTACTTCGCATTATATGAAGGCAGAAAAAGCGTTAAATATTTACAGCCTTTTGTTTTAGTAAAAGTCCCCATTATTTAATTAATTCATTATTCATTGTTATGCAATATGTTTAAATAGTCTAGTTTTTTTTAATATAAAATGCATTTTAATACATGTTAAATTGAGTTTCTAAGCTATACCTATAATGTTTATTAGTATTACATGAGAAGTCTGACTCACAGTAGGTACAAGAGAGCTGTAGACACATACATGTATTAATGTGCAGTGAAATCTCTTAGAAAGTTTGAGAAATCTTCAACAATACCCAACTTTCTTGGGTTTGACTTCTGTGCCAGATTTGTTAATTTGCAGCTTTTTGAGTCATCTGTTCATTGGATAATATGTTCTACTGGGTAATTTATTCTGAACTTGTCAGTTATTCGGGCAAGACACATAATGATGTAACCTAGTCTGGAAATTTGCTTACAAGTAATAGGTCAGTGGCAATTGTGGTTCAGCATTTGAACAAAGGTATTGCTGACTGACCCAATTGCCATGCCAAGTTACTGTTGGAGGCAGTTTTTAGCAGTTAAGAAATCAGAGTGCCATTTTATGAACAAATAATTCCTCTTTTGCAACCCATCTATAGACTATACCAGATTTTAATGCCTTGGTGTGCAGCCACACCCCTGAAAAAACAGCTTCAACCACTTTAGCATGCTTGAGCTTCTGTCATCTTAAAGTGGAGATCAAATACTTGATTGCAGCTTTTTTGTGGATATAGGCCAGTTTTACATGAAAAAGTTGTAATGAAATGAGAAAAAAAGGAATAGCATGTCAGATCTGTCACATCTGAGACATGCTGCATGTATTGCAAGTGGCAGTTAAAAGTTTTGTCAAAAAAATAAATAAATAGTCATTTCCATTTTGTAATGATGAAAATATAAGTTTTAGCTCCTCAGTTACGGTTTTTGTGTTTGCCAACCAAACTGACCCAAAACTTTTGTGTAAATCCCAGTTTTTGTCAGCAGAAACTTCTGGCATTGTTTCACATTTATAAGTAGCATCATTTTATAGCATTTAATTGGCAAAAGAAACAACAAAAAAGATTAACCTACAGGACCTATTTTTCTGCTGTTTAAACACTTCAAACTAAATTCCAAGACTCATAAGTCTGACTGTATTGCAAATATGTAGCTCTGTCAGCCAATGTAAAAGCTTTGGAATCTAACTGCCAGCCAAATGGAACATAAAAAGATTAAGTTCAATTATCGTAGGAGTAGAGCTTATCTTATTTTGGCTGCACTGTTGCAGGAATCATTATTCAGATTGAATAATTATTTTCTATTTTCTTGGTTCACAGCTATGAGTAAGGCTTCAATCTAAAATTGCCGTACTTAAATTTACATCTGAGAAACCTTGTCTAGAAAGTTTAAAGCCTTTGTTCAAAAGTAACAAATAGGAAGGGGGTATAAACTCAGTGTAAAGCCCCTTTCACACTGACACTCCTACCCAGGTTCTGGCTACCCGTGTCACAATCCCATGTAGTGTGAAACCACGTACCTTGGTCGTACCCGGGTGGACCCGGGTTGAGCGAGACAAAATGCATGACGGCCGTTGGTAAGCTGACAAAAAAACAAACAGCCACGCCTGCGTAAAAGATTTCACTTCCGCATGGAACATTTCTCTTTTATTCTGTTTAGCCATATTTTTGTTGATTTGAAACACAGCATGAGCCAGATACAAGTTGCTTCCGGGGGCATTGATACGCAAATTGTGTACTTGCGTCTGTGACCTAGGTCTACCCTGCTTTATCGAAAGCAGTGTGAAATCACGTAGCTAACCCTGCAATTTGAATGATTATTTTTCTATATTTTAGCTTAAATCTTAATATATCACAACAGCCAGAGTTTGATAATCAGCTCACTCTTTTTTGCTTTACTGTTTGTTGAAGGTGTAACTTGGCACACTTTGATGGTTGGTTCATGTTGAATGGCCTGTTTAATTTTGGTGCAGGTTCGTTGCTAAAAACAGGGCAAAGTACTCATGTCTGTTTAGCTTATTTTCAAAAGAATAATAATTTTTAAAAAAAAGACTCCACGGATGGGGAAACCAATGTAGATGCAAAGGCCACAGAGAAGTAAAAAAAAAAAAAGGTGACCATTTGGGCATATAATCAGACAGATTTTAAAAATACTGCAAAGGAACAGCGTTTTTTGAATATGCTCACTTATTTTTAGTGATGATGTTAAATGGTTATTTTCTTCTTCCTCCCACAGTCTTGCGTGATGATTTCAGACAGAACCCTTCGGATGTGATGGTAGCAGCTGGTGAACCTGCAGTAATGGAGTGCCTGCCTCCTCGTGGGCACCCTGAACCGACCATTTCCTGGAAAAAAGACGGAGTTCCAATAGACGACAGAGATGAAAGAATTACAGTGAGTTCCATCTTTGATAGCCTGCTGTTTGTGAATGCATGCACATAGCTTATAAAGGACGCAGTTTAGGTAATTATTAGGGGTGTGCCCGAGTCCAAGCACAAACGAGTATCCATAACAATTATGGGCATTTCTTTTTCCAAGGCTTTTTCTTCAGTTTGCGAGTGTGCTCGACTGTACAAATAATAATATTGTAATTTTTCAAAGAAAATGATTAATGTGTAGAATATTTAAGTGTTTTTGTGTTGGAATCAGGCTTGTTTTTTTTTTTGTGACCTTCTCTTTGTCTAGCATGAACAGCCATTGTTGTGTGTCTTTGTGTGATGTTTTTTTTTGTTCTTGTGCTGTGGTGTCTTTCAATTCAGTCTTCCTGGCCTTGTTTTATAAACCAAAGTAAACTAATTGTTTTCAAGAATGTATTCTTGTGGGAGTGATTTTTTTAAATTATTTTCCTTGTTATTTTATTTGAGATAAAGTGTGCAATTACATTTTGTACTAGTAGTACTGGCACAGTTCACGTAGACAATACTTAAGCTACGTTCCTGTAAAATAACTAATAACTCCACTTTAAATTTACTTTGCACACAAAAGCTATAGTCTGTTTTGCATTAGCTTGGAAGAAGACATATTTTTAATGGCAAAGATATGTTCCATGAGATGTATGAATAGCTTTTTGGGACATTTTTGTGCATGGTTTAATGGTCCATGTATTTCTTTCATCACATATCACTTTTCAAAGTTCTGGGAAAACTTGTGTTTGAGCGTTTTTGAGGTTGCAGATTCATAAGCAGACTTAATATTAAAAAAATAATATTTTCCTTTTTTGTACACAAGCACCTCTCCATCACAATAAATACCTAAAATCCCCAAATAACAGTAACATAACAAATAGCATATCTTGCAGATGTGTTGTCTTCTCTGATTTGACCTCATCATATTAGCTTAGCTCATCACACTTTACTATGTACTGTACACAACCCCCATCACAATAATATAAAAAAAATACTAGTAAATAAATAATAAGAAATAAATACATTTTTTCAGATTTGCAATCTGGTCTAAGTGGTGTCCACTTCACTATGTAATCACCCCAGAGTTTTTAAAATTAACATATATCTTAACTCTATGTTAACTCTTTGAAGATCGCTGGATATCTTTACATGTGATTATGCCTTATTTGCTTACCTTTATTTTGATACCAAGAACATCCTTTTCCAACTTGGGAAATGGGAGTAATTTGTGGGGTACATTTGTGCCCCTTTCCACCATCTGAGGCTTACAAAAAAAATGCAATTTTCACACAGCAATCCACAATCACAGCTCATGGTTACTGGCTGATGGTTACATTGTTGAGAGTTGCAGGAGACCTGAGGGAGATGTAGAAATCGTGTACTGGTTCTAAAAGGATTGATTTAGCCCTACAGGTTTTTTTTTTAGCCGTATGTCAATTTCCCATATTAGAATGAGCATCTATGTGTGTATAATACATACATGTCTAGCACTGTATTTGATTACTGCATTCTTTACAGTAGCCTGCATATTACCTCCTAGTACATTACTGAAAAAATATGTATTCAATACAGAACTGTTTAAATATAAACCAGGTTTGCTATTATTTTGCTTTAAATTATAAGTTAACCAGGTTTATGTATGTAGGGTGCATTTGCACCCTTTTCCGCCTGCCTGCCTCAATTATTGCTGCTGACGGAGGGTTAAATAAACATTAAAACACTGTATGCTCACTTTCTGAGTGAAAATAAGGGCAAGAGATGCATTTTAACAGCGCTTCCAGTTTTAGACCCACCCACTTCTGAGTAAATCCAGGTATGACTATTCATATGAGTATTGGTTTCCAAGTACTAGTGCGAGTAATGGCTTCACTGCACACCTCTATACCAATCAAGACAACAGTCAAGAATAAACATTCCATGTTCTGTAGAAATCAAAACATATCTCCACCGTTCAGACTGTCCTTGACACAAAAAAGTCGTTTTTTCTACGGAAAAAGCCGAGAACCATTCAATGGCTGAGTGGGAGCGAAAGGAGCCGAGACAAGCCGATAAAAAAAAAAAAAGGCGTATCTCATGAATAGTCATACTTGCCCCTGGCATCAGATAGGGGCGGTCATAAGGAAACAAGCTGGGTGTTACTGTATCAGCGCACAGAGACTATCATGGACATTTGCAGAGCTTTTATGTTATAGTAATAAAATAATGACTTGGATTGCATTATTGAGGAGTTTGGTGATAAAACGAGTCATCAGGAGATGATTGATCGGTATGTACGACTATTATTATTTATTTGTTAGCATATGTGAAAGCGATAGCGAACGAAAGGGTGGGGCGGGGCTGGAGATGCCTAGTGAGTGCTTTGTTGATATGCAGGGCCATTTAAACCCGTTTGACTGTGGGAAAAAAAATAGCGCGTCTAAAATTAACTGCGCGTGTGAAAATAAATTAGACCTGGCGAGCCTGACTCACAATTAATAAATGGACTGCAAAGGGTTAAACTTTAGAACAAACACAAATAAACCCTGTAACTGGGGGAAAAAGTTCAAGTTTCAAGTATGCTCAAATATGGATTCCCTGAAGCCAGTGAGGTACTGTATATCTCCTCTGGAAATGCTTAAACTGTTAGACTGCCAAATGTTAAAATGCTGTATTTGCCCTTAAAGTCAATGTAGCTATATCTACAACATACTAGTGGTGTAAACTGAATTCCTAAATTTGCCTATAACTTTGCATTCCGAATTTTAACATACGACAAATTATTAGCCAGGTCATTTTACATTATTACAGTCAACAAAAAAAATATTTTGCTTTCATATTACCATCTGATTTATTAAGGACATGGCTGTATATAATTTGCAAGTTGCAAACCTTGTGAAATTTGCTTGCACTTTTTGTGTCAGCCCAACGCTTCTATACTGCTGGTGTCCTGCTTTTTCTGAGTGGAGGTGAAAAACGAATAAGGACACAGGTGTGCAGCAAAACAGCAGTGTCTTTATTTGTACTGCAGACTGCAAACAGGTTCAGGTGATTGTCAGTACAGCAATCAGCAACACTCCTTACATCACCAACGCCTGAGTAGCTCGCAGACTCTCCTCAAACAGCCTCACAGACATACACAGTTAAAACATTGTAAATGCTGTACCCAATCAGAAGTCTAGCCTGGTTACCTCCCCTCCACCTATGACAAGTGCACCCTTCAGTCCCTTGTCCACCTTTCCCACGCTGGTTAGTTTGGGTAGGGTGAGTTCTTTTGCAAAGCCTTGTGCATTGCCCTCACATGTAAATCCCGTGTGCCAGCTATTAATTACTAGCGCCAAACAGTCTCGAGCAAGTCTTTGCAAGTTGCATGCTCTAAGCTCCGGCTTGCAGAGCGTGGTCCTACATGCATAAACAGTCATGAACAACATTTCAGCCACAGACACACGGTTCCGACCGCGCTTGTTGTTACAATATGCTAAACGACAATATACATTTTTTTCTTATTTTGGAAGCAAATCCAGTTCATTTTTTCCTTGTGTTTGAATAACACCCAGTACCATAATCTCATAATATTCTCTGAACATGCAACAAGTGCTAATGTAATTAAAGTGCAGCCCATAGACTACACTGATTAACTTTTACTAATCCATGTATGATATTGGATATCAAAGATTAAATCTGAATTACATGGCAGCTCACTAAATATAATGAAAGGAACCTGATAATCCATTTTAAATTAATCATATTCTTTCTGGATCACCAAGTGGCTCTTGATTAACATAACCATTAATCAAGTTTGAAAATCTTAATGAACCTGTGGTTAGTACAAATTAAATGTTGGCCGAATGGCGCTTGTAATTTTTTTTATCTGATATTCGTATAACCATCTTCTTCCCCACCTGCGAGAACAAAGACATATTAGAAGAAAGCAAACTGGCTTTTAAACCACACCTGTGTTGTTGAAGTTCTTTAATCTGTGCCTGGTTTAAATGGGAACAGCTGCCAGAATCTTCCAATGTTTTGTTTGGGGTTTCAAGTTGTTATACAAAATGTGTTTATAAAAGGGATGGCCAAACTGTCAAAGGAATGCTTCTACATAGATAGACTTCTTGCCAGTCCTTAATTTGTAAAGAAACAGGTGTCGGGGCGCAATCAATGACAATGCTGTTCTTAAGAACCGCACATTCAAAATCATACCAAGAGTATTGTACATACTAGTGTTAAATGTTTACAATCACATATTCTACATCATATACAAAGTAGTAGTATGTGCAGAAAAAATAATTAACCCTTTGCGGTCCATTTATTCAGCGCGTCTCAGGTGCGTCAGGTCCAATTTATTTTCACACACGCAGTTTATTTTAGACGTGCTGTTTAAAAGTATTTTTTCACAGTAAAACAGGTTTAAAAGGCACTGCATATCAACAGGACAGTAGTGCATTCCGATAAATCATCTCCTGATCACTCATTTTATCACCAAACTCCTCAATAATGTGATCCGTCATTATTTTATTACTATAACATCTAAAAAAAAGCTCTGCAAATGTCTGTGATATTGTTTGAGCGCTGGATGCAGAAGCAGCTATCTTGTTTGTTTATGTCCGTGTTATCTGTGATGTCGGGGCTATCTGTATTCATGAGATACGCCCCCTTTTTTTTTTCTTTTTTCTTTTCGGCTTCTTTCGGATCGTATCGATCTCACTCGGCCATTGAATGGTTTTCTCGGCTTTTTCCAGAGAAAGAACGACTAGAGACCTGTTTTTGCGTCTTTTTGATGATGTCGTCAGGTCCGACATTGGACCGGAAAGGGAAAATTGCAATGTCGGACCAGGTCCGACATAGGATCGCAAGGGGTTAAAGTTCTTTAAGTGAAGAATGAACAGTACGTTAAATCCTTGCTCTCTATAATAAAACAATTGTATTCATTTGTTTCATGTTCACGATTTTTTTTTTGGCTGTTAATGAAGATTGCATTATAAATGTTTCATTAATAGATAATAATTAAACAGGTTTTTATGGACAAAACATGAGGCATTTTGAGACCTTGTGAAATTAACCTTATATATTTTCCATTAAAACCTGTTTAAACTGACATAAAGGGCTACTACATTACGTTAAGTCACTTATGTTGTCTAGTGTGATTCCGCCTTAAGAGACACTTCATTTCTTATCTTATAGTTATGCACCATATATTTTTAAAAAAGTATGTAGATACAAATGATCAACACTGTTTTACTATGTAGCTAGAATTACTGAGTTTGTCCTCTTTGCATTAACATGTTTAATAAAATGTGGTAAAATGTATGGAACACCTCCATAGAAGTGGCATAGTTTATAATGAAAATAAAAACCTCAAAAAGCAAAACAGTTCATTGCAAACAAAAAACAAGTACGTTAATGCAGCAGTTAGGGTTGAACTCATCGTCACAAAAGCAAGGAAATTATTTTTCATTTGGTGTCAGGGCACAGAGCTAGACCCCCTGTCCTGCCCAGTGGCGAGCATCCTGGATTACCTCTGGTCCCTCCCAGTCGGGCCTATGGTTGACGACCCTCAAAGTGCGCTTGGCAGCCATCTCTTCATACCAGGTGTGAGCTGCAAATACAGTTCTATTTTTGTAAAGTTAATCCGTTTCTGCAGCCTGAAGTGGGTGTGTATGTGTTGAAGTGTACATGTATATCCTTTGCTACAGCACCAGTGGACCATGATGATGGATATCTCTTGTGCCATCTGGAAAGAGTTGCATGTTCTATGTCTTGCCTTTGGCTGCTTGTGTGGGGGTGGGAATGGTGAGTTAGGGTTGCCACATTTAATTGCTTTTGTGGCGAAGAGTTCAACCCTAACTGCTGCATTGACGTTTTTTGCAATGAATATATATATATATATATATAAGTCCCATATGCAAGTTCATAACCCGTCAGCTCCAAGCTAGTGCCATTGGAAGCACATACTGTTACTTTTTCCTCTAGATCAATCCTCAGAGAATGCAAAGTTGAAGAAATAGCCAGTTTGGATAGAACTATGTGGCACTTTAGCCTCATCAAAGTGGCCATAAGCAATGCTTAAATGCATGACATATGCAACTTCAAAAATCCAAAATCCCCAGATACCATAATATTTTGGTACAAATAGCAAAATTCAAATGTCAAGGGGGTTGAATGACCAGTGGTGGGACTTGAAACCAAAAGTTTTTCACAGAATTTGTAAGACTGGTTCCTAAGGTTCTTATAGCAATACTTACATTTTAGGACCCACATCCCCTACAGCAGGGGTGTCAAACACCAGTCCTCGAGGGCCGCAGGGTCTTCTGGTTTTCATTCCAACTTAAGCTCTCAATTAACATAATTGATCTAATTATTTGTTCAACTTGACATAAATATATTTTTTAGGTCTTTTACTGTTGATGGTTTTAAAAATGCACTTGATTCAAGGTGCACTACCTATGAAACATGTTGAGGCCTGAAGAGAAGTGTTAAATGTGTCCAGTTAATCAAATCATTAGACCAATTAAGTAATTGAGAGCTCGGGTGGAACAAAAGCCAGAAGACACTATGGCCCTCCAGGAACTGAGTTTGACACCCCTGCCCTACAGGGTAAAGGGTTAGGCTGAAGTTCAAATAAAACTCATCAGTTACCCCTCGTCTTACAATTTACCAGAAGTGAGTAGGTTGCTCCTGGTATTTTTTTCTGAAAAGCCCTATTCAATATGAGTAGAACTACACATGGTGCTACATATGATGGTAGCATCTAAATTGCACCCAGGGTGATTTTTCTGGTTAAGGTCCCTTTCTAACTTTTGGTTGACCTTTGCAAGGTTTCAGGTCGAAGGGGAAAATTAAAAAAAAAAAAAATAATGGCTATCATTTCTGAACTCAGCGTGTCTGAAAACCCCCAGGTGAATTTTTCTAGGAAAATCTGAGATAGACGGGCAACGAAATGTCCCTTTTCTGGTTGAGTTGGCGTGGAATGACTGTATGTGTGTAAGTGTTGGGGTTTTTGGTCTGTCCGGTATTCGTTAAGAACTTGGGAAAAGTTTAGTGTAGCACTCCTTGGAGGAGTTAGACGTTGGTTTTGCATGAGAAGAAAATATACAGACACTGCCCTTTTAGAACTGTTTACACAAGAAGACAGAGTGAAAAGGTCCTGAACGTGTCTATGATTTTTTTTTTTTGTAGCCTACATAAATAGTTGATTGTTTTGTGCTAATATTTCCATTTAAAATAAATTTATTTCCAGATAACAAAGCCATATATACACTTGTCTACATGCAAAAAAAAAAAGAATATTATACTTTTTTTTTCGTTTGTTAGCTACCTGTAGTAGGCTATTGATAGTTTACTGTATATTGGCAAATAGAAAAACAAACACACAAAAACTAAAAACACGAAGACTCTAGAAAAGTTGAAAAGTGCATGCAACAAAGGCAAGCAAACATTAGTAAAACTTCATACTCATTAATATTCACTTTAACTAAAATGTATTTTGAACTCTTTATGAATTCCCATGAGTTTCATAGCATACAGCCTTTTAGTTGTATTTTGGCATGCGTCACTTTAAGGTATAATAACTTTGTTAGGCACTTGAAGTTATTATACCTTCAGGAAGTACAGTATTCTTAAAACGGTATTTTAAAGTAGTTCACTAATACCATCCTTTTATTATGTGTCTTTCTGTTGTGTACTGTATCTTGTTTGTCCTAAACTATGCTTTCTCTAGGATTTGAAACACATTGCTTTTACCGTGGTAAATATTATTTTAAACTTTAATAAATAGTCAAGAACTTGATTTAGATTGTCTTTAACTACAGTTTTATTGATTTTCAAAGGATGTTCAACATTGGTGGTGATGCTGGCAATCAGCCATTATTTCTTTTAATTTTATACATCTTTAGAATAAATGTAATACTCAAGTAGTTACTAAAAATCTTTAATACTTAAGCTGTGTGGGGTGTTTTGTAACTTGTGACCTTGAAATGTTTGAAAAGTCAGTGCTGCTGTGCTTTAGAAAGTTGACACCCCCATCAAACATTAGTGCTCCCAGTGGATCTCCAGTCCCATAGTTCTATAGTTTTGTCTAATATTTGTACTGCATGCCCATGTATATGTGTAATGCTGTCTGGTACATGCACGTAGTGCTTGTTAAAGCAGTCAATTGTTGTTCTATCAAACTACAAAAGCCAGCCAGTGTGAAAATGTTAAAGATGTCAGACTGCTGATATATGCCAAGTTTAAAATGGAGGATCTTAACCATTTCATCTTCAGTGGTGAATGTTGGCTGGTTATGAGACTGATATACATAGTTATGTCATGTAAATGGCATTTGAAAAAGGATTTATAGAATGCACATTAAATAAATGGTTATTGAAGTATTTTTAGTGACAGTCAAGTTTATACGCAGACCTTATGATTGCGTCTCTGGAGCAAAAGCTTACAGTTTATTACGCAAGTTGTAGTCCAAACAGTTGCCTAAGAATGCAATTGGAAGAAATACTTGAATGAAATACTTGAGACTTTTGTGAATGTATTGCTGCTGAGCTGTTAGTGAATCAATAACAGAATAATTAGCACAGCAGCAAATTCTCACTTGGTGGTCGAGAAAATGAAACACTTGGTAACTGTGGGCCTTTTTCACATTGATGCATGTCCTGCTAAGCACTTGACAGTTACATAATGGGGTCTATGGCTGCCCAAGGTGAGTGCAGCTGTAGCTCTCAAGAATGAAATTAATCTACCCTTGTGCTTCTGCATTTTATCAACTTCGACTTTCACACCTAGCAACAAGTAGTCTGCAATGAAATGCAGCTCTGTAGATAAATAACGTTATGTGTGCCTATGGTGGTAATATGGGTAGTTTCCAACCAAATAATCTTAAAATATTTTCCCTGTTCCTGTGGTGTTCATGCATTACTTGAAGCATTCATAAATTCTGAAATCTGAGAGCCAAGTTGACAAAAGTATTACTGTTATTTTCATTTGACCAGATACTCAAATCTAAATGGTTTATTTCTAGTAACTTTATTGGGTGCTTTTTCCTTTCCAGCCCTTTTTGTCTAAACATTTGTCTCTTTGATTACAATGTGACCTTTTAAAAATGGCTCAGATCGTATGTGATCAAGCCAGGAGTTAAATTGTGTTACCTTTCGCACTGCAGGTCAAGACCTTACTACTGAGGTATTTATAGCCCATTAGTGGACATAGAAGCAAGTTATACAGTTACAAGTACAATTAGTACACCAGTACCATAAAAAATCACTTAACAGCATGAGAAAAAAGAGCTGAATTTTATGAGACCGGTTGAACAAAAAAACCTTTTAAATTGTCAAATGTAAAAACACATACCAGACCAAGTAAGTGTATGAGCTACAATTTGAAGGTTCCTGTATAGCGGAAATGTGCAACATTTGAACCCAAGGGATACTTTTAAGTAGTTATTTGTGTTTTTTCTTTCTTTCACACAAATTGACCTGACCTTGGTTTTATACTAATGTCATACAGGTTGAGCCTTTTAAGCCCAGCAGGTTTCCTGTACAGACTAAAACAGTCATGCAATAAGATCCTTCAGTACCACTTAAAATAGAATTCATTGAAATTTAATTTCCGTTCTGACTTTGCTGGACCCATTATTTAAAACAAGGTTAGTGTCATAAATTATGAGAAGTTTGTGAATAAAAACTTGTTATAAGTTCTAGGTGCTTCGCAAAGACTTCCCAGATGTCTGCAGGTGTCAATATGCCCATATTTTTGAAAGAAACTCTAAATCTTCAGAGTTGATTAGGTGTGACATTTCAAACATTTCACAGCCATTTAAACACATATAGGTTGTAACCCATACTAAGGACTGCTGCACCCTTCAACTCGGTCATGCCCAGGCAATTTTAATAAACTAAGCTTTTAAGTCTTTGTACCTTGGACAGCCTCTCTTGTTATACTCATTTAATTTACTTTAATTGTTGAAATGGAGTTGGGTCCACAGTACAATACTTTTTGAAATAGCAGGCATATTGCCAGCTTTCCTCCATTTCTGTAGTGTTCCTTATTAGTATGTACAAGTGAGATTTTTATCAATGTTCCTATCTTTATGAGACTTTTAAACTTCTTCTGACTAATGGCTGAACTTGTGACCTCCTAATCTAAATAGATTGTGTGGTAACCACTGCCATTTAGTTGGTTGGTGTGTTTGATAGCGCAAGGATTGGAGTTTTAGTGTTAGATGTTAGCAAATTATTTTTGTGTGGTTTTCAATCTATATGTTAATAAGAGTTTAAAAGTCATACATGTGTTTGCTTCTGTCTTTCAGATCAGAGGAGGAAAACTTATGATCACAAATGCCCGGAAGAACGATGCTGGCAAATATGTGTGCGTTGGGACCAATATGGTGGGCGAGCGAGACAGTGAAATTGCTGAGCTCACTGTTCTAGGTAATGTAAATATAAAATATTGTATACATGTTTTGTATTCAAGTAATTTAGTTTAAAAACCATCTGGTAGGATCACTTCATGTAATATATTCAATGTACCAGATTCACTGCTGTTAGCATCCCACAGGGACCATACATTGGACTTAATCCAAACAATGGAGGGGACAAGGACAATATTATTACTAATGACAGTGTGTACGACATAATGCTGAATAATGTAAGGAGTTTAATTTCACTGTGCAGAGCGTCCTAGCTTTGTGAAAAGGCCTAGCAGCCAGTCTGTGCTTGTGGATGAGAGCGTGGAATTTCGGTGCGAGGCCAGAGGGGACCCAGTACCTGCAGTGAGATGGCGTAAGGAAGATGGAGACTTACCAAAAGGAAGGTATGTGACTCTGCTAAAGCTTCCAGCCTCATCTTCTTCTTAGCCATTATGCAAAAAGTGAGGACAAGACGAAGAGTCCCAGAAGGGCAAGGGGCTTCATTTTTTTTTTTAATCCTTTAATATTTTATTTTACTTTTCCATGTATGATGGATGTTTTTTTTTTTTTTAATGTTGGGTCTAAAATACAGCAAAGCCTTTTCCTCCCTAGGGTAAAATCCATTAGCAAGTGGTCACATACTTGAACAGAAAAAGACATCTGGTCAAATGTTTGTTGAAAAGGGGAACACGGAACACTTGCTGTGGACCACACTGGGTTATACAACATCCTAATTGAACACCAGCTGATCTAAATCACACCATAGCAATGAAGAATTATCAGACAGCTGCCCAAATGTCACTGTACACCACAGTTGCAATTATAGTTTCAGAATCCCACAGAAGCAGTCAGACTGTCAATTAATACAATGATGAGCAAGGAGCCGAGGCTGTCATTTGTCCTTTTGACACAAAGGATTTTAAGCCCAAAGGATTGCGGAGTTATTAAGTAGGTTATTGTTTTGTTCAAATATTGAATAGCTGTCACAAGTTATGGTTGATCTGATTTAAGGTTTGAAATTCGTGATGATCACACCTTGAAGATACGGCGGGTGACAGGAGCTGATGTGGGGTCGTACTCCTGCATTGCAGAAAACATGGTGGGAAAAACTGAAGCTTCTGCCACTTTGACGGTGCATGGTAAGAACGTATTTATTGTGAAATTGCAGACACTGCAGTTAAGGTTGCTAGAAAAGATACAGTGTGGGAGAGGTTGCAAATATGATGAATGTTTCACAAGGAGGCATTCACTAGGACAGGGGGTATATGAACATTTTCAGCACAGGAGCAATTTAGTATTATGGTAATGTCTGTGCAGCTGGAGGTTGCAATCGTCTAGAACTAGGTCTTATATAGCAGAAGTGTATGCAAATTGAGCACTGGGGTTCAATACAAGGTCAGATGTCTTAGTAGTAAATACAGGGCATAAAAAGGCAGTTGGGTATATTGTTTGAACTAGGTACATGGACTAGACTAGGAAGTTCATTCATTATTTAAACATAACAAACAAGAGTTACCATAAGGAAGAACAGCAAGAAGTAAGACTTGCTTACTTTTTGCTTACTTTAGAAACCCTTGAATCTTTTTTCTCATTTATACAATATGCTCAAAATATAATATGGTAGCTTAAAATATAATTTTTACAACTGCTGTATACTGTGACGCCTTCTGAGATTACTATCGTTGAATGGAATGGTAACTGGACAAGAACTGTTTCCAGTTGCCTGATACGCATCTCAACACCCAGGCATCACCAGTCAGAACTCTCCGTGACCTTAGTCAGAAGATATGTGAGGGCTTGGCACCCATTCAGAACCTACCTCTCTGCATTGAAAAACCTACAAGTTGGGTTTATTGCATAATTAGTTTAGTTAGCTTTGTTTGTTCTTGTCAAGGCCAGTTTGAGACAGAAGATTAAAATTGATTTAGATAATTTCCTGTACTGGGGTCATGAGTTCTTGGGAATCTGATTTGAATCAGTTCTAAAGTACTCATAATAAAAGAAAAAACAAATGTTACAGCCTTCTGTCCTTCTAATCAAACTAGTACTGTAGGAATAGGAATGTCTGCTGTTGTTTTTTTTTTTGTTTGTTTTTTAAATCCATTCAGGATTTTTTTTTTTTTAAGGCATTAACTGAATACCAATTGCTCACCACTTCCCTATTTTTTCAGTCATATATGTAGTAATTGTACATAGATAATGTACATCGCAAGTATTAGTAATATGTACTGGACTAACTAATTTCCCTGCTTATCAGCTACTTTTGAAACTGTTACAGTAGAGGTTCATAATGACTTTTGAGAAGACAAAGGAGCTATAACAGTTATAACATCTGACATTTGGCAATGCAGCTGTATTTTTTTCATATTTATTTTTATAATATTTTAAAACCAGTTTTATTTCATTATCGTGTATAAGTGTTAGCGGTGTTTTGTTTTTATTTTGTTGCACTTTCAGAATTAAAAACTCTTCGTTTTACACCAACTTTGAAACATTTGTTTGTAATTGCCTTATGTTTAGCGCTTCAGTATGAAAGCATATATATATATATATATATATATATATATATATATATATATATATATATATATATATATATATATATATATATATATATATACACAGTACTGTGCAAAAGTTTTAGGCAGGTTTGAAAAATGCTGTAAAGTAAGAATGCTTTCAAAATAGACATGTTAATAGATTATATTTATCAATTAACTAAATGCAAAGTGAGTGAACAGAAGAAAAATCTAAATCAAATCCATATTTGGTGTGACCACCCTTTCCCTCCAAAACAGCATCAATTCTTCTAGGTACACTTGCACAAAGTCAGGGATTTTGTAGGCATATAGTCAGGTGTATGATTAAACAATTATACCAAACAGGTGCTAATGATCATCAATTCAATATGTAGGTTGAAACACAATCATTAACTGAAACAGAAACAGCTGTGTAGGAGGAATAAAAGTGGGTGAGGAACAGCCAAACTCAGCTAACAAGGTGAGGTTGCTGAAGACAGTTTACTGTCAAAAGTCATACACCATGGCAAGACTGAGCACAGCAACAAGACACAAGGTAGTTACACTGCATCAGCAAGGTCTCTCCCAGGCAGAAATTTCAAGGCAGACAGGGGTTTCCAGATGTGCTGTCCAAGCTCTTTTGAAGAAGCACAAAGAAACGGGCAGCGTTGAGGACCGTGAGCGCAGTGGTCGGCCAAGGAAACTTACTGCAGCAGATGAAAGACACATCATGCTTACTTCCCTTCGCAATTGGAAGATGTCCAGCAGTGCCATCAGCTCAGAACTGGCAGAAAACAGTGGGACCCTGGTACACCCATCTACTGTCCGGAGAAGTCTGGTCAAAAGCGGCCAAAAAGCCATACCTCCGACGTGGAAACAAGGCCAAGCGACTCAACTATGCACGAAAACACAGGGGTGCAGAAAAATGGCAGCAGGTGCTCTGGACTGATGAGTCAAAATTTGAAATATTTAGCTATAGCAGAAGGCAGTTTGTTCGCCGAAGGGCTGGAGAGCGGTACACGAATGAGTGTCTGCAGGCAACAGTGAAGCATGGTGGAGGTTCCTTGCAAGTTTGGGGCTGCAAATGGAGTTGGGGATTTGGTCAGAATTAATGGTCTCCTCAATGCTGAGAAGTACAGGCAGATACTTTATCCATCATGCAATACCATCAGGGAGGCATCTGATTGGCCCCAAATTTATTCTGCAGCATGACAACGACCCCGAACATACAGCGAAAGTCATTAAGAACTATCTTCAGCGTAAAGAAGAACAAGGAGTCCTGGAAGTGATGGTATGGCCCCCACAGAGCCCTGATCTCAACATCATCGAGTCTGTCTGGGATTACATGAAGAGAGAGAAGCAACTGAGGCTGCCTAAATCCACAGAAGAACTGTGGTTAGTTCTCCAAGATGTTTGGGCCAACCTACCTGCCGAGTTCCTTCAAAAACTGTGTGCAAGTGTACCTAGAAGAATTGATGCTGTTTTGAAGGCAAAGGTTGGTCACACCAAATATTGATTTGATGTAGATTTTTCTTCTGTTCACTCACTTTGCATTTTGTTAATTGATAAATATAAACTATTAACATGTCTATTTTTGAAAGCATTCTTACTTTACAGCATTTTTTCACACCTGCCTAAAACTTTTGCACAGTACTGTATATATATATACAGTACTGTGCAAAAGTTTTAGGCAGGTGTGAAAAAATGCTGTAAAGTAAGAATGCTTTCAAAAATAGACATGTTAATAGATTATATTTATCAATTAACTAAATGCAAAGTGAGTGAACAGAAGAAAAACCTAAATCAAATCCATATTTGGTGTGAGCACCCTTTGCCTTCAAAACAGCATCAAGCATCAATTCTTCTAGGTACACTTGCACACAGTTTTTGAAGGAACTCGGCAGGTAGGTTGGCCCAAACATCTTGGAGAACTAACCACAGTTCTTCTGTGGATTTAGGCAGCCTCAGTTGCTTCTCTCTTCATGTAATCCCAGACAGACTCGATGATGTTGAGATCAGGGCTCTGTGGGGCCATACCATCACTTCCAGGACTCCTTGTTCTTCTTTATGCTGAAGATAGTTCTTAATGACTTTCGCTGTATGTTTGGGGTCGTTGTCATGCTGCAGAATAAATTTGAGCCAATCAGATGCCTCCCCTGATGGTATTGCATGATGGATAAAGTATCTGCCTGTACTTCTCAGCATTGAGGAGACCATTAATTCTGACCAAATCCCCAACTCCATTTGCAGAAATGCAGCCCCAAACTTGCAAGGAACCTCCACCATGCTTCACTGTTGCCTGCAGACACTCATTCGTGTACGTTCTCCAGCCCTTCGGCGAACAAAGTGCCTTCTGCTACAGCCAAATATTTCAAATTTTGACTCATCAGTCCAGAGCACCTGCTGCCATTTTTCTGCACCCCAGTTCCTGTGTTTTCATGCAGAGTTGAGTCGCTTGGCCTTGTTTCCACGTCGGAGGTATGGCTTTTTGGCCGCAAGTCTTCCATGAAGGCCACTTCTGACCAGACTTCTCCGGACAGTAGATGGGTGTACCAGGGTCCCACTGTTTTCTGCCAGTTCTGAGCTGATGGCACTGCTGGACATCCTCCGATTACGAAGGGAAGTAAGCATGATGTGTCTTTCATCTGCTGCAGTAAGTTTCTTGGCCGACCACTCGCGCTCACGGTCCTCAACGCTGCCCGCTTTCTTTGTGCTTCTTCAAAAGAGCTTGGACAGCACATCTGGAAACCCTGTCTGCCTTGAAATTTCTGCCTGGGAGAGACCTTTGCTGATGCAGTATAACTACCTTGTGTCTTGTTGCTGTGCTCAGTCTTGCCATGGTGTATGACTTTGACAGTAAACTGTCTTCAGCAACCTCACCTTGTTAGCTGAGTTTGGCTGTTCCTCACCCAGTTTTATTCCTCCTACACAGCTGTTTCTGTTTCAGTTAATGATTGTGTTTCAACCTACATATTGAATTGATGATCATTAGCACCTGTTTGGTATAATTGTTTAATCATACACCTGAGTATATGCCTACAAAATCCCGGACTTTGTGCAAGTGTACCTAGAAGAATTGATGCTGTTTTGAAGGCAAAGGGTGGTCACACCAAATATGGATTTGATTTAGATTTTTCTTCTGTTCACTCACTTTGCATTTAGTTAATTGATAAATATAATCTATTAACATGTCTATTTTTGAAAGAATTCTTACTTTTACAGCATTTTTTCACACCTGCCTAAAACTTTTGCAATAGTATATATATATATATATATATATATATATATATATATATATATATATATATATATATATATATATATATATTAAAAACAAATCTTGGCATGTACAAAACCAAGCTTTCAAAAGTAGTTCTAGTTTGATAGCTTGCAATAAAAGCAATACAAAGTAAAATCCCAGGCTGGAGAATTCTGACATGTTTTCAATTTCGACCTTTCATTTTCAAATCTGAATGGATAATTGCTACACACTGAGCAGAGGAAAGCACATGTAGAAGTGATGGGCTGAAAGATGTCAAATCTGTTTTCCTCTTGTCTTTCCACTTCAGATTATATATGCCCCCTCCCTCCACAAAAAAAAAAAATTCTCATCAAGCTATTTTTGCCGTCCTTTGTTGCCCCTGAAGGAAATGAGACATAACAAAATGACTGTCTGACAACTGCATATCTTGACTTGAGTGATACTCGCAGCTTCAGATTGCGCTGCTAAGGTTACTGAACGCATGCAAAAGCAAGGAAATCTACAGGGAACCTTATAGTTCTTCTTGCCAAGGCACACTAGAGTTGAATTGTTTTTTGACAGACCTGGATTCAGATAAACTGCAAGATTTTTTTTTTTTAATTCATCTATGTAAATTTGTGTAGAAGACAACATGGGAAAATAACAGTATATCACATTTTGGATCTATTTGTATCATGCATTGGTATGTTTTATGTGGTGCTGGTGGTGTGTTAAATGGGGTACCAGTATGTCATTTCTAATCAACTTTTATCTGCACTATCTATGTAAAAAGATGTTGTTTTCTCTTGTAGAACATTTTAAAAGCATTTTCTTCATATACTATGTAATTCATACATAGGACATTGTTTTTTGGCAAACAAACAATCTAGGAGTAGGTTGACTTGATCCGACATTTGAAAGTGAATGGGGCAGACCCCTTGTTCTGTGGCTCAGATATTTTAAATCGACCTTGACTAGGAGAACAGGAAGCCAGGCATGAATGGATGCTAATTTATACAGCTTGCTGTTACTCAAACTATATCCTGCTACTTTACACTTAACAGAAAGAGTTGGTGGCACACAGCAATCCACTATGCGGTAGACCTCCATTTGTGTTCACTTGCCAGAGAATTTTAAAGCTCAATATTCAGTACTTTGTTCATTTTTTTGTTAAATAAAATTAAATTAGAATTGCTCTTAACAAGTTTGTCTTGCTAAAATGTTTGTATACACCTTAATGCAGTTCAGTGCAGGCGCCCTGCATACAGTATGTATTTTACAGTAATTACTCCGTGTTATTGGTTCTGCAGAAAATCTAATTCAGCTTTATTGGCATCCTTAGTTCAAGTTACAAGACCTATACTATTGTTTTTTGGGTTGTTTTTTTTTTTGCTTTAGAATGTAGGTCTATGTTTATCAATTGAAAGATGTTGCTACTGTTGTCACCTGGGTAGGACAGAGAAAAGTAAGATTAAAATCTCAATGACCCATGATCGCTTAATTACTTTTAAAGAAAAAAAAAATGATTCTGTACGCCAATTAAAACCACTTCAGTTTTCACTTTTTTCAAGCATTAGTTTAAGGGAAAGAATCAAGTTTGGCTTAAGTTCCAAGAACCTTTAAACGTGCATGTAAAGAAATTTAAAATGAGTTAAGAGATTTAAAACGAGTTGGATTGGGTCTGCCAAGAAAGAATATAATTCCTCACTCACTTTTGCAATTTCAAATAAGACTGCAGGTCTTTGATTTCTAATGTAACATAAAAATATAAAGTAACAACCACCTTAAATGTATATAATTTTTTTTTTTTTTTTAAGATTTATGGTGCACGACAAATTTAAAGAAAGCCCTATTCTAGCAATATTTGAATTTTCAAACTTTGATTTATGTTGAGCACAGTAGCTTTAGTATATCTTAATTTGTCAGGAAATGGGGCTGGTGGCAAAGTTCAAGTGATCTCTGAACCAGATTTGTGCTGTTCGGCTCAGTTGCCTTCAGTGGGAGTAAAGGGCAAGTCACACTACAGCGTTTATTTGCGGCGTTTTTTGTTTTGAAAAATCGAACCTATGGAGTTGGTTCAGCAGGTTCAATGTCTGGACGAAAAACGCTGCGATTTCCACAGAGTCCTTCTACATTTGAAGGCAATATGAATCGGATGCAGGCTCCAGCATTGTTCCGATAAATGAGAGAAAAAAAGGGGATGAATGTGGGGTTCACTTTATAATAAAATACACGCAGCAGACAAAAAATACTGATGTGTAAAACAAATAACTAATCAAATAAAAGCAGAAGTAGCCAATTTGATTTAATTTCATTAAGTAAGTAATAAGACCCGACACAGAGGGTATTACCAGGGGATTCACCTGATTCAGTCGAGGGAGGGCGCTATTACAACCAAACAGTGTATATATACCCGATGTGGAGGGTCTTATTACTTATATACACCACTGTTACAGCAAAAATAACTAAAGTTTGTATTTATTTTAACTGAATGTATTTCTTTTTTTATTTTTTGTGTGTATTAATACAAAAATCGCTGCAAAACGGCTGCCGTAAAAAACGCTGTAGTGTGTTTAGCCCTTAAATCTGGCTTTGCATTAAAGGAAATGTAAACCTGTGTTTTAAAGTTTAATTGCAGACTCAAATTATTGTCACTGAAAAGATGCTAAAATAATAATTAAACATTATTAACAACCAAGCTGTATGTGAATTACAGATTTTATATCCCACCCCCTGTTCCAGACTGCCATATTTATGCATCTCTGTAGCAATTTGTCTTTGGGCATGTGATATGAAAACTCCAATTCACATTGGCACTCATTATTTTCACTGGAATTCATTTTTGTAATAAACAACGTCATTGTGTGATGTGTATGCTTTGTAACGACCTAGGCAAAACAGCTATAGTAATCAAGTTTGCACATAAGGCTACCACAGCAAATATTTATTATTATTATTTTTTATTATTTGTTTATTTAGCAGACGCCTTTATCCAAGGCAACTTACAGAGACTAGGGTGTGTTAACTATGCATCAGCTGCAGAGTCACTTACAACTACGTCTCACCCAAAAGACGGAGCACAAGGAGGTTAAGTGAATTGCTTAAGGTCACACAATGAGTCAGTGGCTGAGATGGGATTTGAACTGGGGACCTCCTCGGTTACAAGCCCATTTCTTTAACCACTGGACCACACAGCCTCCTAATCTGACAGTGACCGTGGTGTCCCCTATTCCACACTTCTGATATCAGCTACTTTACAATATATATTTAAAAAGTATTAAATATAATAAAAGCTTTGTTGTGTTGTATGTAAACTCTTTTTTTTTATTTATACACCCACTGGTTTTTTCTTTAGAAAAAACCTCCATTTCAAACAAATGATTTCAAATAAGAAATAAAGCCTTAAATATTTGTTACATACCATTTATAATGTCAGGGATTTGTTAGTGGGATTGGGCTCTTACTAATAGAATTTTTATGCCTATCCTCACTTGACCCAAAGGGACTGTCAGATGTGGAATGGCAGAGTAGCTTTCATACACCCACTTGTAAAGTGTATCAAAGCCACAAAACTACTCAAAGCACCTTACAATCAAAATACTTTTAGGGCCCTAGCTTGAAGCAACATCCAAGGCAAAGGTGTTTTTTTTTTGAGGAATAAAACCATTGTAACAAGAGAACGCCGTCGAGGAACAACTTGCAGGAAGAGGTCATTTATTTTTGCCTTTCTAAACAGTCCTTAAACTTCTTAGATGTGATGTGCTTGTTTAGTATTTATGTCAACCAGTTAAACTGGAAAGATTCAGAGCAATTACACACATCTCATGGTATTTTCTATTTTTTAAAATAATGACTAAAGTGATTCAAAATGTGTATAAAGAACCCACAACAACTCCTTGGTTCAATTGCAGTCCAAAAATTATGAATAAAGTGCTGATAGCATTATTTACTGTTTTAGAAGTCACAAAAAGGGGTTTCCCTGGCAGTGCTGAATATATTATGCTGTAATTGTATTTGGCTGTATATGACTTGTAAGTCAGTCAGTTGATTACACTTATTGTGACTTAATATTCTCCAATTTTATTTAACACCACAAACAAATATGGTAAGTAAAACAAGTGTATTTTAACTGTCCTAGATACTGCTCCTTTTACTGTATTTAAAGTGTATTTTTCTTATGCACAAAAATCTTCTGGTTGTTTTTATGTTTGCATCATTTTATATTTATTTTCTTATATGTTTCTGTTTTGTTTTAGTTGTATCTGGTAAGTTGAAATTTCATTCGTCACCTATTCATCGCACTGACAGCGACAGGATGTTGTCAGGCCCCATCCTTCCATCACCTTTCTTCTCCTTCCACCACCAATCAACTTTCATGTTTCAGTTGTGATTGGCAACAGTGAAAGAATGGACAGCACATGCTTCACATAATGTATGGGTAACTGATTCTAAGGGACAAGGTAACCTTAAGATTTTTCTACATTTATTTGTGATAGTATTATTATTATTATTATTATTATTATTATTATTATTATTATTATTATTTTATAGAAATCATGAACTAGATATATAGTAGATGCAGAAATATTCAATATC
>CM060255.1:41717729-41745880 GCA_030684275.1 Acipenser oxyrinchus oxyrinchus
TAGAATCAGAATTGTTTTCGCCAGATCTTGAGATGTTTGCGTTTTGATTTGAGAGAAATTAGAAGCATTTGCTCTGGCAACGAGGGCAGCAAGGATTTGCCCACAACAGTGGAGGTGCTGCTGTTTCCCACAGAAGCACTATGCTGCAGGGTCACGCAATAGAAAAGGGAACATTATTATTATTATTATTATTATTATTATTATTATTATTATTATTATTATTATGCCCCTCCATAACGTTCATGCTACCAACGGTCATCTTAATCAGAAAATATAGGCTTTTACTATAAATTACAGATTGATTCATATGTTTGCTCATGTATTAGTCGACCCCCCCCAACTTCAGGATTGTGTTTTGGGTTTAAAACACAATGACGGCTGCCTATCTAATTTCAGCAAGTAATGTAAATATGTCAGGGCTAAAGTCGACTGTTAGCTCAATGCTATCCATGCATAACAACTGATAGGAACAGTATGTAAACACTGCTCTTTCAGACAGTGGATGTCAAATCATGACTTTTGCAAGTCCTAGATTATGGATAGTTTGAACCTCTAGGACATGCCATGTTGCTTGATTTATGAGTAGGGTCTAATAGGATTAAAGAAGAGATGTACATGCTGGTTACAATTATGTATAAGGAGATGTTTTCGAGAAAACAGTGATGAATTGCCTAAAACTATGTTAAGTTGGTTGGTGCCATTGAACTGAAGTTGAATGATTTGATTACTGTCAAGGGTTGATTGAAGTCAGGGGGTATTTGGTGAGCAAAACTGAAAACATTCAGAAAATGTATCAATAATCAGTTGAAGACAAGGGTGCACCAGCTGTATTATTTGAAAGAAATATTAATGTAAGGCTGCAAAAGACGGGGAAAAATATTCGACTACAGTTTAGATTTGAGAAAGCTGTTTTGTGCCATAATGCATATTTCCCATTTTACTACTTAACGTAGCACAGATAAAATATTGCAGGGTGTTTCTAATAAGTGAAGTATGTTATGGATATGATATAATATCTTAATAGCTGTATATTCTGAAAGTAGTTACTAATGGTAAAGGTTTATTTTGACTAGTATTAGACTAAATCCATCTGTATGATGAGTGCAGGCCTCTCAGCTGCCCTAGTTTAATTTACAGTACTGCTTTTTGGAGCTGTCCGTCAAAACAAAATGTTCATGTTTCTTTAAGCAAAGGTTAATGGCTACTAATTGTTTGTGAAAATGAATAAATAATCCAGCTGCAGACAGATAAAAAGCAGTCCGTTTGCGTTTCCATAGCAATGGGAGAAGTGGTTCTACATTCCAATTGAGGGAAAGACCCTGAACCAGGTGACCTGTCTTCAATGAGCCAGGTGCCTGCTGTTCAAATCTATACAGGCATTAAACAAATCAGCTTATGAGGAAACGAAATGGAATGCTTTTTCAGGTGAAGGGGATGGTACTTGTTTGTAAAGTCCAAGTAAATATGTATATGCCAGATTGCTATTTTATAGCCTTTAAGTCTTTTATTCAAGGCCAGATTTTACAGTTATTTAAACCCAGCTAAAAACTGTTATGCTTTTGTTAACCATATTTAATAAAAAAAAACAGAACTTGACACAGTTGAAGCAGTTAGGCTCTTTTATCTCTTAAATCACATCTGTCTGTGTGGAAAATTTCTTCCAGCAGTGGACATTTGAAAGAATAGGCAGGTCAGGATTGTCTTAACACTAATTATTGATGTGTTATTAAATACCAAATATAAACTACTACTACATTTTTCATTACTATATGAAAAATCACCCTTTTAGTATGTAAAATGAAATAGTGCAGCTTATACTGATATAAAAGTCTACTAAATGCAGTAGATATACTTTCATTTTACCACAGGGTTATTTAATTGCAGGAGCCCAGCAGTAGGATTCAATGAAGTGATTTCCCTTCTTGGCATGCAGTAAGACAATCCTGAGATCATTTGGATCCACTAGGAAACATTTACAGCTTGAGATTTGCAAATTGGAATGAAAATGTCCACTTCCTAATTCTATTTCTTTAAGTAAAATTCCCCAAAGACTTCATGATTAGTGTTTTGTGCCTGTATCCAACCGCATTTGTATGCTAACAGTATTGCTTTGTTGATGCTCCTGGCTGTTTTTAAGGTAAATTCCAAAGCACTAATTTGAATATGCCATAGAAACATGCCTGGTAAAAATTGAAACATGTATTTGAACGTGTATTATTTTAATTAGCTAGGGCTTGTTTTTCTAAGGTCAACTCCTGCTGCGAATGATTAGAAAATTGTTTCCAGTTGTAAAAATGTGATTTCCTTTCTCTCGCTTTCTCTTTTTGGCAGTTGTATCAGACAGACCTCCTCCTGTTATTAAACAGGGCCCTGTGAACCAGACTGTGGCTGTGGATGGTACCATAGTGCTCAGCTGTTTGGCTACTGGCACTCCACCTCCCACCATCTTGTGGAGGAAGGACGGGGGGCTCGTCTCTACCCATGATTCCCGTGTCAAACAGCAGGAGACGGGAGCCCTCCAAATCCGATATGCCAAGGTACAAGCACCTCACATCAGCCACGTTGCCCCAGGCTTTCAGCACTTAATCTCCTTGTGGTGCATTAATTAAATGTTAATTAGCTGTATTAACAATGTCTTAAATTATGGAAATAACCCCTTCGGATCCTGTTGTCATTCCATATTCATAAAAATAAATACAATTATATGTAAAAAATAATAATAATAATAATAAGTCGTCCCTATTGGCAATAACTACTACAAGACTTTATATATATATATATATATATACAGTACTGTGCAAACGTTTTAGGCAGGTGTGAAAAAATGCTGTAAAGTAAGAATGCTTTCAAAAATAAACATGTTAATAGATTATATTTATCAATTAACTAAATGCAAAGTGAGTGAACAGAAGAAAAATCTAAATCAAATCCATATTTGGTGTGACCACCCTTTGCCTTCAAAACAGCATCAATTCTTCTAGGTACACTTGCACAAAGTCAGGGATTTTGTAGGCATATAGTCAGGTGTATGATTAAACAATTATACCAAACAGGTGCTAATGATCATCAATTCAATATGCAGGTTGAAACACAATCATTAACTGAAACAGAAACAGCTGTGTAGGAGGAATAAAACTGGGTGAGGAACAGCCAAACTCAGCTAACAAGGTGAGGTTGCTGAAGACAGTTTACTGTCAAAAGTCATACACCATGGCAAGACTGAGCACAGCAACAAGACACAAGGTAGTTATACTGCATCAGCAAGGTCTCTCCCAGGCAGAAATTTCAAGGCAGACAGGGGTTTCCAGATGTGCTGTCCAAGCTCTTTTGAAGAAGCACAAAGAAACGGGCAATGTTGAGGACCGTGAAGCGCAGTGGTCGGCCAAGAAACTTACTGCAGCAGATGAAAGACACATCACGCTTACTTCCCTTCATGTCGGAAGATGTCCAGCAGTGCCATCAGCTCAGAATTGGCAGAAAACAGTGGGACCCTGGTACACCCATCTACTGTCCGGAGAAGTCTGGTCAGAAGTGGCCTTCATGGAAGACTTGCGGCCAAAAGCCATACCTCCGGCGTGGAAACAAGGCCAGCGACTCAACTATGCACGAAAACACAGGAACTGGGGTGCAGAAAAATGGCAGCAGGTGCTCTGGACTGATGAGTCAAAATTTGAAATATTCGGCTGTAGCAGAAGGCAGTTTGTTAGCGAAGGGCTGGAGAGCGGTACACGAATGAGTGTCTGCAGGCAACAGTGAAGCATGGTGGAGGTTCCTTGCAAGTTTGGGGCTGCATTTCTGCAAATGGAGTTGGGGATTTGGTCAGAATTAATGGTCTCCTCAATGCTGAGAAGTACAGGCAGATACTTATCCATCATGCAATACCATCAGGGAGGCATCTGATTGGCCCCAAATTTATTCTGCAGCATGACAACGACCCCAAACATACAGCGAAAGTCATTAAGAACTATCTTCAGCGTGCTAGGTTTGCATACGCAAAGGGAATATAACATGGTCTCTCACTGATAGATTCTTACAGTTTTCAGATCGTCCTAAAGGAATAAAAAGCGCAAACCTTTGGTCTGTCTATGCATGGATTCTGCAATATCATTATACAAATAAGATTTTGTCATTAATTTACATTAATCCTTTCCCCTTGAGACTGTCTGCAACAACAAAACAAAAAAAATCACTCCCATGTGAAATACTGTAACAGCTGTTTACAGAAGAGTAACTTCAAAGAGCTGTCAGTAGCAGTTCCTTTGTTAGTAGGATGTCTGAAGTGTGGCGAGTTCAAGCTGTCAAAATCACAATGAGTTGCTTCCTGACAACACCAAAAGTTAGTTGTTGTGGACTGAGAAGGCTATTCCAAGGCCATTTATTTTAATTAACCAGAACATTTCTCATTTTAAACTTCCAATTATTTTTGAGTGTCATTTTTACACAGCATGTTTAACTTTCAGATTTAACCATAATGAATGCTTTGGAAACTGAGCATCCTTCAAGCAGGATTCATGTGTGAAAATATATCAGTATCTTTATTATATATACAATTATATATATATATATATATATATATATATATATATAGTACTGTGCTGCAAAAGTTTTAGGCAGGTGTGAAAAAATGCTGTAAAGTAAGAATGCTTTCAAAAATAGACAGGAATGAGTAGCTTAATATTTTATTTATATTGGGGTGCACCGAAGCATTTTATTTTACCAGTTTGTAGTTGTTTCAGCTTCAAGCTTATTAACATATTATAACACTTCCCATATGTTTCCATTTAAACTGACAGGATTCAGACTAATGTTTATTTGTATAAAATGTGATTAAAAGTGTCATGATTGGTTGCATCCTGGTTACATCATACGTCAGCTATTGAAAGGGAAAATGTTCCATAAAAGAATAGGTAAGGAAGCAATGGTTGAATTAATCAATTGGACAATATGGACCAGTTTTCCAAATCTGCTATAGCCTATATATTCATACTATGTCCACATCCCATAATCTTTTATTTTTTTTATTTTTGTCTTGGCTTTCATACCCTTTAATTCCTAAAATCCCCTAAACAAGGTCTGTGTTGAGCATTGTGTAGAGGACCTCCTGTTTGGAGGCTTAGGGCTAGAGTGGCTTCACAGTCAGAGCCTGTAAATGCCTGCTTCTCAGTCAGCAGGGACTCTCTGGATCAGCAGTGACCTTCACAGCAGGAAAAGTGTGATACAGAATAAAAAGACATTAGGCTGATTTGTGATTCTGTACTGGCTTTCAGAGCTGGGGTATGATAAAAAATATATATACTTTTTTTATCAGAAAAAAGTTGCTACTGGCACTTTTTGAGAACACAGCAACACATAGTAATAACATATAATGGCTATGACACAAACATCCTAATCAAATATCATAATTTACATTTTGAAGTTGGGGGGGTCTTTCTGTTGGATTGTTACAATAGTATGTACTATACATGCGTAACCCTCAACCAAAGTGTATGTCAAGGGATTACTTTAGATTTTACTTTAGACTAATGAAAACAAAAGCTATATATTGAGCCAGTTTGACTGCTGAAAACATGTACACCTATAAGCATTGCTAAAAGAACCAGCACTTCCTGATCTTTCCCATATGTTTGCCATGAGTAACTGATCTGGAAACTAAGCTTCTCAAGGGTGTGTTTGGTTCCTAGTCTTATGGTCATACTGGTGCTCAGTGTAAACTCCTGCAAGGCAGCCACCCACCCTCTCATAGCATGGAAGCTAATCTGTTGAGACGGACAACAGACAAGATCTATAAATCAGCTGCATCTCAGCTGAATGTTAAAATTCTTTTATTTTTATTTTTTATGAATACATGAGGATAGCTTCACGTTATCACACAGACATATTTTAAAAGTAAAATAAATTTGAGGATTATCGTCCTTCGGATGAGGCGTAAACCTGAGGTCCTATTGTAAGTGACACTACAGCAGCACTTGTTGAAGCATAGTTCACCCCTAGTCTCCCCTAGTCGCTTTGGATAAAAGCATCTGCTAAATGACTAAATAATAATGACTAATTGTTGTTGTTGTTGTTATCTCCTCCTTAAAACCCATTGTTGAGAAAACCCACTGCTGCATTTTATGAAGGGCCTTTGTAGTAATCTGTTGCTGTCTTCTGTCAGCCCTTATTCAATCAAACTATATAAATATGTACAGCTATGATATACTGGTATTGCTTGAATTACAGAAAATCTACAAAAATATATATCCATCGCCAGTGTATGCTGCAGATTCCTCATATGAAGTGTGACAGAGATAAAAAAAAAAATAATAACTTGACTTGCTGTGTTTTTTTCTTTTCTGCAAGCTAAATACATTTTAATTGTATTGAATTGTGAAAGATCATAAACATAATCAAATACATTATCGTTTATATTTATTTGTCACTAAAATATCCCATTTGTTTTGCTTTAGCACAGAGCAACTTGACCAGCTGCCACAAGCCAACTCTATTTTGAGGCTCAAAATCTGTACTGTTGTTCTACAAGTAGAACAAGCTGAGGGAGCATCAGATGCTTGATTAACTATACCATTTTCTTGGATATAACATTATATTCATGAACGTAATGTGCTTGGGGAATGTTACATCCTACAAAGTGAGTCGGGGGAAAGGTCTCAAATTAGTTTGCATTCATAAAATATTCTGTCCATTTGACTGTGAAATTCAGACACTTGCTGTTTGGCTGGGAGTGATAACATGATTACTAACCTTGGATCTTGCCTGTTTTAGAATGTTAATAAAGAGGGCTGCTGTGCTATCCATATTCATGGATTATAAATGGAACTGTAATTGCTTTTCCAGCCCACTGAGATTCCAACCATTCCAACTATTTGTTTCTGCTTTTCTCTCACAGTTGGGTGACACAGGCATGTACACCTGCATTGCTTCCACTCCAAGCGGAGAAGCTACATGGAGAGCCTACCTCGAAGTTCAAGGTAAATCAATGAGGGATGCTCTGCATGGTGAACATTTGCAATACAATGAGAAAGATTCAACCTGTAATTGCATCCCGAGCTTTCTGAATTGGTACTGGCCAAACACAAAAACCAATTGAAATACAAATAAAAATCATAACAGATTTTTGTATTTCTCTCCCTTGTGGTTTCTGCTTGAAAAGAATTTGGGGTTCCAGTACAGCCAGCAAGACCCACAGACCAATTTAATTCCAAGTGCACCTTCAAAACCTGAGGTAACTGATGTCAGCCGGGCTATGGTAACGTTGTCATGGCAACCAAACTTAAATTCAGGAGCCACCCCAACTTCTTACATCATTGAGGCTTTCAGGTAAGGATGAAACTTACAACCATAAATAACATCTGTTGTGTATACATACAGTATGTAATAAGAATAGTGCAAAAAGGGTCTAGATTATGGGATTTGGGACCAGCATTTTTGGATGTGTTTGGAAACAAACAAGGGCATAGGTTTCTTGTTTCTACACATAACGTTATTTAAGTGTTGCTAGTACTTATCCACTACCCTTTAGGAGGCCCGATGAGTTTATTTGTTTAGTATACACAGTATTAATTGCATTTTGAAACCTTTTCTACAGCCATGCATCTGGGAGCAGCTGGCAAACTGTAGCCGAGCATGTGAAGACAGAGACATACACTTTGAAAGGATTGAAACCCAGTGCTGTATATCTCTTTCTTGTAAGAGCTGTAAATGCTTATGGACTTAGTGATCCAAGTCCAATAGCTGATCCAGTTAAAACTCAAGGTAGGGACAATGTGTCTAATAAAACTGTGATAACTTGTTACTGTCATATTTGTCTGCTTCACAGTATCTGGCGTCCTGTCTCGAACAGGCACCAAATGCTACTAGGCTTTCTTTATTTAAGAGGCTCTTTTAATGTTATTGCTGGCAGATATTCCACCTACAAGTCAGGGAGTGGATCACAAACAAATCCAAAGGGAGCTAGGGATGTCATCATCCATCTCCACAACCCACAATTCTGTCTTCCTCCTCGGTCAAGATTCAGTGGACAGTAAGTAGTCCTGTGTATATAAGTATAATGGATGTAGAACATAAAACTGACTTGGCAGCTACAAAGCTGTCTTTTGAAACCATAAAGCAAGCCATGTGTTATAAGTCTGAGTTGTTCCAGGAGCTGTAAACAGGAACACATTTGTTGAATTTTGGGTTAATGATTTCCTTTGGGAAGAGAAGGGGTACTAACGCCCATAGGTATGCATCACCCATAAATGAAGTTAAAGGTGCCTGCCTACATTTTGTGGTGTGTTAAAGGGAAGTAGAGAGATAAAGCAGAAACATCTGCATTGAATGTACACCCTGTTTGTCAAAGTATCTTCACTTATCACAAAGACAAATTCATTTTACTTTCTATACTGAAGACACAGAATATAGGATGCTTGATGGGAGAAACATTCTTATTTTATTGTTTACAAAAACCGAAGATACCAGATGTTTTTACAACTAAGGAAATAAAATGTTCATTTTATAGACTTACAAATTTTGTCCCTAATACTATGCAAATATATCCCCGCTTTTTCAAGGCTTGTAAATTGACAGCAAGTAGATGTCTAACCAATTGCAGACATTTACAAAAGACTTTGATATGATCTCATTGCTGGGATTCTTGCTAAACATATTGCTGTGAAAAGTAACTGAACCGGAAACATTCACAGAGAGCAATTTCACAGTTTTTAGGGGATAATGGGTATACCGTAATACTCGTTTTGTGTGTGATTTCAGATGTTGTCCTGATTTAATAAGGTTAAAGCCCAACATTTCTTAAGCTGTAGTGGTTGCAGTTCAACTTTATACCAAGGGAACCTTTCTAACATGTTTTATATCCTGACATTTGTGTTATAAAATATGAAATTGTTAGGGATATTATTTTGTAAGTTTTTCCTAAAATTGTCAGCCTATAGCAAAAGTTCTCCAGTCAGGCATGTTTGATTTGACTAAGACTAGGGTAGTAAAAATACAAGTAAGCAACTACAGCACAATTTTTGCTTTGGGGCAACAAATCAATGCAGGTAACATGACTTTAAAAGGTACTCTCAGATAAGGAAGTATATAAATGCTTATTTGCCAGGCTTGTTGTGTAGATTTCATTTTTAGTGTTAAAAGACCCATTTGTGGAAGGCTGCAGTTTTTTCAGGTAGGATTTGGGGGAATTTATTTTTACATGTTTAATACAGAAATCAAAAACCTGCAGCTGAAGACAGTGATACATTTGAAAGCTTTCTATGTGGACCTGCAGTATCAAATGTTTTTTGCTTTGTAGGTGGAACAGCAATCTCAGTATATCCAGGGATATAAAATCCTGTACAGATCCAATTCAGATGGTCAGGGGAAATCGGACTGGTCTGTCTTTGAAGTGAAGACCCCGGCTGAGGACAACACTGTCATCCCTCAGCTGAAGAAAGGAGTCCCCTATGAGTTCAAAGCCCGCCCTTTCTTCAATGAGTTTCAGGGGGCTGACAGTGAGGTGAAATATGCAAAAACCTTTGAAGAAGGTACGCATTTTGCTTCTTAAGATCCTAAATGCAAGATGATGGCATCTTAAAATAATAGCATTATTGATGGGTCAAGATACAAATTGCCATTTAAATCATTAAATTAGTCACATTTGTGTACCAAGGTTATAAGAACTAACATCTCTAACACAGCATGCAGTGCTCTTTAGTTTTAGTGTCCTAATTAAATATTCTTCAGTACAGCATTTTAACTGGGTAGTAGTGATCCGAAGCCCAGAAAACACACACCTCTTGGAATTAACATTCTATTCTGAAATCATCATCCTCTGGAATTTTTCTTTTGAAAGACAACTTGTTTATTACAACAGCTTATTTACAGCACTGCTTTTTCCATCCAGCTAAAGAAGGGCTTGCAGTCCAAAAACATCCTGATATAATTGACTTTTGTATCAATAGTAAATATCTATATAAGGAGGTGGTTGTTATCAATATGCTGTCACTGTTTCCCTCTCTGAGCAGCTCCCAGTGCCCCTCCCCAGAGTGTAACAGTAACAAAGAATGATGACAATGGGACAGCTATCCTGGTCTCCTGGCAACCGCCCCAGAGGAGTTCCAAAATGGAGTAGTGCAGGAGTACAAGGTAATGTGTGTCTTTTCACACAGCAGGCAGTGATGATGATTGAGATTAACATGGATACCCAGCACCATCTGCTGGCTGAGATTGATGCTATAAACCTGGCATAGCAGCTAGCGTGATTTTGTTTCTATTAAAAACTGTTTTCCTGTTTTCCCACCTTTATTTCTGCTAATAGATGGGATTTGTATCTCAAGTGGAATCATGCTGAAAGTGGATATAGTCACACAAGCAAAAGAAGCCTGAAAAATATTTTTAGTGCCCAAATATCACAAAAAAAAACACCTCACTGATTGAAATGTTTTTCATTATGCATTTTATTAAAGCTCAGAATAAAGAGGAAAGGATTTAAATTTAGTTTGGAACCTAACAAAGAGACTAATATTGGTCATAAAAGAGAAGTGAATTGCAGTAAAAGACGAAGGCATTGTTCTTTTCATTTTAGGAATGATACTGTCCCTGCTGTGAAGCATATCATAAAGTTGAAATAAAGCTTAATTTAATTATCATTGGCTTGTGATTTCTTAATAAGGAATTATTATTATTATTATTTATTTATTTATTTATTTATTTATTTCTTAGCAGACGCCCTTATCCAGGACGACTTACAGTTGTTACAAAATATCACATTACAGATCAAATAAGAGAATATAAATAGAGTAAATAATTAAGTTTGAGAGCGATTTCAACTAAGAGCAGTTACAGTACAAATATTTGTTTATAAGAGTAAATTCCATTAAGAGCAAGTAGTAAGTAAAATAAATGGATAAGAACGATTTCAAGTAAGAAAATTACAAAAATGTGAATATGGTTACCTTTAGGAGTACAATCAAGTATATGATACAGAAAATATAATTATAATTAAAAGCAGTAGCAGAATACAGCAAAGTGTGGAGCAGTTAAGTACAAGTATTGATACAATTGGGTGCCATATAGTCCAGTATAGTCGAGAGTTGTGAGGTTTACAGATGCTGTTTGAACAGGTGTGTCTTGAGGAAAATAATATGAATGCATCTCTTTTGTAAAATATTACATTATTTAATATTACGTTATTTTAAAAAAAAAATGCTAGTTAACATTATTGAACATTGGAGTTATAGATCTATGGGACTGATTTGATTTTATTTCATGGATAATACATTTAGCACAGGACAAGTTGCCTAGTTAAATACGATCAGAAACAAACCTACTACACAAATAATGCATCACTTTAATCTCTCACAATATCAAGGTCTTTACGCCAAAGAGCAATGCACTGTTTATTATGAGAGAACAGAACCAGTAACAAACACATTTATTGTTGCTACTTTTGTAACATTAGCAGTTTTATTTTTTCTTTTCATAGAAAAAAAGTTCATACACCATTCACACTTTGGAATAGACTTTGTTAGAATAGAAAATAGTAAAACCTCAGTTAATCAGTATATTAAACTTGCACTAAATATCAGTCCTATGTGAAAACAAAATGTTCAAAGTGACTTTTAATTTAGACATTTGTTACCCAGCAACCACTAAAGCAGGGTACAGCAGCCTCTAATACTGTGTGAAATATTTTTTAGATATGCAAATAGTTGTATAGACACAGCATTGCAGGTTTGCCCTTTCATGAAACTAAATTCCTAATATATTGTGAGAATACTCTACTGAATAATTCAGTCACTTTCCAACATATTTTGTTCTTCACAAAAGTAAATAATAATAATAATAATAATAATTTGTATACTGTAGTATATTTGTGAAATATTTTGTTTTATACATTGCTTTTTCAAAACAGAAATACACAACCCAACAAGAACAACATAACACAAAAGCACAACTCAAAAGAAAAACAGAAAAGTGGGTTGTCAAAGAAATGTACATCAAAACATCAGCAGGGATCTGCAACATACTAAATAAACACATTTCTAACAGTGGTGTTGTATAGCATATTGACATGTCTCATAAATAGATTCTTGTTTTTTGTTCTTGTTTCAAAAACAATTTAACAGCCCTTTCTCACAATACATTGCCTCTGGAATGAGCTTTCAGTTTGTACTTGTAGTTTAGTCCATGAAGTGATGGTTTTGAAAACCTCAGTAATATGTGTACAGCCACAAAGACTTTTTTTGTAATTTTATTTGTCAGTCTGTCTTTCATTTTTGAAAGACCTTTTTTTAGAAGCATTCTTTTTGTTTTTGCCACATCACTGAAACTATACAATTCCAACCCACACAAATGGTTTTTGGTTATTATTTTTCACTCAGTGGTTCAAAACTTGCTTCTGGAGAGGACTGCTAAAACAAATAAGAGATTTCAATTATGTAAATTAAATGTCTTTTTGTTTGAATGTCAGTGTCCTATAGGTGTCAAAAGAATTAGATTAGACAAAAGCCCTCAATAAATGGAGGGAAATGTTCTGTGACTAACTAATGGTTAGAATTTAGTAGAGCACAATAGTTATTCTTTTTGTTTCTGTTTAGATCTGGTGCCTTGGAAATGAAAGCCGCTACCACATAAACAAAACCGTGGATGGCTCAACTTTCTCTGTGGTCATCCCGAGCTTGTCCCCAGGAATCCGATATAGTGTGGAAGTAGCAGCTAGTACTGATGCAGGGCTGGGTGTGAAGAGCGAGTCGAGGTTTATCAAACTCGGTGAGTAATGGGTTGTTTGAAATTAAAACTTCATGTATACCACGTTAGAACAATAGTTGCTGCCATATAGTAGGATACTATAACAGTGGTATTGAGAGTTGCATTTATATCATATTATTCACTTTAAAAAAAAAAAAAAGTAAACTGAATGCAATACTTACTGAAAATACAGCAAATTTAATATTAACAAAACAGAAATATTATGAAGAAGCTAATAAATCTGATAATGCATTTTGTAAATGCATTCCGTATACTAAAGGTTATGTTGTATTTTGGCAGGAAAAAAAGTTATACTGAACCCCAGTATAATGTGTTATGAACTAGCATACGATAAAAATGTTTATTATTCAATAAGAAAAATACAAATCTCTCTCACACCCTCTCTCTGCCTCTGTATTTGTTGCCAGTGCAGGCAGTTCTGCTCAGTAACAACAACAATGGAACTAAATTAGTTTAATCAAGGCATTTTTTTTTTAAATATAGAAGCTATGCGCCTGAGAATATTACTAGAATTTCTCAAATTAAAAATTCTTCTGCCTACTGGGCTTATCTTGTAAGTATTGTGACAGCACATCACCTGTGTGCCTCAGGGCTGATGATATATATTTTTTTCTTTTGGAAAAAAACAATGAAAATAAGACATGATGTGGGGTTTTATTAGTGGATTGTATTTATTCTAGACAAATAACTTTCCTCGTACCAGCTTGATGACCCGGGAGAATAGTCCTTGTGGTCACATGTATTGGCTCTGGATTTAAAGCGACTCTGTTTCTGAAAGCGCCTTGGCAATGTAGCTGGTTACTGCTTTAGAATAACCATTACACAAAGCAGTGACACTAAATTAGATTCTTGCTGTAGAATCGTTATGGTTATTTTGTATTACTGCAAAGTCACTGCATCCAAAGTATTTTTTACTAATACTTTTTTTTTTTGTAAGGGGATATTAAATTGACCAAATGTTTTCTGTTACCTTGCATCCAAAATTAAGTTATTGTGCTTCACCAATTCAGATTGTTCAGTCAGTAAAATTCTCTAAAATTGATTTATATTTGATGTAATATGATATACATGTTAATGTAAAACACCATAAACCATTTTAATAGTTTAACAAAAGCAACTTGTGTGACTAGACATGGTGTTTGTTGGTAGAACACAAGACTACTTTGTAGAAGGTAAATATAGTCCACACTATGACTGTATGTACTATATCATGAATACATTCCACTCTAGTCTGTTTGATCCATCGCCTTTCATAAGAAATATATACATAGTTTGCTCCCCCAGTTAGAAAATACAGTGAAATAGAGAGGAATTATAATACATTAGTCACACTGTTTACCCAGCCCTTCTCTTTTCCTATCTGGATATTCGCAGTGGAGTCATATTGGTTGCTTTCCATAAAACTCTAGACAGCCCCATAAAACTCTAGACAGCTCTAGACAGTTTTATTTAAAATATTAATAAAATGCTAAAACACTGGTTTCTATATTACATATACAGACTATATTACATATACATTAAGGTAGCTGATCAGGTAAAATGAAGTAACTAAGATTTAAAAAGGCAGTGTGGGAGCACTGTTGATTCATAATCAGATAGTTATTAACGTGACATGTCAAGTGTTTCTTTAACGACGAATATAATATATCAGAGAGTATGTATTTGAATCATATTTAGAGCCATTTACTCTGAGTTTCTAGGTCTTTTGTTTTTATTCATTGTTTTAGTTTTTGTTATTCTGCTGAAAGCTTCCAGAATTTTAAGCTCAGTGAATACCTCAGTAACATTATACCTCAGGATTATCATGCCGATCATTCACAGCAAAATCAATCTACCAACACTGTGTTGGATATGTAAAAAAAAAAACAGTCATTATATAAAATTTAGAAAGTGTAGCTGAGTTACAAAATAGCATTGTAGTGACAGCAGAGGTGATTAATAATGTAATTAATTCTTAACCATCTTCGTTATTGCTTTCTATCTGGAAACATCAGAAATCATTGCTTGGGGGGAAAGCATTGTTGTGTTTTCTTTGATCTTTTGGTTTCCTTCCATTTTTAAACATGAAACTAGAACACTAAAAAAAACCCTGTTTGACCATGGCCATGTGTAATGAGGATGTTACCTGCCTGGGTCGTCACTGAATAATAACACAGAGCATTGGGTGTTGACACGCCGCACATGTGCACAGATTTAATAAACACACAGGTACTGCCACTAGGGTACCAGCAATGGTAGCCTTTGTGTCAGATTTAATAAAAGAAAACAAAACAAAGCTAAAAATAAAAGTTTGCCACAAAAGGTGTCCAACTCCAGGAACCTATTACACTACAAAACTCTCTCTTTACTGGTTGGGATCAACATCCCCTAAACCAGTGTTTCTCAACCCTGGTCCTGGGGACCCCCTGTGTCTGCTGGTTTTCATTCCAACTGAGCTCTCAATTACTTAAGTGAACTGATAATTTGCTTAATTAGACTTTTGTAATTGTTTTCAGCTCTTAAGCAGTTGCAGAGTTCAAGTTACTTATGAAATGTTATAGCTAACTGTCAAACCATGTCTTACTGATTTAAACAGTTTTGTTTATTTAAAAAAGAAAAGGGCCTTTATTTGTTTTGCTTTTTACTTTTTGTGAATTTATTGTTCATGTAAGGTGGGGAACATTGGCACTCACTACAGTCCAGCATTGTGCTGGCATACCCCATGAGAATGTCACTTTAAATCTCTGTAAGTGTACCTCAGTCCTGAACTGACCACCCCCTTCATTGTCCTGATAAAGACTGCCAATGTTTGTTTTTTTGTGGTTGATGATTTAAAGGTTCATATTTAACTTGTTCTGTCTTCTCTCTCCCCTCTTGATCATTAGACTCTTCAGGAAGAATCACTGCCAATACTGAAGAGTCTGTCAGTACTCTATCACAGCAGATATCCGACGTGGTAAAGCAGCCTGCGTTTATTGCTGGGATTGGAGCAGCCTGCTGGATTATCTTGATGGTTTTTAGCATCTGGCTGTACCGACATAGGAAGAAAAGGAGTGGCCTCAGTAGCAGTTATGCAGGGATAAGGAAAGGTAAATATTTTTACCATTGCAGACTTTGCTTTAGCATCTCAAAGGATTCCTGACACTTTTGTCAAGCTAAACCAGTGAGGCTTTGGCAGTTTTAACTGTGCATAAAATGTACCTAATGAACTTCAATAATTTATGTTCATATTAAAAGCTAGCCTGTTTGGTCATTTGAATTTGGAACGCACATCAGTAGTACAAAGAAACCTAAGGAACTGTGAAATGAATAG
This sequence comes from Acipenser oxyrinchus oxyrinchus, assembly GCA_030684275.1. Taxonomy (NCBI): domain Eukaryota; kingdom Metazoa; phylum Chordata; class Actinopteri; order Acipenseriformes; family Acipenseridae; genus Acipenser; species Acipenser oxyrinchus. The sequence continues at coordinate 41,733,766 of CM060255.1, forward strand.
TTTTATTTGTTTTCTATGGAAAACATTCTTCATTGTCTTGTTTTCAACAAAAGAAAAATGCTAAACCGGGCATGTCCTGTAGGCTATTGAGAGAAGATTTGTATATTGAGATAATGCAATTGACTTCAGTTGATCTTGGCATACATTCTGCCAGTGTCATACAGTATATAAATCACAAAAATACAAGTGTGTCTTCTAAATTAACTGCTGAGTGACATCCTCATCAGCAGGAGAAAGAGATCTGGGCATGCATAGTTTTCCACTGGGATCGACCATGTCGGCTCATTATCGTTGATCAAATATTATAGAGAATTGGGTGCCAGCTCAATAAAAATCTCTGCATCTTTCTCATCTGTAGTGTGCATGTTTAAGGATACAAAATTAGGTTGGAATTCATTAATGTAATGGTGGAAAGAAAATAAATACTATTTATATTGTTTTTAATAAGTTTCTGTTTATCAGGAAACATAATGTGCATCTACTGTAAACTGTTTTAAAGTAACATATTCAGTCATACTCAGTTGGCATCACAGTCTCTTTCACTTGCCTTTCACAACTGAAATGTTTGGCCCTCAGTGAACATGAGCCTACATCACCAAACCACCACTCAATTCAGCATACAGTAATTTTCTGTCTACGCTGAGAGAGGCCCAGGTATAATTGTGTTCAGGTTAGTTTTGAGGTCAATCGTAATTGTCACTGTCTCTCTAATAAAAAGTATATGGCCTGATGTTTTAACTGTACTATGGACACATTGCACCTAGAAACCTATGCTTCCAAATGTATGTGTGTATATCTGAGTGGTGGTGAGATACAAAGGGATACTGTGCATTGTATTTCTTCAGTATGGGCTGACTTACAAACTCCACAATGAATCTGACTACTGTTAGCAAGTTAGCAGAGCTTTATTAAAACTGTAATTATGTCTTTTTAATGCCTTGCTTCAGGCTTTACAGCTGTTGAAGTGCCGCTCCCACACATAGCACAGTTAATCTTCTGTGGGTGTTTACAATAAATGGATGTCTGCACATATTTTATTCAGATTGACCTGTATGTATCTGTTCTTTAGTTCCATTTGAAATGTTGTGAACTTCTAGTCACTGAACGAATGGCTGCAACAGGACCCCCAGTTTTCAGAGAGAATAGAACCCATAGAAGTGTTTTTTTTTTTTCTGGTTATACATTGTGATAAATTGTGGTTGTAGCATGAAAAGAAGGAGATGAAAGGTAGCACAATAGCATTTGGTTGATAGAGATTGCCTTGCAGCACTTGAAGGACAGTGTATGAATTGGATGTGCACTCCCAAGGTCATGTGTATTTTTTCCCCAAGGTTAAGTGGTGATAATAAAATGAAGCAGCAAATAACAATAATAATAATAATTTGATCGAAAATCTTTCAATGCCAGCTAATACATACAGAGTGCTGGATTTACTTCATTTAGGATGAATGCAAGCTCATTTATATAAGTAACCCAGGGTTAAGCTTGCACTAACCGGGATGTCATGTGACTTCGGACAGGCATGCCTGCTTTATTAACTTACACTATCTGCGCCTGCATTTCATTACTGCTGTGAGAACAGAACCATGAGTATTGTTTGATACAATATTTCACATACAGTACTATAGAGCTCCACCTTCAGTTCAAATAAAACTGTTGCTTTTTGCAGATTTCTCATCAAAAGGTTTGTCAAAAGAATAGTACTAGTTGATTTTTTTTTAGTTTTACTATATATCTTACGATTAGGTGTTTTATAGTTAGAAATAATGCATGCATTATCTTGTTATTAAGAGTATCAGAATCTGTGGGTATATGGAGGCATCTGTCCTTCTGTCTGTATGCCAAATTCACAATACATCATAGTGATCGCCTTTTTAATATTACTGATACCTATAATTTTGTATTTACAGCTTTTGCTGAGGATGTATGTCCCTGGAGTAGTTGTTGTTCAATCTATTTTTTACAAAGAATTTCATATTTATATGTTGGTGCAGTTTGGGATGGTAAAGTGCACTAAGCCCAGTCTCTTCTATAACATTACCAGAGTCTCCAGCACACTGAACTACTGTAATGCAGGGGCTTTATTTCATTACGTGGTTGTGATTGAAATAGCCATGTATTCGATAGTGCTATGATATTGCTTAACCAGAAGCAGCAGGGATCGACAGACTTGAAATCACAGCTGCTCAAAGTCTCACCTCTCGGCAGGATGTGCTGTTAGGTTGTTGTGATCAAAGTGTGCCACTGTGGAGAAGTGCAGTATGTTAAAAGGCAGAAATTGGCCAAACAATTCAAAGAAAATGTTTTTACAGCCCAATAAAAGCTGTACATTGAGTATTACTGATAAGCAGCTGTTTGATAGAATGGACCTGCACAATAAAAATACCAGTGTAAAACAATACAATTCAGGCTTTTTAATTTCAAATAATATAAAACTCCCAGAACCAAACTGCAATATTTATGTGTGTCTGTATGATATCTGCAACATTAAAGATGCAAGTGTGTGTGTGTGTGTGTGTGTGTGTGTGTGTGTGTGTGTGTGTGTGTGTGTGTGTGTGTGTGTGTGTGTGTGTGTGTGTGATTTATATATTTTTATATTAATAAAGATGCCTCATTTGGTATTAAAACAGTGCTATATACCTTCTGCTCACTAACTAGTATCTTTTTTTCAGTTCCATCTTTACCTTCACACCAACAGGTACAGTAGTTATGTATACCTTTGTGTGTGTTAATTGTTTGTTTATCTGGTATAAAGGTTTCACAAGATTTCTGTCAATAGCTATCTAAATGCAAAAAGTCATATTTCACAGGGCTTCCTGGTTTTCATAGCAAAATTGATCAGTCTTCACAAATAAATGTTTTTTTTAATTATAATTAAAGCCAAAGAAGCACACTGTGGTTTGCTAATATAATTCACAGGGAAATCAGCATTATATAATATTAACTGATCTAGGAGTATTTGTCTCTTACTGGAGTCTGGCAGCAGTGATTTAATTTACTTAGGATAATGGCAGCCAAGAGTCTTGAACCAATCGTAGTGTGCTATATTTTGTCATCATTCAGTAGGATGAGCTTAACAGTTGACAGTGTTATAATGACAAAATATGTGCATGTGTAGTTCCTTATACTCAAATACTGGTTTTATCAAATGTTGTGTAGGAAGCAGAGACCGCTATAGTTTATAATACATTCAACTTGTTATTGATAGATAGTGCTAGCTTACTGTGAAAGATTTGTTCACAGAAGTGAAGGCCATGTACCATAGCTAGCACTGTGCGTGTGTTAATGAGGAGCAGTTCTATATTGGGGTATATAGAGTGCAGGTACATGACTGGGGTATTTTTTTTAAAAACATTTTTAATTGAGACAGCAATGCCTTAATTACTATAATAAACATGCACAGCTGACAGTGCATTACACCTGGGAGCAGATTAACATCCAGTTTACTTGATTTTGAACAGAATTTATTTTGTTTAAAGATTATGCCACTACTTTCTGATGGTTTACCGATCACAGCTGTTGAGGTTTTATTTTATTTTTTGTGCGGAGTTAAAGAACAGGGATGCAGGAAATATCAAATTCTCAGATAGTATTAATTCCAAATACATATTTGTAGAATACAATATTTAATTTACTTTGTGGTGTTCACAAATAGAACCAGAATGCATATATATATATATATATATATATATATATATATATATATATATATATATATATATAATATATACACATACAGTGCCTTGCAAAAGTATTCAGACCCTGACCAATTCTCTCATATTAAAATGGTACATTGAAATTTCGTTCCGTTTGATATTTTATTTTAAAACACTGAAACTCAAAATCAATTATTGTAAGGTGACATTGGTATTATGTTGGGAAATATTTTAAGAAAAATAAAAACTGAAATATCTTGCTTGCATAAGTATTCAACCCCTGTGCTGTGGAAGCTCCCAGTTTACACCGACGAAAGAAATTGCCCTATATATATATATATATATATATATATATATATATATATATATAAAAATATATATATATATATACAGTGCCTTGCAAAAGTATTCAGACCCCTGACCAATTCTCTCATATTACTGAATTACAAATGGTACATTGAAATTTCGTTCTGTTTGATATTTTATTTTAAAACACTGAAACTCAAAATCAATTATTGTAAGGTGACATTGGTTTTATGTTGGGAAATATTTTTAAGAAAAATAAAAAACTGAAATATCTTGCTTGCATAAGTGAAGACCAAAGAGCATTCTACAGAAGTTAGAGATAAAGTAATACAAATGCATAGATTAGGGAAAGGGTACAAAATAATATCCAAGTGTTTGGATATCCCAGTGAGCACAGTTGGGATATATATACAGTACCAGTCAAAAGTTTGAGTACACTTGCTGGAAACTAGGTTTTTTCATAATTGACAATGTTTTACGTTGTATACGTTTCTGTAAATACTTGAAAATGAAAACAGATGTTACAATATACAAAACAAAACATAAGGAGTATCAAAGCAATGTTCAAGAAAATTCTCTCTATATCTTGGATTCCTCAAAATAGCCACCCTTTGCCTTAATAACAGCCTCCCAAACACGAGACATTCGGTTAACAAGTTTCAGCAGGAAATCACCCGACATGTCTTCCCAGCTCTTCTGCAGCAATTCCCAGAGATGTAGGGCACTTGTGGGTAGCTTTGCTTTGACTCTTCTGTCCAGTTCGTCCCATACAAGTTCTATGGGATTGAGGTCTGGAGACTGGGCAGTCCAGGTCATTAGATTGAGTTGTCCTTCACTTTCGTTCTTCGCCAGATAGTTCTTGCACAACTTTGAGGTGTGTTTCAGGTCATTATCTTGCTGAAGAATGAAGGACTGCCCAACTAGCCGTAATCCTGATGGAATGGCATGCCTCTGAAGTGTGCTATGATAGCCATGCTGGTTAAGCTTGCCATGGAGTTGGTAAAGATCACCAACTCTGTCACCAGCAAAGCAACCCCAGACCACAACACTACCTCCTCCATGCTTGACAATGGGAACCACACATGCAGAACTCATGTGCTCACCCTCTCTCGTCTTACAAATACTCGGCGGTTGGACCCAAATATTTCAAATTTTGACTCATCGTCCATAAGACCGGCTTCCACTCCTCAAACGTCCAGTTTATGTGTTTTTGGGCCCAGTCAAGTCTCTTCGTCTTATTCTGCACTCTTAACAATGGTTTCTTTGCAGCAATTCTTCCAGTTAGGCCAGCTTCACACAATCTTCTCTGAACAGTTGATGTTGAAACATCTGTACTAGTAGCATTTAGCTGAGCTTGTATTTCAGGGGCAGTTAATCGTCAGTTTCGCAGACTTGTTACTCGAATGAACGTGTTCTCTGATTCTGAGGTCACCCTTGGCCTGCCTGACCTTGTTCGGTCCTCATGAGTGCCAGTTTCTTCAAATCGTTTGATGGTCTTGGCCACAGCAGTTACAGACACTTGCAAAGTTATTGCGATTTGTCTTAAAGATTTATTAAAGTAATTACAGACTGTCTTTTTTCTTTGCTTAACTGAGCGTATTTTGCCATTTTCTGCTCCATTACATTCAGGAATGATAAACTTGTGCCTATGCTACCTATATTTATAGTAATCATGGACCCTCACCTGTTAACAATAATTGGTGACAAAAGGTTAATTAGGTAACATGCTAGTTAACTCGGAGAACATCTAACAAAGACACTTTTATACTTAGGACAGTGTTCTAACACTGTGTTATACACATTTCAGACTTTTAACTGACTTGGGCTTCAGACTGAAATCCCTTGCTTTGGTGACCATTTCATTGAAATTGACAAGATTTACATTTTCATTTAAAAAATAAAATTTTGAATGCAGTTCACTTATGATTATCAGCTTATATAAGTACATGTATCATATAATGAAATATTAAGTGTTTATAGGCAAGTTTATACAGTTAAAAGCATAGATAATCATGAAAAACCTGGTTTCAAGCAGGTGTACTCAAACTTTTGACTGGTACTGTGTATATATATATATATATATATATATATATATATATATATATATATATATATATATATATATATAATTTTTAAGCATTTCAGTTCTATTCAGGCGACACATTTCAGTAGAAAAATACAGCATGGCTTTTGTGAGATGTTATCAGAAGTCTGGAAAACTCCTCTAAGCAGGCAGACAGGCTTTTAACTTTCTGTTTGGGTTAGAAAATAAGAAAACTGCAACTGTCTGTTACATTTTAATCCAAAATTTGTAATTAAGGTGGCAGTTATCTCTCCTTTACAGACCACCAGCTTAGAGCTACTTGAAAGAGGACAATTTAGCTGCCAATTCCACATGTTCCCTACTTAAAAAAATGCATAGCACCAGAATCCATCAGAATTTACAGCATGGATAAGCTTCTTAGCATCTTCCCTGCCCTGATAGTCTCATTTAAATGTACCATGTTCCAGAAAAAAAATGTGTGAAGTATAAATATATGTTTGTGTGTGCAAATGTACCACTACATTGACAGTGAAATACAAGCCTGCTTAACATGTGGGGTCTGCTTCTTCAAATGCCTGTGTTTTATACTTGGAGACCTAATCATGGTTGTACTGTGTACCAGAAATGTTCCTATTAATTTCCATTATGTGTATTTTAATACATGTTTCTTTCCAAATGGTTTAGTGACCTATCAGAGGGGAGGAGAAGCTGTAAGCAGTGGAGGAAGGTAATGTTTTAAGATTTAAAAATATGTGCGAATAACGCCTGCTACATTTAATTGATGAAAAGGCAATGCAGTATTTTAGTAAATCTTATATTGAATGCAGTGATATGCTCTTCTCAAATTCTGGGGGAGCCTTACAACTTTGAATTTCCTTCCTATTAGATTTGTGTACTATATGTTGTGTATCTTTGCTATGAGTGGAGGAGTTTTAATTAGGGTAAGGTGTTTTGTTTTTGCTGATATATATAGTCTTTTTACAAGTATCGTTTTGTATTGCAACTTCAAACCCAGCTTTCCATAGTGCCTTTCTTCTTGGAAAGAACCTTCATGTAAGCTTCTACCTGGTTAAGTAAAGAAAATGCCACAAAGGACAAATACATTCCACAACATGCTACTTAATACAGTTTATAAGACTGACTGGGGTTGAATTTTGCACATGGGAGTTCAAAACTCAGACAGAACAGCTCACAATGCAAAGAAATTCAGAGAGAATAGCCCATCCTGACAGGGAATCAGGAAGAAACAATGTTGTGTTCATTAAATGCTAACACCAGAGCTTTGATTTAAAAAAAAAAAATAGCTGATGCCAAATGTGTTTAAAGTAATTTTCTTCTGCCATTTATGAAGATAAAGATGGATCGCATCCTACTGGATGTGGTAAATGAAAATGTTCATCAGCACAATTTGTGAAAAAATGCTAAGGACAGCAAAATAATTACAGCCAGTGATTTAAAGGGCCTTAAGTGGGAGGATTGAGCTCCAAGTGGAGTTTAATAGATCACATTTCTAGAAATAATAATATTGCACCAAAAGTAAAGAACAGGATGCATTTTCTATATAAACATGTTTTTTATAATATATTATATAGATCCCTTATTCCTCATATTAACTGCACTGCATTGTCTCATCATTTAGTGTTACAAATTAACTACATAGCAGATGTTTTTTATGTTGCTCTCTGGGATATTATTAAAACTTCCACTATCTTCAGGAGGCTTAAGTATTCATTCAAAATTGAATTTAGAAACCAGGTTTAAATGCTAATGACTTCTGTATTTTATCCTCCAGACCTGGTTTGCTGAACATTGGTGAGCCTGCTGCACAGCCATGGCTTGCAGATACCTGGCCCAACACTTGCTCAAACCACAATGACTGCAGCATGAACTGTTGTACATCAGGCAATGGAAACAGTGACAGCAACCTTGCGACCTACAGCCGCCCAGGTAAGTGTGGAGTAGTGGTTAGGGCTCTGGACTCTTGACTGGAGGGTCGTGGGTTCAATCCCAGGTGGGGACACTGCTGCTGTACTCTTGAGCAAGGTACTTTATCTAGATTGCTCCAGTAAAACCCAACTGTATAAATGGGTAATTGTATGTAAAAAATAATGTGATATCTTGTAACAATTGTAAGTCGCCTGGATAAGGGCGTCAGCTAAGAAAAATTAATAATAATAATAGGTAAGGAAAAAAAATCAGCACAGCAATTAAAACAGTTTATAGGATAGATCTACAGATGTTGGGCAGACAACTAGAAACACCTGCAATATGTTATACCTAGGGCTTCTGTTTTTCGGGTTTTAGTAATTGTATTTTTCGGTGCTTATTTTTAGCTATTTTCAATTTTATGTAAATCGTTTTTCGGGCTTTCGTTATTGATATACTGTATGAAATTAGTGTGTTTGGTTACTTTCCAAAATGATTGAGTGTTTTTTTTTAATGTCAAAATATGTATAGTAACTTGACAGTACTTGCACACTTAAATTGTACCTTCTTTCCTTTGCTGTCTTCCACAACGAAATCCCTATGATCACGGGCACATTCTTCTGCGGTTTTGTGTGTAGGCATTTTTGTACATTTTGCCACAATTCTGTTTTAAATCCTCTGTGTTTTAACTTAACTGTAATACAGCTTTAAATCCTGCTGGCAAGCCTCCATCCTGATTGTAATCTTGTTTTAAATCTTGCAAGTGGAGTCTCCAATAGAAATGTAGGATTGTGCTGTCATTCAGTAGTTTAAAGTATTGAGAACGAATCAATGATAGGTGCAAGTTAGGAAGGCAGGACATTGCCCAGCAGCACTGGAAAATGTATTTATTATTATTTTGTAGTAGTTTTTTTTTTTTTTTTAATGGGAAAACAGTAAAGTCAACGTGAATAGATTAAACATTTTCACAGTTTTCGGTGTTTTCTGGTGTTTATTGGCTAGCCACCGATTTCATTTTTTTGTATCGGGTGTTTTATCGGTTTTATCGGTTAAAACCGAAAATCAGAAGCCCTAGTTATACCATGTGTATTATATTTTACTTAAAAGTTGAATCTCCTGTTTGTATGGTAGTTTCAGTCACTGTTAAATAGCTGATTTTTGGTGCTTGGTTGGCAGCTTACTGTTTGAGAAACGTTATGTTGTACCATTACTACAGACTGACAACCCCAACTTTCCTGACAGAATTAGAAGATGAACCCTGTATTGAATGCAAATTTATTATATATTGTAAAAGGTCAAGTTCAGAGGTACAGTGCCTTGCATAAGTATTCACCCCCTTGGACTTTTCCACATTTTGTAGTGTTACAACCTGGAATTAAAATTGATTTAATTAGGATTTTTGTCACTGATCTACACAAAATAGTCCATAATGTTGAAGTGGGGAAAAATCTACATATTTTTCAAAATTATTTACAAATAAAAACTGAAAAGTCTTGATTGCATAAGTATTCACCCACTTTGCTGTGACACCCCTAAAATAAGCTCTGGTGCAACCAATTGCCTTCAGAAGTCACATAATTAGTTGAATGGAGTCCACCTGTGTGCAATTAAAGTGTCACATGATCTCAGATTAAATACACCTGTTTCTGGAAGGCCCCAGAGTTTGTTAGAGAGCATATCTAAACAAACAACATCATGAAGACCAAGGAGCTATCAAAACAAATTCGGGATAAAGTTCTGGAGAAGCACCAATCAGGGTTGGGTTATAAAAAAATATCCCAACTTTGAACATCCCCGAGCACCGTTAAATCCATTATTAAAAATGGAAAGAATATAGCACAACAGGCCGTCCATTCAAAACTCAGTGACCAGGTAAGGAGGGCATTAGTCAGAGAAGCAACCAAGAGGCCAATCGTAACTCTGAGGGAGCTGGAGAGATCCACAGCTGGGAGAAACCGTCCATGGGACAACTATAACCGGACGCTCCACAAAGCTGAGCTTTATGGAAGAGTGGCGAGAAGAAAAGCCATTGCTGAAAAAATCCCGTTTGGATTTTGCCAAAAGGCATGTGGGAGACACAGCAAACATGTGAAAAAAGGTTCTCTGGTCTGATGAGACCAAAATTGAACTTTTTGGCCTGAGCGCAAAACGCTATGTGTGGCGTAAAGCCAACACTGCTCATCACCCTGAGAACACCATCCCCACGGTGAAGCATGGTGGTGGCAGCATCATGTTATGGGGATGCTTTTCATCGGCAGGGACTGGGAAACTGGTCAGGATTGAGGGCAAGATGGATGGAGCCAAATACAGGGAAATTCTAGAGGAAAACCTGTTTCAGTCTGCAAGAGACCTGGGACTGGGGCGGAGGTTCACCTTCCAGCAGGACAATGACCCTAAACACACAGCCAAAGCTACACTGGAGTGGTTTAAAAACAAGAACCTGAATGTCTTAGAATGGCCCAGTCAAAGCCCAGACCTCAATCCGATTGAGAATCTTTGGCATATTGCTGTTCACCAACGGTCCCCACCCAACTTGACAGAGCTTGAGCAATTTTGCCAAGAAGAATGGGCAAAAATTGCAGGATCCAGATGTGCAAAGCTGGTAGAGACTTACCCAAAAAGACTAACAGCTGCAATTGCTGCCAAAGGTGCTTCTACCAAGTATTGACTCAGGGGGTGAATACTTATGCAACCAACAAATGTCTTTTTTTTGTTTAATTAACTTTTGTGTCACAATAAAAAATATTTTGCACCTTCAAAGTGTTAAGTAGGTTGTGTAAATCAAATGGTAAAAATCCCAATTAAATCAATTTTAATTCCAGGTTGTAACACTACAAAATGTGGAAAGGTCCAAGGGGGGTGAATACTTATGCAAGGCACTGTAGGTTTGGCAATGTCAAATTATATGAGTCTCAATCAAGAAAACTTGGTACAATAAAGCTGTCAACTCCTTAGGGTAATATATTTCAAATTAATATGATTTAACAGTAGTATTTATTTAAATGCATATGTATATATACAGTTGTAGTCAAACGTTTACATACCCCAGTGGAAATTTATAATTTGTAGAAATTTCTCGAAAAACAAAGAATTTTAGGGAAAATCTTTCGTAACAAAAGTTTTATTTTTGTGGATGAGGAAAAAGTTATAAGAAATAGATGTCTATAATTTATTTATTTCAGCATTTTCTTTTTTTTGCAAAACCCCAAAAATGCTCTTTCAAAAGTATTCATACCCTTTGATGCTATGATAGTATTGTCTACAAGGTGCTAGAAATTTAAATATGATAATGCAGAACCTAATTCTAAAAGTGTCTAGAAAGTGCTGGATTATAGGTGAACATTCTTAGAGAGTATAAAGGGTTAGGCATAGGATGATTGCTGTCAATACCAATAAGTCAATATGGGAAAAAAGTAAAGAGCCATCTGAAGACCTTAGGCAGAAAATTATTTATTGTCAAAAAGCTGGAGAAGGATACAATAAGATTTTCAAGCATTTGAATATCCCAATATCAACTTTTGTTTCTATTATCAAGAAGTACACGACTCATGGTACTGCCACAACGCTCCCTCGGTCTAGAAGAAAGAAGGTTCTTTCACCAAGAACAAGTAGAATAATTGTGAGGAAGGTTAATAACAGTCCGAGATTGACTGTCAAAGATATTCAAAGTGAATTGGCTGCAAGTGGGACTGGGGTTTCCATTTCAACCATAGGTCGAGTATTGCATGGTGAAGGTCTCAATGGTGCAGAGCCAAGGAAAAAGCTCTTGGGAAAACGTCACAAGGACAATTGCTTAAAGTTTGCAAAACGGCATTTGAATGATGGATGTGAGTTCAGGTCAAAGGTTTTCTGGAGTGATGAAACAAAATTTGAGTTATTTGGTCACGCTGATAGTCGCACGTTTACAAAAAGGCGCACAAAGAAAAAACACCATACCTACTGTCAAGCATGGAGGTGGTAATAGCCTTCTATGGGGCTGTTTTTCGTCCAATGGCTCAGGAAATTTGGTTCCAATACATCGTAAAATGGATTCCATAGCATACCAAAAGATACTGGCCAATCATCTGAAACCCTCCGCTACAAAACTTGGTTTAAAGCGCAACTGGACGTTCCAACATGACAACAATCCAAAGCACACATTAAAAGCTCATTGACAAATATCCTAATCGTTTAAAAGAGGTTT
>CM060255.1:41746380-41802639 GCA_030684275.1 Acipenser oxyrinchus oxyrinchus
AGAAATCATGAACTAGATATATAGTAGATGCAGAAATATTCAATATCGGTCAAAATATTTGGATATTTAAGTAGATCATGCTTTAAAACACTTCTTTGTCTGATCCTGCACCCTGGCCGATGATACTTTTAGTATATGTTGTTGTTATGTAGACTAGATAGATATTAGACATTCCATATGATGTATAATTGAAGCACATTCTTCTTTGGGCATTGGCCATTATCAGTCATCCTGACCTATTATTCATTTATTCAGCTTCATCAGACCCTCATTAGAAAGCACCATGACATATTGTTGTTTATGTAGCACATTATTTTAATAGTACCCCTTTGTGTTATATACCATGGTAGGGTATACAGTATTACTTAGAATAATGTATTTTATGCAGAGTCTTTTCGTCCATACGTCTACATGGTTTAAGAACAAGTTCTCACTTCTGATTGGATGTTCAGTATTGCATGGTAAGATTCGAGTCGAGTTGGATGTGTCATGTACTGTGTAGGTATGTTTGAGAAGAGACCACATAGGCCTGAAGATTATGATGTCAATTTTTCAGTGTCAAATGTGTTAGGAAATATGAGTGTGTCTCTAGTGTTGCCCATGATGAGGTGCAGTACTTGCACAATGCCAATGCAAAGCAACAGATGATGGAAGTATTAACCAGGTCTTACTGAAGCTGAAACAAATAGGTTTGATGTTTTTCAACATTCAGGAAAAAACCAAACAAGCAAAAGAAGTAAAAGTGAATTCCTTCATCAATGTCTTTGTATTTGTGCAGAAATGTCTCAGTTTCCAAAGATTGTGTTTAAAATGTGTAAATGAAAAATGTGGAGAATGCATGTTTAGCCTTTCACTTGCTTTTATAATAACTATTCTGTATTTTAGATTTTTTTTTTTTTTTTTTTAAATACATGGCCCTGGAGCAAAGGAGCAGTTTATAACATGCGTTTCCCCAACCAAACTTTATTGAAAGTATAGACAGTGTGAGAATTTCTACACAAGTTAAAATGCAATTGTTTTTAATTGAAATCTTGGTGGCCTCGTTTTGAAGTCCATAACCATGAGTCATATCAGCTATCAAGCACAGTCACTATGAAAATTATTTGAAATGTGTACATACTGTAGTTTGGAATTCATGTATATTTGACAAGGCGACATGTTTGTCACCTAATCAGTGTCAATGTGTAATGCGCCAATGACATTGTATTTTGACATTGTATTTACAACTAGATGAAGTTAGCCATTTAAGGCTGCATAAATCATCTATTTTGGACTGAGCCAGCAATGTTGTGAATGTCAGTGTGGACAGATGGTATAAATTTACCTTCATTTCCATATAAATGTAGTTTGTACATGCCCTTGCCTATGCAAATTAAGAAAAGTAGCAGTCACACTGTTATAACCCCCACCCTCAGTAATTGTATTGAATGTGTTTAAACGATTATCATTTTCATAGTTGAAAATTCTGAGTGTTATGGAAGAAAATGCAATGTCTACCTTAAATTAGATGGACACAACTAAGCTAGCTCACTGCATTTGAAACATTCTAATTTCATCTTTGCCCTATCCAGTTTAATACTCATTTACTGCACATTGTAATTTCATCCTTGTCCTATCCAGTTTAATAATCCTTTACTCCACATTGTGTTCTGCTTCATAGCTGCCCATGCTCTTTTTCACAGCAAATATTATTCTGACAGTTTGTTTTGCAGTTAACCTCAGAGTTAGTATGACTGAAGCATAGCAGTTTAACATATTTAAATATTGTAGGCATTAGTAATGTATTCAAGATGGTTTCCAAAGCTTCATCAGTTTATGTGTTGCTGGTGTAATATACACTGTGAATAAGCTACGGTGTGCCAGTTATAAAATATGGGTACTGTTAATGGGCTTGTGGAGTGTAATCAGCGCCCTCACCCACAAATGAAAGCTGTAATGATTTTAATTTCAAAACTGTCCTAAAAGAAAAATCAGGTTGTTTAGAAAAAAAGGTATTGAAGTTAATGTGAATTTAATACCACAGTAGTGGCCCCAATTCTCCTTTTATTTGGTGTTTTAAAACTTCAGTTCAGGTTGCAACTGATGGTCTTATGTCAGCAGATTGTAGGAAAACCTGAAGTGGATTTTCTTGCTATTCACAGTAACCTTAAAGTAAATTACTGAACCTTTAGTTTTGTTAATGACACTATCATTCTCATTTTGCCCCTAGTCCCTCCTCAGTTTGTGATACGGCCTCGAGACCAGGTTGTCGCAGTGGGGCGGACCGTAACTTTCCAATGCGAGGCAACTGGGAACCCGCAGCCTGCCATTTTCTGGCAAAGAGAAGGTAGTGAGGTAAGAACAATGACACAATATTTAGGTTTACTGCTTACATTGCATCAATATTGCAATGATGAAACACATCTAATGCAATGGTAGGGAATTTCTCAGTTGCCCTTATGGAATGGATGTACGTATCCGATCCTGTAAGATATGACCCCCTCTGTTAACCGATCGACCTTCACACATGCTGGTAGCAAGTGAGTGGAACAGATGGAAACTCAGCAATGCACATTTTATTATGGGTGTCTAAAACAATAAAGTGAGCTCTTAGAAGGACAGAATGGATTCAGTTGCATTTTTGAAAAAAAATGGTGTGTTTGGGATTTGTTTCACTTTTTACATGCTGTCACTCCTTGTAAAAACAAGCTACCATTTCTTAAATGCCAGTTCTGTCTCAGGTTAGCACGCACTTTTGGTGCAAAACAAGTTGTCGGATTACTTTGGCATGGGCTGAGAAAGCACCGGAAGAACTGTTTTTGGAATGCTGTTTTGTAAATTGCCAAATACTTTGTTTTGCAATAATGTTCACTGATTTTCTATGTATGGTATATGTGCAGAGCTGTACTTTGGTGTTTCAGACACAGTTGTACCTGACATGGTTCATTTATAATGCCCGGACATTAATAAAACAACTCAAATCTAGTATTACGACTTGCTCTGAGAAATATTTTCACCCCTGGAAGCAATTAAACTGGGTATGACAGGTTATTGTATTTGTGTTACATATTTTAGGATGAAGAGACTATTGCTTGAAGACATAGAAAGGCTTAATTATGCAGTGGGTTTTATGGAAAATGTTCCCGGTTGGCGCGGTAGCTGATATCGCAGTGCAACACGGGTTACCAGTTAGTTGTCACGTAAAAACTTTTAAAAAAAATTTTAAAAAACATGCGTCAACTACATTTGTGAACAGTCCTCCGTAGAACCACCAGGTGGTGCATTTTTCTTTAGAACTTCTATTTTTTATTTTTTTATTTTTTTTTAACTATTGAAACTCAAAGTGAATTCAACATGCACAGTAAATTCAAGATGGACTTCCAGTTAAATAAGCAGATTTTTGCAAATTAATAGTATTTTTTAATGGTTTTAAATTGGGTTAAAACTGATTTTTTTTTTTCTGTTTTAAATAAAACAATAAGTTTGACCACCGTGCTAGACGTAGTAGGTTTTTAAGTTTTACCTCTCTGAGGTGCTCATATTATTTTCCAGAAAGTTTATGCTTACCCATTCTTCAATTAACGTGTTTATAAAAAGATTGAAATGTACTTTAAACAACAGTTTGTTACAAATAAAACTGGTGGATAGATATTGTTTTGTTTTTATGATACGGTTACAAACTTTCTAAAGGCATATACTGGAGATTATATACCTCTAGCTCAGCCAGTCAAAGTGCAGGGAATTTTTCTATTGAAGTGTGCCATATGACACCAATCACTCCAGAATGCCTCACGTTTTACAACACTGGCCCAACTTGCAAAGGAAATGTCTCGCATTGTTAATAAACAATGGTATTTTCCATTGAACCCACTGTATTATTAACCTATCGGATGCTCTGATGACACATATACATATTGCATTTGTTTGTCTTCAGTATACAAAATGATACTTTACTTTGTGCATTCTACGTCTGTATATATGTATGTATGCAATGCACTGTATGTAATGCATTTATTCCATTCAAGTATTTGAATGAAAATACTATACAATAAGGTATATATGAGGTTTTTTGTATTTTATTTCTGACCATTCCCTGAAATAGTTTTTTGTGCTGCACGCTATCAGAAAATGTAATGAAATAATTAAATCATTCATTTGGAGCCGAGGCTAATGCTATTACAGTAAATCCCTCCTTTTGACCAGCTCCATACAGAGACCAAATGATAAGTGAATGATTCCTTTGTGCTCAGTCATAAAATGGTCTTAATAAAATTACCTACATAGAGAACTGTTACTAAAAAAGAGATGTCTTAATTTTAAGGCACTGACAGAGAGTGATGTTGATGCTGGTCATAAGGAGATTTTTATTGGGCTTATGGTTATATTAAACCAGCAGTTGGTGTTTTCACCATTTGCTGAATTCTTTCTATCTTCCAGAATCTTCTCTTCTCATATCAACCTCCCCAGCCGTCCAGTCGATTTTCCGTCTCTCAAACCGGAGATTTAACCATCACCAATGCAGAGAGGTCCGATGTTGGCTACTATGGCTGCCAGGCTCTTAATGTTGCTGGGAGCGTTATCACCAAAGCTCTTCTGGAAGTCACAGATGGTAAAGCAAGAACATAGCTCCACAATATGTATTAAAACACAATGGTTTTAGATGACAAAATTCATAAGCAGAGCTACATCAACAAATACCGTATTTGCTCAAGTAAAAGTCGACCTCATGTAAAAGTCGACCCCCCCTCCCCCATTGTAAGGGTGAGATTTAGGTATATATATTTTTTCCCTAAATATACGTATGTATTAGATATCCTGATGGCGTTTTGAGTGGCAGATTTGCAAAAATAACATTTTTAAAAGCACTTCTACCTAGAACCGCCAGACGCATCATTTTGACATGTATTACAATACAGTACATGTTTTTTTTTTTTTATATAGCCTACAATAGTATTATATTAGTATACAAGCCTCACCCCCACTTCCTTCCTAGCTCACACAGAAGTATGTATTTCAATGGTATGTGGGGGGTGGTGTGGTCTGGCTGTAATTCAATGAAACTGCGTCTGAGTTTACATCACAGCTCCTGGATGTAAACAAACCTGGGATTAATTTTTTTATATTTAGAATCAGAATTGTTTTCGCCAAATCTTGAGATGTTTGCGTTTTGATTTGAGAGAAATTAGAAGGATTTGCTCTGGCAACGAGGGCAGCAAGGATTTGGAAAGGAAAGGGAACATTATTATTATTATTGTTATTATTATTATTATACCCCTCCATAACGTTCATGCTGCCATCGATCATCGTAATCAGAAAATATAGGCTTTTACTATAAATTACAGATTGATTCATATGTTTGCTCAGGTATTAGTCGACCCCCCCAACTTCAGGATTGTGTTTTGGGTTTAAAACACAATGACGGATGCCTATCTAATTTCAGCAAGTAATGTAAATATGTCAGGGCTAAAGTCGACTTTTAGCTCAATGCTATCCATGCATAACAACTGATAGGAACAGTATGTAAACACTGCTCTTTCAGACAGTGGATGTCAAATCATGACTTTTGCAAGTCCTAGATCATGGATAGTTTGAACCTCTAGGACATGCCATGTTGCTTGATGTATGAGTAGGGTCTAATAGGATTAAAGAAGAGATGTACATGCTGGTTACAATTATGTATAAGGAGATGTTTTCGAGAAAACAGTGATGAATTGCCTAAAACTATGTTAAGTTGGTTGGTGCCATTGAACTGAAGTTGAATGATTTGATTACTGTCAAGGGTTGATTGAAGTCAGGGGTATTTGGTGAGTAAAACTGAAAACATTCAGAAAATGTATCAATAATCAGTTGAAGACAAGGGTGCACCAGCTGATTTATTTGAAAGAAATATTAATGTAAGGCTGCAAAAGACAAGGAAAAATATTCGACTATAGTTTAGATTTGAGAAAGCTGTTTTGTGCCATAATTCATATTTCCCATTTTACTACTTAACGTAGCACAGATAAAATATTGCAGGGTGTTTCTAATAAATGAAGTATGTTATGGATATGATATAATATCTTAATAGCTGTATATTCTGAAAGTAGTTACTAATGGTAAAGGTTTATTTTGACTAGTATTAGACTGTAAATCCATCTGTATGATGAGTGCAGGCCTTTCAGCTGCCCTAGTTTAATTTACAGTACTGCTTTTTGGAGCTGTCCGTCAAAACAAAATGTTCATGTTTCTTTAAGCAAAGGTTAATGGCTACTAATTGTTTGTGAAAATGAATAAATAATCCAGCTGCAGACAGATAAAAAGCAGTCCATTTGCGTTTCCATAGCAGTAGGAAAAGTGGTTCTGCTTTCCAATTGAGGGAAATACCCTGAACCAGGTGACCTGTCTTCAATGAGCCAGGTGCCTGCTGTTCAAATCTATACAGGCATTAAACAAATCAGCTTATGAGGAAACGAAATGGAACGCTTTTTCAGGTGAAGGCGATGGTACTTGTTTGTAAAGTTCAAGTAAATATGTATATGCCAGATTGCTATTTTATACCCTTTAAGTCTTTTATTCAAAGCCAGATGCAACTTTTACAATTATTTAAACCCAACTAAAACTGTTATGCTTTTGTTAACCATATTTAATAAAAAAAAACAGAACTTGAATAATGTCTTTCTTTTACTCATGGACACAGTTGAAGCAGTTAGGCTCTTTTATCTCTTAAATCACATCTGTCTGTGTGGAAAATTTCTTCCAGCAGTGGACATTTGAAAGAATAGGCAGGTCAGGATTGTCTTAACACTAATTATTCATGTGTTATTAAATACCAAATATAAGCTACTACTACATTTTCATTACTATATGAAAAATCTCCTTTTAGTATGCCAAATGAAATAGTGCAGCTTATACTGATATAAAAGTAATCTACTAAATGCAGTAGATATACTTTCATTTTACCACTGGGTTATTTAATTGCAGGAGCCCAGCAGTAGGATTCAATGAAGTGATTTCCCTTCTTGGCATGCAGTAAGACAATCCTGAGATCATTTGGATCCACTAGGAAACATTTACAGTTTGAGATTTGCAAATTGGAATGAAAATGCCCACTTCCTAATTCTATTTCTTTAAGTAAAATTCCCCAAAGACTTCATGATTAGTGTTTTGTGCCTGTATCCAACCGCATTTGTATGCTAACAGTATTGCTTTGTTGATGCTCCTGGCTGTTTTTAAGGTAAATTCCAAAGCACTAATTTGAATATGCCGTAGAAACATGCCTGGTAAAAATTGAAACATGTATTTGAACGTGTATTATTTTAATTAGCTAGGGCTTGTTTTTCTAAGGTCAACTCCTGCTGCCGAATGATTAGAAAATTGTTTCCAGTTGTAAAAATGTGATTTCCTTTCTCTCGCTTTCTCTTTTGGCAGTTGTATCAGACAGACCTCCTCCTGTTATTAAACAGGGCCCTGTGAACCAGACTGTGGCTGTGGATGGTACCATAGTGCTCAGCTGTTTGGCTACTGGCACTCCACCTCCCACCATCTTGTGGAGGAAGGACGGGGGGCTCGTCTCTACCCATGATTCCCGTGTCAAACAGCAGGAGACGGGAGCCCTCCAAATCCGATATGCCAAGGTACAAGCACCTCACATCAGCCACGTTGCCCCAGGCTTTTAGCACTTAATCTCCTTGTGGTGCATTAATTAAATGTTAATTAGCTGTATTAACAATGTCTTAAATTATGGAAATAACCCCTTCGGATCCTGTTGTCATTCCATATTCATAAAAATAAATACAATTATATGTAAAAAATAATAATAATAATAATAAGTCGTCCCTATTGGCAATAACTACTACAAGACTTTATATATATATATATATATATACAGTACTGTGCAAACGTTTTAGGCAGGTGTGAGAAAAATGCTGTAAAGTAAGAATGCTTTCAAAAATAGACATGTTAATAGATCTATATTTATCAATTAACTAAATGCAAAGTGAGTGAACAGAAGAAAAATCTAAATCAAATCCATATTTGGTGTGACCACCCTTTGCCTTCAAAACAGCATCAATTCTTCTAGGTACACTTGCACAAAGTCAGGGATTTTGTAGGCATATAGTCAGGTGTATGATTAAACAATTATACCAAACAGGTGCTAATGATCATCAATTCAATATGCAGGTTGAAACACAATCATTAACTGAAACAGAAACAGCTGTGTAGGAGGAATAAAACTGGGTGAGGAACAGCCAAACTCAGCTAACAAGGTGAGGTTGCTGAAGACAGTTTACTGTCAAAAGTCATACACCATGGCAAGACTGAGCACAGCAACAAGACACAAGGTAGTTATACTGCATCAGCAAGGTCTCTCCCAGGCAGAAATTTCAAGGCAGACAGGGGTTTCCAGATGTGCTGTCCAAGCTCTTTTGAAGAAGCACAAAGAAACGGGCAATGTTGAGGACCGTGACGCAGTGGTCGGCCAAGAAACTTACTGCAGCAGATGAAAGACACATCACGCTTACTTCCCTTGCATGTCGGAAGATGTCCAGCAGTGCCATCAGCTCAGAATTGGCAGAAAACAGTGGGACCCTGGTACACCCATCTACTGTCCGGAGAAGTCTGGTCAGAAGTGGCCTTCATGGAAGACTTGCGGCCAAAAGCCATACCTCCGGCGTGGAAACAAGGCCAGCGACTCAACTATGCACGAAAACACAGGAACTGGGGTGCAGAAAAATGGCAGCAGGTGCTCTGGACTGATGAGTCAAAATTTGAAATATTCGGCTGTAGCAGAAGGCAGTTTGTTAGCCGAAGGGCTGGAGAGCGGTACACGAATGAGTGTCTGCAGGCAACAGTGAAGCATGGTGGAGGTTCCTTGCAAGTTTGGGGCTGCATTTCTGCAAATGGAGTTGGGGATTTGGTCAGAATTAATGGTCTCCTCAATGCTGAGAAGTACAGGCAGATACTTATCCATCATGCAATACCATCAGGGAGGCATCTGATTGGCCCCAAATTTATTCTGCAGCATGACAACGACCCCAAACATACAGCGAAAGTCATTAAGAACTATCTTCAGCGTGCTAGGTTTGCATACGCAAAGGGAATATAACATGGTCTCTCACTGATAGATTCTTACAGTTTTCAGATCGTCCTAAAGGAATAAAAAAAGCGCAAACCTTTGGTCTGTCTATGCATGGATTCTGCAATATCATTATACAAATAAGATTTTGTCATTAATTTACATTAATCCTTTCCCCTTGAGACTGTCTGCAACAACAAAACAAAAAAAAATCACTCCCATGTGAAATACTGTAACAGCTGTTTACAGAAGAGTAACTTCAAAGAGCTGTCAGTAGCAGTTCCTTTGTTAGTAGGATGTCTGAAGTGTGGCGAGTTCAAGCTGTCAAAAATCACAATGAGTTGCTTCCTGACAACACCAAAAGTTAGTTGTTGTGGACTGAGAAGGCTATTCCAAGGCCATTTATTTTAATTAACCAGAACATTTCTCATTTTAAACTTCCAATTATTTTTGAGTGTCATTTTTACACAGCATGTTTAACTTTCAGATTTAACCATAATGAATGCTTTGGAAACTGAGCATCCTTCAAGCAGGATTCATGTGTGAAAATATATCAGTATCTTTATTATATATACAATTATATATATATATATATATATATATATATATATATACAGTACTGTGCAAAAGTTTTAGGCAGGTGTGAAAAAATGCTGTAAAGTAAGAATGCTTTCAAAAATAGACAGGAATGAGTAGCTTAATATTTTATTTATATTGGGGTGCACGAAGCATTTTATTTTACCAGTTTGTAGTTGTTTCAGCTTCAAGCTTATTAACATATTATAACACTTCCCATATGTTTCCATTTAAACTGACAGGATTCAGACTAATGTTTATTTGTATAAAATGTGATTAAAAGTGTCATGATTGGTTGCATCCTGGTTACATCATACGTCAGCTATTGAAAGGGAAAATGTTCCATAAAAGAATAGGTAAGGAAGCAATGGTTGAATTAATCAATTGGACAATATGGACCAGTTTTCCAAATCTGCTATAGCCTATATATTCATACTATGTCCACATCCCATAATCTTTTATTTTTTTTATTTTTGTCTTGGCTTTCATACCCTTTAATTCCCTAAAATCCCCCTAAACAAGGTCTGTGTTGAGCATTGTGTAGAGGACCTCCTGTTTGGAGAGGCTTAGGGCTAGAGTGGCTTCACAGTCAGAGCCTGTAAATGCCTGCTTCTCAGTCAGCAGGGACTCTCTGGATCAGCAGTGACCTTCACAGCAAGGAAAAGTGTGATACAGAATAAAAAGACATTAGGCTGATTTGTGATTCTGTACTGGCTTTCAGAGCTGGGGCGTATGATAAAAAATATATATACTTTTTTTATCAGAAAAAAGTTGCTACTGGCACTTTTTGAGAACACAGCAACACATAGTAATAACATATAATGGCTATGACACAAACATCCTAATCAAATATCATAATTTACATTTTGAAGTTGGGGGGGTCTTTCTGTTGGATTGTTACAATAGTATGTACTATACATGCATAACCCTCAACCAAAGTGTATGTCAAGGGATTACTTTAGATTTTACTTTAGACTAATGAAAACAAAAGCTATATATTGAGCCAGTTTGACTGCTGAAAACATGTACACCTATAAGCATTGCTAAAAGAACCAGCACTTCCTGATCTTTCCCATATGTTTGCCATGAGTAACTGATCTGGAAACTAAGCTTCTCAAGGGTGTGTTTGGTTCCTAGTCTTATGGTCATACTGGTGCTCAGTGTAAACTCCTGCAAGGCAGCCACCCACCCTCTCATAGCATGGAAGCTAATCTGTTGAGACGGACAACAGACAAGATCTATAAATCAGCTGCATCTCAGCTGAATGTTAAAATTCTTTTATTTTTATTTTTTATGAATACATGAGGATAGCTTCACGTTATCACACAGACATATTTTAAAAGTAAAATAAATTTGAGGATTATCGTCCTTCGGATGAGACGTAAACCTGAGGTCCTATTGTAAGTGACACTACAGCAGCACTTGTTGAAGCATAGTTCACCCCCTAGTCTCCCCTAGTCGCTTTGGATAAAAGCATCTGCTAAATGACTAAATAATAATGACTAATTGTTGTTGTTGTTGTTATCTCCTCCTTAAAACCCATTGTTGAGAAAACCCACTGCTGCATTTTATGAAGGGCCTTTGTAGTAATCTGTTGCTGTCTTCTGTCAGCCCCTTATTCAATCCAAACTATATAAATATGTACAGCTATGATATACTGGTATTGCTTGAATTACAGAAAATCTACAAAAATATATATCCATCGCCAGTGTATGCTGCAGATTCCTCATATGAAGTGTGACAGAGATAAAAAAAAAAATAATAACTTGACTTGCTGTGTTTTTTTCTTTTCTGCAAGCTAAATACATTTTAATTGTATTGAATTGTGAAAGATCATAAACATAATCAAATACATTATCGTTTATATTTATTTGTCACTAAAATATCCCATTTGTTTTGCTTTAGCACAGAGCAACTTGACCAGCTGCCACAAGCCAACTCTATTTTGAGGCTCAAAATCTGTACTGTTGTTCTACAAGTAGAACAAGCTGAGGGAGCATCAGATGCTTGATTAACTATACCATTTTCTTGGATATAACATTATATTCATGAACGTAATGTGCTTGGGGAATGTTACATCCTACAAAGTGAGTCGGGGAAAGGTCTCAAATTAGTTTGCATTCATAAAATATTCTGTCCATTTGACTGTGAAATTCAGACACTTGCTGTTTGGCTGGGAGTGATAACATGATTACTAACCTTGGATCTTGCCTGTTTTAGAATGTTAATAAAGAGGGCTGCTGTGCTATCCATATTCATGGATTATAAATGGAACTGTAATTGCTTTTCCAGCCCACTGAGATTCCAACCATTCCAACTATTTGTTTCTGCTTTTCTCTCACAGTTGGGTGACACAGGCATGTACACCTGCATTGCTTCCACTCCAAGCGGAGAAGCTACATGGAGAGCCTACCTCGAAGTTCAAGGTAAATCAATGAGGGATGCTCTGCATGGTGAACATTTGCAATACAATGAGAAAGATTCAACCTGTAATTGCATCCCCCGAGCTTTCTGAATTGGTACTGGCCAAACACAAAAAACCAATTGAAATACAAATAAAAATCATAACAGATTTTTGTATTTCTCTCCCTTGTGGTTTCTGCTTGAAAAGAATTTGGGGTTCCAGTACAGCCAGCAAGACCCACAGACCCGAATTTAATTCCAAGTGCACCTTCAAAACCTGAGGTAACTGATGTCAGCCGGGCTATGGTAACGTTGTCATGGCAACCAAACTTAAATTCAGGAGCCACCCCAACTTCTTACATCATTGAGGCTTTCAGGTAAGGATGAAACTTACAACCATAAATAACATCTGTTGTGTATACATACAGTATGTAATAAGAATAGTGCAAAAAAAGGGTCTAGATTATGGGATTTGGGACCAGCATTTTTGGATGTGTTTGGAAACAAACAAGGGCATAGGTTTCTTGTTTCTACACATAACGTTATTTAAGTGTTGCTAGTACTTATCCACTACCCTTTAGGAGGCCCGATGAGTTTATTTGTTTAGTATACACAGTATTAATTGCATTTTGAAACCTTTTCTACAGCCATGCATCTGGGAGCAGCTGGCAAACTGTAGCCGAGCATGTGAAGACAGAGACATACACTTTGAAAGGATTGAAACCCAGTGCTGTATATCTCTTTCTTGTAAGAGCTGTAAATGCTTATGGACTTAGTGATCCAAGTCCAATAGCTGATCCAGTTAAAACTCAAGGTAGGGACAATGTGTCTAATAAAACTGTGATAACTTGTTACTGTCATATTTGTCTGCTTCACAGTATCTGAGCGTCCTGTCTCGAACAGGCACCAAATGCTACTAGGCTTTCTTTATTTAAGAGGCTCTTTTAATGTTATTGCTGGCAGATATTCCACCTACAAGTCAGGGAGTGGATCACAAACAAATCCAAAGGGAGCTAGGGGATGTCATCATCCATCTCCACAACCCCACAATTCTGTCTTCCTCCTCGGTCAAGATTCAGTGGACAGTAAGTAGTCCTGTGTATATAAGTATAATGGATGTAGAACATAAAACTGACTTGGCAGCTACAAAGCTGTCTTTTGAAACCATAAAGCAAGCCATGTGTTATAAGTCTGAGTTGTTCCAGGAGCTGTAAACAGGAACACATTTGTTGAATTTTGGGTTAATGATTTCCTTTGGGAAGAGAAGGGGGTACTAACGCCCATAGGTATGCATCACCCATAAATGAAGTTAAAGGTGCCTGCCTACATTTTGTGGTGTGTTAAAGGGAAGTAGAGAGATAAAGCAGAAACATCTGCATTGAATGTACACCCCTGTTTGTCAAAGTATCTTCACTTATCACAAAGACAAATTCATTTTACTTTCTATACTGAAGACACAGAATATAGGATGCTTGATGGGAGAAACATTCTTATTTTATTGTTTACAAAAACCGAAGATACCAGATGTTTTTACAACTAAGGGAAATAAAATGTTCATTTTATAGACTTACAAATTTTGTCCCTAATACTATGCAAATATATCCCCGCTTTTTCAAGGCTTGTAAATTGACAGCAAGTAGATGTCTAACCAATTGCAGACATTTACAAAAGACTTTGATATGATCTCATTGCTGGGATTCTTGCTAAACATATTGCTGTGAAAAGTAACTGAACCGGGAAACATTCACAGAGAGCAATTTCACAGTTTTTAGGGGGATAATGGGTATACCGTAATACTCGTTTTGTGTGTGATTTCAGATGTTGTCCTGATTTAATAAGGTTAAAGCCCAACATTTCTTAAGCTGTAGTGGTTGCAGTTCAACTTTATACCAAGGGAACCTTTCTAACATGTTTTATATCCTGACATTTGTGTTATAAAATATGAAATTGTTAGGGATATTATTTTGTAAGTTTTTCCTAAAATTGTCAGCCTATAGCAAAAGTTCTCCAGTCAGGCATGTTTGATTTGACTAAGACTAGGGTAGTAAAAATACAAGTAAGCAACTACAGCACAATTTTTGCTTTGGGGCAACAAATCAATGCAGGTAACATGACTTTAAAAGGTACTCTCAGATAAGGAAGTATATAAATGCTTATTTGCCAGGCTTGTTGTGTAGATTTCATTTTAGTGTTAAAAGACCCATTTGTGGAAGGCTGCAGTTTTTCAGGTAGGATTTGGGGGAATTTATTTTTACATGTTTAATACAGAAATCAAAAACCTGCAGCTGAAGACAGTGATACATTTGAAAGCTTTCTATGTGGACCTGCAGTATCAAATGTTTTTGCTTTGTAGGTGGAACAGCAATCTCAGTATATCCAGGGATATAAAATCCTGTACAGATCCAATTCAGATGGTCAGGGAAAATCGGACTGGTCTGTCTTTGAAGTGAAGACCCGGCTGAGGACAACACTGTCATCCCTCAGCTGAAGAAAGGAGTCCCCTATGAGTTCAAAGCCCGCCCTTTCTTCAATGAGTTTCAGGGGCTGACAGTGAGGTGAAATATGCAAAAACCTTTGAAGAAGGTACACATTTTGCTTCTTAAGATCCTAAATGCAAGATGATGGCATCTTAAAATAATAGCATTATTGATGGGTCAAGATACAAATTGCCATTTAAATCATTAAATTAGTCACATTTGTGTACCAAGGTTATAAGAACTAACATCTCTAACACAGCATGCAGTGCTCTTTAGTTTTAGTGCCCAAGTCCTAATTAAATATTCTTCAGTACAGCATTTTAACTGGGTAGTAGTGATCCGAAGCCCAGAAAACACACACCTCTTGGAATTAACATTCTATTCTGAAATCATCATCCTCTGGAATTTTTCTTTTGAAAGACAACTTGTTTATTACAACAGCTTATTTACAGCACTGCTTTTTCCATCCAGCTAAAGAAGGGCTTGCAGTCCAAAAACATCCTGATATAATTGACTTTTGTATCAATAGTAAATATCTATATAAGGAGGTGGTTGTTATCAATATGCTGTCACTGTTTCCCTCTCTGAGCAGCTCCCAGTGCCCCTCCCCAGAGTGTAACAGTAACAAAGAATGATGACAATGGGACAGCTATCCTGGTCTCCTGGCAACCGCCCCCAGAGGAGTTCCAAAATGGAGTAGTGCAGGAGTACAAGGTAATGTGTGTCTTTTCACACAGCAGGCAGTGATGATGATTGAGATTAACATGGATACCCAGCACCATCTGCTGGCTGAGATTGATGCTATAAACCTGGCATAGCAGCTAGCGTGATTTTGTTTCTATTAAAAACTGTTTTCCTGTTTTCCCACCTTTATTTCTGCTAATAGATGGGATTTGTATCTCAAGTGGAATCATGCTGAAAGTGGATATAGTCACACAAGCAAAAGAAGCCTGAAAAATATTTTTAGTGCCCAAATATCACAAAAAAACACCTCACTGATTGAAATGTTTTTCATTATGCATTTTATTAAAGCTCAGAATAAAGAGGAAAGGATTTAAATTTAGTTTGGAACCTAACAAAGAGACTAATATTGGTCATAAAAGAGAAGTGAATTGCAGTAAAAGACTAAGGCATTGTTCTTTTCATTTTAGGAATGATACTGTCCCTGCTGTGAAGCATATCATAAAGTTGAAATAAAGCTTAATTTAATTATCATTGGCTTGTGATTTCTTAATAAGGAATTATTATTATTATTATTATGATTTATTTATTTATTTATTTATTTCTTAGCAGACGCCTTATCCAGGACGACTTACAGTTGTTACAAAATATCACATTACAGATCAAATAAGAGAATATAAATAGAGTAAATAATTAAGTTTGAGAGCGATTTCAACTAAGAGCAGTTACAGTACAAATATTTGTTTATAAGAGTAAATTCCATTAAGAGCAAGTAGTAAGTAAAATAAATGGATAAGAACGATTTCAAGTAAGAAAATTACAAAAATGTGAATATGGTTACCTTTAGGAGTACAATCAAGTATATGATACAGAAAATATAATTATAATTAAAAGCAGTAGCAGAATACAGCAAAGTGTGGAGCAGTTAAGTACAAGTATTGATACAATTGGGTGCCATATAGTCCAGTATAGTCGAGAGTTGTGAGGTTTACAGATGCTGTTTGAACAGGTGTGTCTTGAGGAAAATAATATGAATGCATCTCTTTTGTAAAATATTACATTATTTAATATTACGTTATTTTAAAAAAAAAAGCTAGTTAACATTATTGAACATTGGAGTTATAGATCTATGGGACTGATTTGATTTTATTTCATGGATAATACATTTAGCACAGGACAAGTTGCCTAGTTAAATACGATCAGAAACAAACCTACTACACAAATAATGCATCACTTTAATCTCTCACAATATCAAGGTCTTTACGCCAAAGAGCAATGCACTGTTTATTATGAGAGAACAGAACCAGTAACAAACACATTTATTGTTGCTACTTTTGTAACATTAGCAGTTTTATTTTTTCTTTTCATAGAAAAAAAGTTCATACACCATTCACACTTTGGAATAGACTTTGTTAGAATAGAAAATAGTAAAACCTCAGTTAATCAGTATATTAAACTTGTATCCATGCACTAAATATCAGTCCTATGTGAAAACAAAATGTTCAAAGTGACTTTTAATTTAGACATTTGTTACCCAGCAACCACTAAAGCAGGGTACAGCAGCCTCTAATACTGTGTGAAATATTTTTAGATATGCAAATAGTTGTATAGACACAGCATTGCAGGTTTGCCCTTTCATGAAACTAAATTCCTAATATATTGTGAGAATACTCTACTGAATAATTCAGTCACTTTCCAACATATTTTGTTCTTCACAAAAGTAAATAATAATAATAATAATAATAATTTGTATACTGTAGTATATTTGTGAAATATTTTGTTTTATACATTGCTTTTTCAAAACAGAAATACACAACCCAACAAGAACAACATAACACAAAAGCACAACTCAAAAGAAAAACAGAAAAGTGGGTTGTCAAAGAAATGTACATCAAAACATCAGCAGGGATCTGCAACATACTAAATAAACACATTTCTAACAGTGGTGTTGTATAGCATATTGACATGTCTCATAAATAGATTCTTGTTTTTGTTCTTGTTTCAAAACAATTTAACAGCCCTTTCTCACAATACATTGCCTCTGGAATGAGCTTTCAGTTTGTACTTGTAGTTTAGTCCATGAAGTGATGGTTTTGAAAACCTCAGTAATATGTGTACAGCCACAAAGACTTTTTTGTAATTTTATTTGTCAGTCTGTCTTTCATTTTTGAAAGACCTTTTTAGAAGCATTCTTTTGTTTTTGCCACATCACTGAAACTATACAATTCCAACCCACACAAATGGTTTTTGGTTATTATTTTTCACTCAGTGGTTCAAAACTTGCTTCTGGAGAGGACTGCTAAAACAAATAAGAGATTTCAATTATGTAAATTAAATGTCTTTTTGTTTGAATGTCAGTGTCCTATAGGTGTCAAAAGAATTAGATTAGACAAAAGCCCTCAATAAATGGAGGGAAATGTTCTGTGACTAACTAATGGTTAGAATTTAGTAGAGCACAATAGTTATTCTTTTTGTTTCTGTTTAGATCTGGTGCCTTGGAAATGAAAGCCGCTACCACATAAACAAAACCGTGGATGGCTCAACTTTCTCTGTGGTCATCCCGAGCTTGTCCCCAGGAATCCGATATAGTGTGGAAGTAGCAGCTAGTACTGATGCAGGGCTGGGTGTGAAGAGCGAGTCGAGGTTTATCAAACTCGGTGAGTAATGGGTTGTTTGAAATTAAAACTTCATGTATACCACGTTAGAACAATAGTTGCTGCCATATAGTAGGATACTATAACAGTGGTATTGAGAGTTGCATTTATATCATATTATTCACTTTAAAAAAAAAAAAAAGTAAACTGAATGCAATACTTACTGAAAATACAGCAAATTTAATATTAACAAAACAGAAATATTATGAAGAAGCTAATAAATCTGATAATGCATTTTGTAAATGCATTCCGTATACTAAAGGTTATGTTGTATTTTGGCAGGAAAAAAAAGTTATACTGAACCCCAGTATAATGTGTTATGAACTAGCATACGATAAAAATGTTTATTATTCAATAAGAAAAATACAAATCTCTCTCACACCCTCTCTCTGCCTCTGTATTTGTTGCCAGTGCAGGCAGTTCTGCTCAGTAACAACAACAATGGAACTAAATTAGTTTAATCAAGGCATTTTTTTTTTAAATATAGAAGCTATGCGCCTGAGAATATTACTAGAATTTCTCAAATTAAAAATTCTTCTGCCTACTGGGCTTATCTTGTAAGTATTGTGACAGCACATCACCTGTGTGCCTCAGGGCTGATGATATATATTTTTTCTTTTGGAAAAAACAATGAAAATAAGACATGATGTGGGGTTTTATTAGTGGATTGTATTTATTCTAGACAAATAACTTTCCTCGTACCAGCTTGATGACCGGAGAATAGTCCTTGTGGTCACATGTATTGGCTCTGGATTTAAAGCGACTCTGTTTCTGAAAGCAACTTGGCAATGTAGCTGGTTACTGCTTTAGAATAACCATTACACAAAGCAGTGACACTAAATTAGATTCTTGCTGTAGAATCGTTATGGTTATTTTGTATTACTGCAAAGTCACTGCATCCAAAGTATTTTTTACTAATACTTTTTTTTTTTTTGTAAGGGGATATTAAATTGACCAAATGTTTTCTGTTACCTTGCATCCAAAATTAAGTTATTGTGCTTCACCAATTCAGATTGTTCAGTCAGTAAAATTCTCTAAAATTGATTTATATTTGATGTAATATGATATACATGTTAATGTAAAACACCATAAACCATTTTAATAGTTTAACAAAAGCAACTTGTGTGACTAGACATGGTGTTTGTTGGTAGAACACAAGACTACTTTGTAGAAGGTAAATATAGTCCACACTATGACTGTATGTACTATATCATGAATACATTCCACTCTAGTCTGTTTGATCCATCGCCTTTCATAAGAAATATATACATAGTTTGCTCCCCCAGTTAGAAAATACAGTGAAATAGAGAGGAATTATAATACATTAGTCACACTGTTTACCCAGCCCTTCTCTTTTCCTATCTGGATATTCGCAGTGGAGTCATATTGGTTGCTTTCCATAAAACTCTAGACAGCCCCATAAAACTCTAGACAGCTCTAGACAGTTTTATTTAAAATATTAATAAAATGCTAAAACACTGGTTTCTATATTACATATACAGACTATATTACATATACATTAAGGTAGCTGATCAGGTAAAATGAAGTAACGAAGATTTAAAAAGGCAGTGTGGGAGCACTGTTGATTCATAATCAGATAGTTATTAACGTGACATGTCAAGTGTTTCTTTAACGACGAATATAATATATCAGAGAGTATGTATTTGAATCATATTTAGAGCCATTTACTCTGAGTTTCTAGGTCTTTTTGTTTTTATTCATTGTTTTAGTTTTTTGTTATTCTGCTGAAAGCTTCCAGAATTTTAAGCTCAGTGAATACCTCAGTAACATTATACCTCAGGATTATCATGCCGATCATTCACAGCAAAATCAATCTACCAACACTGTGTTGGATATGTAAAAAAAAAAACAGTCATTATATAAAATTTAGAAAGTGTAGCTGAGTTACAAAATAGCATTGTAGTGACAGCAGAGGTGATTAATAATGTAATTAATTCTTAACCATCTTCGTTATTGCTTTCTATCTGGAAACATCAGAAATCATTGCTTGGGGAAAGCATTGTTGTGTTTTCTTTGATCTTTTGGTTTCCTTCCATTTTTAAACATGAAACTAGAACACTAAAAAACCCTGTTTGACCATGGCCATGTGTAATGAGGATGTTACCTGCCTGGGTCGTCACTGAATAATAACACAGAGCATTGGGTGTTGACACGCGCACATGTGCACAGATTTAATAAACACACAGGTACTGCCACTAGGGTACCAGCAATGGTAGCCTTTGTGTCAGATTTAATAAAAGAAAACAAAACAAAGCTAAAAATAAAAGTTTGCCACAAAAGGTGTCCAACTCCAGGAACCTATTACACTACAAAACTCTCTCTTTACTGGTTGGGATCAACATCCCTAAACCAGTGTTTCTCAACCCTGGTCCTGGGGACCCCCTGTGTCTGCTGGTTTTCATTCCAACTGAGCTCTCAATTACTTAAGTGAACTGATAATTTGCTTAATTAGACTTTTGTAATTGTTTTCAGCTCTTAAGCAGTTGCAGAGTTCAAGTTACTTATGAAATGTTATAGCTAACTGTCAAACCATGTCTTACTGATTTAAACAGTTTTGTTTATTTAAAAAGAAAAGGGCCTTTATTTGTTTTGCTTTTTACTTTTGTGAATTTATTGTTCATGTAAGGTGGGGAACATTGGCACTCACTACAGTCCAGCATTGTGCTGGCATACCCCATGAGAATGTCACTTTAAATCTCTGTAAGTGTACCTCAGTCCTGAACTGACCACCCCTTCATTGTCCTGATAAAGACTGCCAATGTTTGTTTTTGTGGTTGATGATTTAAAGGTTCATATTTAACTTGTTCTGTCTTCTCTCTCCCTCTTGATCATTAGACTCTTCAGGAAGAATCACTGCCAATACTGAAGAGTCTGTCAGTACTCTATCACAGCAGATATCCGACGTGGTAAAGCAGCCTGCGTTTATTGCTGGGATTGGAGCAGCCTGCTGGATTATCTTGATGGTTTTAGCATCTGGCTGTACCGACATAGGAAGAAAAGGAGTGGCCTCAGTAGCAGTTATGCAGGGATAAGGAAAGGTAAATATTTTTACCATTGCAGACTTTGCTTTAGCATCTCAAAGGATTCCTGACACTTTTGTCAAGCTAAACCAGTGAGGCTTTGGCAGTTTTAACTGTGCATAAAATGTACCTAATGAACTTCAATAATTTATGTTCATATTAAAAGCTAGCCTGTTTGGTCATTTGAATTTGGAACGCACATCAGTAGTACAAAGAAACCTAAGGAACTGTGAAATGAATAGTTTTATTTGTTTTCTATGGAAAACATTCTTCATTGTCTTGTTTTCAACAAAAGAAAAAATGCTAAACCGGGCATGTCCTGTAGGCTATTGAGAGAAGATTTGTATATTGAGATAATGCAATTGACTTCAGTTGATCTTGGCATACATTCTGCCAGTGTCATACAGTATATAAATCACAAAAATACAAGTGTGTCTTCTAAATTAACTGCTGAGTGACATCCTCATCAGCAGGAGAAAGAGATCTGGGCATGCATAGTTTTCCACTGGGATCGACCATGTCGGCTCATTATCGTTGATCAAATATTATAGAGAATTGGGTGCCAGCTCAATAAAAATCTCTGCATCTTTCTCATCTGTAGTGTGCATGTTTAAGGATACAAAATTAGGTTGGAATTCATTAATGTAATGGTGGAAAGAAAATAAATACTATTTATATTGTTTTTAATAAGTTTCTGTTTATCAGGAAACATAATGTGCATCTACTGTAAACTGTTTTAAAGTAACATATTCAGTCATACTCAGTTGGCATCACAGTCTCTTTCACTTGCCTTTCACAACTGAAATGTTTGGCCCTCAGTGAACATGAGCCTACATCACCAAACCACCACTCAATTCAGCATACAGTAATTTTCTGTCTACGCCTGAGAGAGGCCCAGGTATAATTGTGTTCAGGTTAGTTTTGAGGTCAATCGTAATTGTCACTGTCTCTCTAATAAAAAAGTATATGGCCTGATGTTTTAACTGTACTATGGACACATTGCACCTAGAAACCTATGCTTCCAAATGTATGTGTGTATATCTGAGTGGTGGTGAGATACAAAGGGATACTGTGCATTGTATTTCTTCAGTATGGGCTGACTTACAAACTCCACAATGAATCTGACTACTGTTAGCAAGTTAGCAGAGCTTTATTAAAACTGTAATTATGTCTTTTTAATGCCTTGCTTCAGGCTTTACAGCTGTTGAAGTGCCGCTCCCACACATAGCACAGTTAATCTTCTGTGGGTGTTTACAATAAATGGATGTCTGCACATATTTTATTCAGATTGACCTGTATGTATCTGTTCTTTAGTTCCATTTGAAATGTTGTGAACTTCTAGTCACTGAACGAATGGCTGCAACAGGACCCCCAGTTTTCAGAGAGAATAGAACCCATAGAAGTGTTTTTTTTTTTTTTCTGGTTATACATTG
The DNA here is from genome assembly GCA_030684275.1 of Acipenser oxyrinchus oxyrinchus. Taxonomy (NCBI): domain Eukaryota; kingdom Metazoa; phylum Chordata; class Actinopteri; order Acipenseriformes; family Acipenseridae; genus Acipenser; species Acipenser oxyrinchus. The sequence goes on from CM060255.1 coordinate 41,768,680, forward strand.
TGATAAATTGTGGTTGTAGCATGAAAAGAAGGAGATGAAAGGTAGCACAATAGCATTTGGTTGATAGAGATTGCCTTGCAGCACTTGAAGGACAGTGTATGAATTGGATGTGCACTCCCAAGGTCATGTGTATTTTTTTTCCCCCAAGGTTAAGTGGTGATAATAAAATGAAGCAGCAAATAACAATAATAATAATAATTTGATCGAAAATCTTTCAATGCCAGCTAATACATACAGAGTGCTGGATTTACTTCATTTAGGATGAATGCAAGCTCATTTATATAAGTAACCCAGGGTTAAGCTTGCACTAACCGGGATGTCATGTGACTTCGGACAGGCATGCCTGCTTTATTAACTTACACTATCTGCGCCTGCATTTCATTACTGCTGTGAGAACAGAACCATAGAGTATTGTTTGATACAATATTTCACATACAGTACTATAGAGCTCCACCTTCAGTTCAAATAAAACTGTTGCTTTTTGCAGATTTCTCATCAAAAGGTTTGTCAAAAGAATAGTACTAGTTGATTTTTTTAGTTTTACTATATATCTTACGATTAGGTGTTTTATAGTTAGAAATAATGCATGCATTATCTTGTTATTAAGAGTATCAGAATCTGTGGGTATATGGAGGCATCTGTCCTTCTGTCTGTATGCCAAATTCACAATACATCATAGTGATCGCCTTTTTAATATTACTGATACCTATAATTTTGTATTTACAGCTTTTGCTGAGGATGTATGTCCCTGGAGTAGTTGTTGTTCAATCTATTTTTACAAAGAATTTCATATTTATATGTTGGTGCAGTTTGGGATGGTAAAGTGCACTAAGCCCAGTCTCTTCTATAACATTACCAGAGTCTCCAGCACACTGAACTACTGTAATGCAGGGGCTTTATTTCATTACGTGGTTGTGATTGAAATAGCCATGTATTCGATAGTGCTATGATATTGCTTAACCAGAAGCAGCAGGGATCGACAGACTTGAAATCACAGCTGCTCAAAGTCTCACCTCTCGGCAGGATGTGCTGTTAGGTTGTTGTGATCAAAGTGTGCCACTGTGGAGAAGTGCAGTATGTTAAAAGGCAGAAATTGGCCAAACAATTCAAAGAAAATGTTTTTACAGCCCAATAAAAGCTGTACATTGAGTATTACTGATAAGCAGCTGTTTGATAGAATGGACCTGCACAATAAAAATACCAGTGTAAAACAATACAATTCAGGCTTTTTAATTTCAAATAATATAAAACTCCCAGAACCAAACTGCAATATTTATGTGTGTCTGTATGATATCTGCAACATTAAAGATGCAAGTGTGTGTGTGTGTGTGTGTGTGTGTGTGTGTGTGTGTGTGTGTGTGTGTGTGTGTGTGTGTGTGTGTGTGTGTGTGTGTGATTTATATATTTTTTTATATTAATAAAGATGCCTCATTTGGTATTAAAACAGTGCTATATACCTTCTGCTCACTAACTAGTATCTTTTTTTTTCAGTTCCATCTTTTACCTTCACACCAACAGGTACAGTAGTTATGTATACCTTTGTGTGTGTTAATTGTTTGTTTATCTGGTATAAAGGTTTCACAAGATTTCTGTCAATAGCTATCTAAATGCAAAAGTCATATTTCACAGGGCTTCCTGGTTTTTCATAGCAAAATTGATCAGTCTTCACAAATAAATGTTTTTTTTTTTAATTATAATTAAAGCCAAAGAAGCACACTGTGGTTTGCTAATATAATTCACAGGGAAATCAGCATTATATAATATTAACTGATCTAGGAGTATTTGTCTCTTACTGGAGTCTGGCAGCAGTGATTTAATTTACTTAGGATAATGGCAGCCAAGAGTCTTGAACCAATCGTAGTGTGCTATATTTTGTCATCATTCAGTAGGATGAGCTTAACAGTTGACAGTGTTATAATGACAAAAATATGTGCATGTGTAGTTCCTTATACTCAAATACTGGTTTTATCAAATGTTGTGTAGGAAGCAGAGACCGCTATAGTTTATAATACATTCAACTTGTTATTGATAGATAGTGCTAGCTTACTGTGAAAGATTTGTTCACAGAAGTGAAGGCCATGTACCATAGCTAGCACTGTACGTGTGTTAATGAGGAGCAGTTCTATATTGGGGGTATATAGAGTGCAGGTACATGACTGGGGTATTTTTTTTTAAAAAACATTTTTAATTGAGACAGCAATGCCTTAATTACTATAATAAACATGCACAGCTGACAGTGCATTACACCTGGGAGCAGATTAACATCCAGTTTACTTGATTTTGAACAGAATTTATTTTGTTTAAAGATTATGCCACTACTTTCTGATGGTTTACCGATCACAGCTGTTGAGGTTTTATTTTATTTTTTTGTGCGGAGTTAAAGAACAGGGATGCAGGAAATATCAAATTCTCAGATAGTATTAATTCCAAATACATATTTGTAGAATACAATATTTAATTTACTTTGTGGTGTTCACAAATAGAACCAGAATGCATTATATATATATATATATATATATATATATATATATATATATATATATATATATAATATATACACATACAGTGCCTTGCAAAAGTATTCAGACCCCTGACCAATTCTCTCATATTAAAAATGGTACATTGAAATTTCGTTCCGTTTGATATTTTATTTTAAAACACTGAAACTCAAAATCAATTATTGTAAGGTGACATTGGTATTATGTTGGGAAATATTTTAAGAAAAATAAAAAACTGAAATATCTTGCTTGCATAAGTATTCAACCCCTGTGCTGTGGAAGCTCCCAGTTTACACCGACGAAAGAAATTGCCCTATATATATATATATATATATATATATATATATATATATATATATAAAATATATATATATATATACAGTGCCTTGCAAAAGTATTCAGACCCCTGACCAATTCTCTCATATTACTGAATTACAAATGGTACATTGAAATTTCGTTCTGTTTGATATTTTATTTTAAAACACTGAAACTCAAAATCAATTATTGTAAGGTGACATTGGTTTTATGTTGGGAAATATTTTTAAGAAAATAAAAACTGAAATATCTTGCTTGCATAAGTGAAGACCAAAGAGCATTCTACAGAAGTTAGAGATAAAGTAATACAAATGCATAGATTAGGAAAGGGTACAAAATAATATCCAAGTGTTTGGATATCCCAGTGAGCACAGTTGGGATATATATACAGTACCAGTCAAAAGTTTGAGTACACTTGCTGGAAACTAGGTTTTTCATAATTGACAATGTTTTACGTTGTATACGTTTCTGTAAATACTTGAAAATGAAAACAGATGTTACAATATACAAAACAAAACATAAGGAGTATCAAAGCAATGTTCAAGAAAATTCTCTCTATATCTTGGATTCCTCAAAATAGCCACCCTTTGCCTTAATAACAGCCTCCCAAACACGAGACATTCGGGTTAACAAGTTTCAGCAGGAAATCACCCGACATGTCTTCCCAGCTCTTCTGCAGCAATTCCCAGAGATGTAGGGCACTTGTGGGTAGCTTTGCTTTGACTCTTCTGTCCAGTTCGTCCCATACAAGTTCTATGGGATTGAGGTCTGGAGACTGGGCAGTCCAGGTCATTAGATTGAGTTGTCCTTCACTTTCGTTCTTCGCCAGATAGTTCTTGCACAACTTTGAGGTGTGTTTCAGGTCATTATCTTGCTGAAGAATGAAGGACTGCCCAACTAGCCGTAATCCTGATGGAATGGCATGCCTCTGAAGTGTGCTATGATAGCCATGCTGGTTAAGCTTGCCATGGAGTTGGTAAAGATCACCAACTCTGTCACCAGCAAAGCAACCCCAGACCACAACACTACCTCCTCCATGCTTGACAATGGGAACCACACATGCAGAACTCATGTGCTCACCCTCTCTGCGTCTTACAAATACTCGGCGGTTGGACCCAAATATTTCAAATTTTGACTCATCGTCCATAAGACCGGCTTCCACTCCTCAAACGTCCAGTTTATGTGTTTTTGGGCCCAGTCAAGTCTCTTCGTCTTATTCTGCACTCTTAACAATGGTTTCTTTGCAGCAATTCTTCCAGTTAGGCCAGCTTCACACAATCTTCTCTGAACAGTTGATGTTGAAACATCTGTACTAGTAGCATTTAGCTGAGCTTGTATTTCAGGGGCAGTTAATCGTCAGTTTCGCAGACTTGTTACTCGAATGAACGTGTTCTCTGATTCTGAGGTCACCCTTGGCCTGCCTGACCTTGTTCGGTCCTCATGAGTGCCAGTTTCTTCAAATCGTTTGATGGTCTTGGCCACAGCAGTTACAGACACTTGCAAAGTTATTGCGATTTGTCTTAAAGATTTATTAAAGTAATTACAGACTGTCTTTTTTCTTTGCTTAACTGAGCGTATTTTGCCATTTTCTGCTCCATTACATTCAGGAATGATAAACTTGTGCCTATGCTACCTATATTTATAGTAATCATGGACCCTCACCTGTTAACAATAATTGGTGACAAAAGGTTAATTAGGTAACATGCTAGTTAACTCGGAGAACATCTAACAAAGACACTTTTATACTTAGGACAGTGTTCTAACACTGTGTTATACACATTTCAGACTTTTAACTGACTTGGGCTTCAGACTGAAATCCCTTGCTTTGGTGACCATTTCATTGAAATTGACAAGATTTACATTTTCATTTAAAAAATAAAATTTTGAATGCAGTTCACTTATGATTATCAGCTTATATAAGTACATGTATCATATAATGAAATATTAAGTGTTTATAGGCAAGTTTATACAGTTAAAAGCATAGATAATCATGAAAAACCTGGTTTCAAGCAGGTGTACTCAAACTTTTGACTGGTACTGTGTATATATATATATATATATATATATATATATATATATATATATATATATATATATATATATATATTTTTAAGCATTTCAGTTCTATTCAGGCGACACATTTCAGTAGAAAAATACAGCATGGCTTTTGTGAGATGTTATCAGAAGTCTGGAAAACTCCTCTAAGCAGGCAGACAGGCTTTTAACTTTCTGTTTGGGTTAGAAAATAAGAAAACTGCAACTGTCTGTTACATTTTAATCCAAAATTTGTAATTAAGGTGGCAGTTATCTCTCCTTTACAGACCACCAGCTTAGAGCTACTTGAAAGAGGACAATTTAGCTGCCAATTCCACATGTTCCCTACTTAAAAAATGCATAGCACCAGAATCCATCAGAATTTACAGCATGGATAAGCTTCTTAGCATCTTCCCTGCCCTGATAGTCTCATTTAAATGTACCATGTTCCAGAAAAAAATGTGTGAAGTATAAATATATGTTTGTGTGTGCAAATGTACCACTACATTGACAGTGAAATACAAGCCTGCTTAACATGTGGGGTCTGCTTCTTCAAATGCCTGTGTTTTATACTTGGAGACCTAATCATGGTTGTACTGTGTACCAGAAATGTTCCTATTAATTTCCATTATGTGTATTTTAATACATGTTTCTTTCCAAATGGTTTAGTGACCTATCAGAGGGAGGAGAAGCTGTAAGCAGTGGAGGAAGGTAATGTTTTAAGATTTAAAAATATGTGCGAATAACGCCTGCTACATTTAATTGATGAAAAGGCAATGCAGTATTTTAGTAAATCTTATATTGAATGCAGTGATATGCTCTTCTCAAATTCTGGGGGAGCCTTACAACTTTGAATTTCCTTCCTATTAGATTTGTGTACTATATGTTGTGTATCTTTGCTATGAGTGGAGGAGTTTTAATTAGGGTAAGGTGTTTTTGTTTTTGCTGATATATATAGTCTTTTTACAAGTATCGTTTTGTATTGCAACTTCAAACCCAGCTTTCCATAGTGCCTTTCTTCTTGGAAAGAACCTTCATGTAAGCTTCTACCTGGTTAAGTAAAGAAAATGCCACAAAGGACAAATACATTCCACAACATGCTACTTAATACAGTTTATAAGACTGACTGGGGTTGAATTTTGCACATGGGAGTTCAAAACTCAGACAGAACAGCTCACAATGCAAAGAAATTCAGAGAGAATAGCCCATCCTGACAGGGAATCAGGAAGAAACAATGTTGTGTTCATTAAATGCTAACACCAGAGCTTTGATTTAAAAAAAAAAAATAGCTGATGCCAAATGTGTTTAAAGTAATTTTCTTCTGCCATTTATGAAGATAAAGATGGATCGCATCCTACTGGATGTGGTAAATGAAAATGTTCATCAGCACAATTTGTGAAAAAATGCTAAGGACAGCAAAATAATTACAGCCAGTGATTTAAAGGGCCTTAAGTGGGAGGATTGAGCTCCAAGTGGAGTTTAATAGATCACATTTCTAGAAATAATAATATTGCACCAAAAGTAAAGAACAGGATGCATTTTCTATATAAACATGTTTTTTATAATATATTATATAGATCCCTTATTCCTCATATTAACTGCACTGCATTGTCTCATCATTTAGTGTTACAAATTAACTACATAGCAGATGTTTTTTATGTTGCTCTCTGGGATATTATTAAAACTTCCACTATCTTCAGGAGGCTTAAGTATTCATTCAAAATTGAATTTAGAAACCAGGTTTAAATGCTAATGACTTCTGTATTTTATCCTCCAGACCTGGTTTGCTGAACATTGGTGAGCCTGCTGCACAGCCATGGCTTGCAGATACCTGGCCCAACACTTGCTCAAACCACAATGACTGCAGCATGAACTGTTGTACATCAGGCAATGGAAACAGTGACAGCAACCTTGCGACCTACAGCCGCCCAGGTAAGTGTGGAGTAGTGGTTAGGGCTCTGGACTCTTGACTGGAGGGTCGTGGGTTCAATCCCAGGTGGGGACACTGCTGCTGTACTCTTGAGCAAGGTACTTTATCTAGATTGCTCCAGTAAAAACCCAACTGTATAAATGGGTAATTGTATGTAAAAATAATGTGATATCTTGTAACAATTGTAAGTCGCCCTGGATAAGGGCGTCAGCTAAGAAAAATTAATAATAATAATAGGTAAGGAAAAAAAAAATCAGCACAGCAATTAAAACAGTTTATAGGATAGATCTACAGATGTTGGGCAGACAACTAGAAACACCTGCAATATGTTATACCTAGGGCTTCTGTTTTTCGGGTTTTAGTAATTGTATTTTTCGGTGCTTATTTTTAGCTATTTTCGAATTTTATGTAAATCGTTTTTTTCGGGGCTTTCGTTATTGATATACTGTATGAAATTAGTGTGTTTGGTTACTTTCCAAAATGATTGAGTGTTTTTTTTTTTAATGTCAAAATATGTATAGTAACTTGACAGTACTTGCACACTTAAATTGTACCTTCTTTCCTTTGCTGTCTTCCACAACGAAATCCCTATGATCACGGGCACATTCTTCTGCGGTTTTTGTGTGTAGGCATTTTTGTACATTTTGCCACAATTCTGTTTTAAATCCTCTGTGTTTTAACTTAACTGTAATACAGCTTTAAATCCTGCTGGCAAGCCTCCATCCTGATTGTAATCTTGTTTTAAATCTTGCAAGTGGAGTCTCCAATAGAAATGTAGGATTGTGCTGTCATTCAGTAGTTTAAAGTATTGAGAACGAATCAATGATAGGTGCAAGTTAGGAAGGCAGGACATTGCCCAGCAGCACTGGAAAATGTATTTATTATTATTTTTGTAGTAGTTTTTTTTTTTTTTTTAATGGGAAAACAGTAAAGTCAACGTGAATAGATTAAACATTTTCACAGTTTTTCGGGTGTTTTCTGGTGTTTATTGGCTAGCCACCGATTTCATTTTTTTGTATCGGGGTGTTTTATCGGTTTTATCGGTTAAAACCGAAAATCAGAAGCCCTAGTTATACCATGTGTATTATATTTTACTTAAAAGTTGAATCTCCTGTTTGTATGGTAGTTTCAGTCACTGTTAAATAGCTGATTTTTGGTGCTTGGTTGGCAGCTTACTGTTTGAGAAACGTTATGTTGTACCATTACTACAGACTGACAACCCCAACTTTCCTGACAGAATTAGAAGATGAACCCTGTATTGAATGCAAATTTATTATATATTGTAAAAGGTCAAGTTCAGAGGTACAGTGCCTTGCATAAGTATTCACCCCCCTTGGACTTTTCCACATTTTGTAGTGTTACAACCTGGAATTAAAATTGATTTAATTAGGATTTTTTGTCACTGATCTACACAAAATAGTCCATAATGTTGAAGTGGGGAAAAAATCTACATATTTTTCAAAATTATTTACAAATAAAAAACTGAAAAGTCTTGATTGCATAAGTATTCACCCACTTTGCTGTGACACCCCTAAAATAAGCTCTGGTGCAACCAATTGCCTTCAGAAGTCACATAATTAGTTGAATGGAGTCCACCTGTGTGCAATTAAAGTGTCACATGATCTCAGATTAAATACACCTGTTTCTGGAAGGCCCCAGAGTTTGTTAGAGAGCATATCTAAACAAACAACATCATGAAGACCAAGGAGCTATCAAAACAAATTCGGGATAAAGTTCTGGAGAAGCACCAATCAGGGTTGGGTTATAAAAAAAATATCCCCAACTTTGAACATCCCCCGGAGCACCGTTAAATCCATTATTAAAAAATGGAAAGAATATAGCACAACAGGCCGTCCATTCAAAACTCAGTGACCAGGTAAGGAGGGCATTAGTCAGAGAAGCAACCAAGAGGCCAATCGTAACTCTGAGGGAGCTGGAGAGATCCACAGCTGGGAGAAACCGTCCATGGGACAACTATAACCCGGACGCTCCACAAAGCTGAGCTTTATGGAAGAGTGGCGAGAAGAAAGCCATTGCTGAAAAAATCCCGTTTGGATTTTGCCAAAAGGCATGTGGGAGACACAGCAAACATGTGAAAAAAGGTTCTCTGGTCTGATGAGACCAAAATTGAACTTTTTGGCCTGAGCGCAAAACGCTATGTGTGGCGTAAAGCCAACACTGCTCATCACCCTGAGAACACCATCCCCACGGTGAAGCATGGTGGTGGCAGCATCATGTTATGGGGATGCTTTTCATCGGCAGGGACTGGGAAACTGGTCAGGATTGAGGGCAAGATGGATGGAGCCAAATACAGGGAAATTCTAGAGGAAAACCTGTTTCAGTCTGCAAGAGACCTGGGACTGGGGCGGAGGTTCACCTTCCAGCAGGACAATGACCCTAAACACACAGCCAAAGCTACACTGGAGTGGTTTAAAAACAAGAACCTGAATGTCTTAGAATGGCCCAGTCAAAGCCCAGACCTCAATCCGATTGAGAATCTTTGGCATATTGCTGTTCACCAACGGTCCCCACCCAACTTGACAGAGCTTGAGCAATTTTGCCAAGAAGAATGGGCAAAAATTGCAGGATCCAGATGTGCAAAGCTGGTAGAGACTTACCCAAAAAGACTAACAGCTGCAATTGCTGCCAAAGGTGCTTCTACCAAGTATTGACTCAGGGGTGAATACTTATGCAACCAACAAATGTCTTTTTTGTTTAATTAACTTTTGTGTCACAATAAAAATATTTTGCACCTTCAAAGTGTTAAGTAGGTTGTGTAAATCAAATGGTAAAAATCCCAATTAAATCAATTTTAATTCCAGGTTGTAACACTACAAAATGTGGAAAGGTCCAAGGGGTGAATACTTATGCAAGGCACTGTAGGTTTGGCAATGTCAAATTATATGAGTCTCAATCAAGAAAACTTGGTACAATAAAGCTGTCAACTCCTTAGGGTAATATATTTCAAATTAATATGATTTAACAGTAGTATTTATTTAAATGCATATGTATATATACAGTTGTAGTCAAACGTTTACATACCCCAGTGGAAATTTATAATTTGTAGAAATTTCTCGAAAAACAAAGAATTTTAGGGAAAATCTTTCGTAACAAAAGTTTTATTTTTGTGGATGAGGAAAAAGTTATAAGAAATAGATGTCTATAATTTATTTATTTCAGCATTTTCTTTTTTTTGCAAAACCCCAAAAATGCTCTTTCAAAAGTATTCATACCCTTTGATGCTATGATAGTATTGTCTACAAGGTGCTAGAAATTTAAATATGATAATGCAGAACCTAATTCTAAAAGTGTCTAGAAAGTGCTGGATTATAGGTGAACATTCTTAGAGAGTATAAAGGGTTAGGCATAGGATGATTGCTGTCAATACCAATAAGTCAATATGGGAAAAAGTAAAGAGCCATCTGAAGACCTTAGGCAGAAAATTATTTATTGTCAAAAGCTGGAGAAGGATACAATAAGATTTTCAAGCATTTGAATATCCCAATATCAACTTTTGTTTCTATTATCAAGAAGTACACGACTCATGGTACTGCCACAACGCTCCCTCGGTCTAGAAGAAAGAAGGTTCTTTCACCAAGAACAAGTAGAATAATTGTGAGGAAGGTTAATAACAGTCCGAGATTGACTGTCAAAGATATTCAAAGTGAATTGGCTGCAAGTGGGACTGGGGTTTCCATTTCAACCATAGGTCGAGTATTGCATGGTGAAGGTCTCAATGGTCGCAGGCCAAGGAAAAAGCTCTTGGGAAAACGTCACAAGGACAATTGCTTAAAGTTTGCAAAACGGCATTTGAATGATGGATGTGAGTTCAGGTCAAAGGTTTTCTGGAGTGATGAAACAAAATTTGAGTTATTTGGTCACGCTGATAGTCGTTACGTTTACAAAAAGGGGCGTACAAAGAAAAAAACACCATACCTACTGTCAAGCATGGAGGTGGTAATAGCCTTCTATGGGGCTGTTTTTCGTCCAATGGCTCAGGAAATTTGGTTCCAATACATCGTAAAATGGATTCCATAGCATACCAAAAGATACTGGCCAATCATCTGAAACCCTCCGCTACAAAACTTGGTTTAAAGCGCAACTGGACGTTCCAACATGACAACAATCCAAAGCACACATTAAAAGCTCATTGACAAATATCCTAATCGTTTAAAAGAGGTTATTATTGCTAAAGGTGCCTCAACTAGCTATTAATTTCATTTTCATTGTCAGGGTATGAATATTTTTGAATTAGCATTTTTGGAGTTTTGCAAAAGAAAATTGCTGAAATAAAATTTCTTGTAACTTTTTTTCCCCTCATCCACAAAAGCAAAAATTTGCTTCAAAAGATTGTTCCTATAATTATTTGTTTTCGAGAAATTATAAATTTCCATTGTGGTATGTAAACGTTTGACTACAACTGTATATATGTATATGCAATTGAGCTGTCTGATTTATAAAACTCAGCACTAACACTGATGTGAGCTACAGATGTAGTTCTGTATCGCAGTCTTGTGATTTGTTAGAGGTGAAAGCCGGAGTGATTTAGAAAACCTGAATAGCTTTTGGGTTCACTTTGTAAGTGATTGAATCGCTGAGCTGATTTACATACTGATGTTATGGTTCCTAATGTAATTTCTTTTTAGTGCGCTCGGTTATTTAAAATATGTAGAAAAGCCTCAGAGGGCAAATGCAAGCACATCTTCATGTAATACCTGTAATATCATGAAAGTGGTTGTGTAGCTTCAGGTGTCCATTTAATACAGACAACAGTAAGAGGAATCACAAGACTAAAGACTTACAAGGAGCCAAGTGTTTCTACAAAGAGGCCAATCATAGATAACATAGTTATACATTTAATAAGAATATACTCCACTGGGTTAATCCCTGTATTTACCACAGTAGTTTGTAGGGATAGTCAAAAGATAGACGTAGTTTAAATAAACCAGTGAGAATTTGAGAATGTGCGCTTAAGTGCATAATACAGTTTTAAGTTCAATCCTGTTATATTTCTAATCTTTAGGTGTCATGTTTTTAGAACTCCTTCAATTACTATAACCCATTGTGACTGAATGGATATAGGATTTATTCAATATGTTCTAAACAATAAGCTACAACACCTTTTGCAGGTTGAAGAAACTTTAAGGAAGGGATTTCTCTTCCCTGCATTCAGTGTTTGGGTTATTGTGTGTTTTGACTGACACATTTCAGAACATGGTTCCTAATACCATGCCCTGTATAAATACAGCTGATAGAGACATTGTGGTGGGGTACAGCCCAGCCCTGTGCATATTTTGTATTTGTTGGATTATGATTTAAATGTACTGTTTACTGTTGAAAACCACGATGTGTATTATTATTGTTTTACAACCTTATTGAGATCCTTGTGTTTCTTTGTAAAGATTAATTGCAAAAATAACAATAAATAATTACCAGTGTGCTGTGTAGTTATACACTTAATAAAAAGGCATTACATTTAAATAGCTTTCTTACTCAGGTTTTCCTTATGGAGAAGGCCATTTTATAATCAAAATATGACACTTTGAGATGTGTGCTATTGTAAAATTAACGGACAGCTAGGTGGTTGCTATACCAGTAACATGCAGTTTTAAAATACATACTTTAATGCCTTACCTAATGCTTTTACCATTCTGTGTTAAATTATAAACAAACACATGTTCACTGATTGCCATTAGTACCAGAGCTGTTTGATTCCTGGGTTTATGAAGTTTGGAGAAATATTTCTGTATTGGTGACACAAAATTATTGCCAAGTCATCAGGAATAAGGAGTGAGAACAGATGCCATTCCTGTCTCCAGATGGCACTGTAAACCTTACTGATTAGAGTAACAGAAAATGACTGGGGAAATTGCCTCTTTATTCCATTCTCTCCCTTTGTACAAGTTAATGCCAGCAATTCTGTGGAAACCTTGTATACCAAAAATACATCAAAAAATGTGACAATCTATAAATTGCCTAACATTGAAAAAAAGAATATCTTGTGAAGTGATTGGTAAGTTATTTTGTTTTTAAACATGGTGTTTTCTTTTGTTCAGCTGATTGTATTGCAAATTACAACAACCAGCTTGATAGCAAACAGACCAACCTGATGATGCCTGACTCTGGAGTCTATGGAGATGTGGACCTGAGCAACAAAATCAATGAAATGAAGACATTCAACAGCCCCAACCTGAAGGACGGGCGCTTTGTCAACCCAGCAGGACAGCCAACGCCTTATGCCACGACCCAGTTAATCCAATCCAGCATTGGAAACAACATCAACAGTGGCAATGCGGAAATGAACGAGAAACACTGGAAGCCATCCATCCAGCAAAAGCAAGAGCTCCCGGCCTTGCAGTACAACATCATGGAACAAAATAAATTAAATAAAGGTAAGTAAAGATTGAAGGCGTCCTGGTTGCAAATGATTCCAGAACGGAACAGCGTCTCAACTGATTGCTACACACGTTATTCCATTTTAAAACACTCAATTGTCAAGCATTTTAAACAAGCTTTTGCAATCTGACTTTTTTATTTTTTTGGTTCTATGTATGGCTATGCCAATTACATAAATGGCTAGCATTACCTGTTTTTTGAGAATCTTTGCTTTTACACCTTTAATGAGCACCAATCAAACATCACCAGAACAGTATTATAAAGTGTAGAATATAAAAGGGTCTTCTGTCTTTGTATATATTTAGGTTTAGCATAGAAGATATCCCCTGCATTTATTTTCATATTCAGGATTTTAGCTACAGTTACTAACACCATATGTACTGTATATTTTCCACAGTCTACCAGTCTACTGTGTAATTTGTTTGCATTTTGTCTTGATTTAACTGCTAGCTAAAGAAAACCTTTACCATATTGAATGTTTAAACAGCATTTCCGGTATGTGTGTGGTTTTGAAATAAGGATAGCTTGAAGACTTCATAGAGTAGCTAGCTGGTAATTCATGTCAGTGAGTGACAGCTGGATTGCAAATACAGTAATTTTATGTCAGTGGTTCCTCAGACCAGTGATTGGCTTCATGTGTTTCTACTTTGAACTTTCTAGCAGAGAACCTTTAATCTTTTCCATGCCACGGTAATGTGTACTGTTAAAGTGAAAATTGTTCTCTGAATAGGTTAAGAATTTGCATCCAAAGAACAATAAAATATATGAATATCTAGTGAGATTTACTTTTCTGTTATTTATTTATTTATTTATTTATTTGTTTGTATGTTGAGCTTGTTTGTGTGTATTAAAGTTGTGGTGCCCCACAATCATGTTCATTTTACACTAAAATATAATTCGTTGTCTGTCTGTTTCTACATTCTTCTTCTGTAGATATTAGGGACAGCAGCTTCCTACCCCGTTAAACATTACGTGAGTCTCTCAGTCAAACAGACATGCTACTGCTGTTTCTACTTGCAGTGGTATGGGGATATAAATTACACCTTGAAGGACTGTTGTAGCTGTATTTAATATCCCAATATTTAATTGTTATTACCATATAATAAAACTGTAAATGTGCATTGTAATTACTTTCAGATTATCGTGTTACTGACACAAGTATGCCCGCCACAATCCCTTACAACCAGTCTCATGATCAGAGCACAGCTGGCTCGTACAACAGTTCAGATAGAGGCAGCAACACTTCAGGTAAGTCAATAAATAAACACACTATGCTGTGTATAGGCATTTACTGTATATACAGTATACATTCAAACATATATACATACAAATGAAGACAAAAGTTCATAAATAAGCACTATGTTACAAATGCATGTATTAAGTAGTTACCATCTACTTAAAGGCAGATGATAACTAGTGTTTACAACAAATATACAGCAAAGGTAAAACAATGCCTTTGTCGTAAACATTACAGGGTGTTCTGTAGCCCTTTAAACCGTTTATATTATCACGTTTCTCAAAGAGAGTTCAGCATTTTGAACATTTGTCCACTGAATGCTCTGTTTAATTCAACACATTCATTTAAATAAAATACATTTTATAGGGAGTTTAAATTAAGCCCTATAAATATTGGCATCAGCCCAATGTGAGCCATAATGTTGAAATAACGTTTATTTTCAGTTTCAAATGCACGCATAGTTAATATCAATTAGTAGTAATATATGTTGTTTTCTGTGTGAAATCAAAAGGGAGTCAAGGTCACAAGAAATCCCGAACTCCAAAAATTCCAAAACAGACTACGATGAACTGGGCAGACTTGCTTCCTCCACCTCCTGCCAACCCACCGCCATGTAGAAGCAATGAAGAGTACACTATTTCAATGGAAGAGAGGTAACCAGTTGAATGCATTATTAAGATTTTAGTATGGATGCCCTGTAAAACTAAATATATTTATACAATATGTGTGGCTGAGTATTCTGAGAATAACTACAAGCTACAAAATATGGTTTCTCCTATCTACAGATAAATCCATTTCCATGAAAAGTAATGAAGAATATAATAAAATATGCTGCTTATACATAGTAATTAAGCCTGATTTGGTAGCTTGTTTGAAGTCTCAGCTGTGAAAATGTATACTAAAATAAAATTCATGAAGGAAATCAACTATAAAATACTGTATAAATCTATTAAAAATTGGTGGATTATCCTCTATAGTAGATACTTAACTGAAAACTTTGTACTAATGTGTGGTATTGCTTTAATTCTCCCAGCTATGACCCAGAAATGCAGTGCCCCGTGCCCCCATCCAGAATGTACCTGCAGGATGAGCTTGATGAAGATGATGAGGAGGAGGACGAAGAGGAGGAGATTGAGAGGGGTCCCACTCCACCTATCAGGGGGGCTGCCTCATCCCCAGCAGCCGTGTCCTACAGCCACCAGTCAACTGCCACACTCACCCCCTCCCCACTAGAGGAGCTGCAGCCCATGCTACAGGAATGCCAGGAGGAAATGGCCCACACACAGCACCAGCATGACAGGAGGTATGCTGTTTGTGAGCCCTGTGGTATAGAATGGTGTGTTAGCATAGGTTATCTTCCTGAGTTAATGCGGAACCTAAATTGGAGTAGACCCATTAAAACTCTTTTAATAATGCCGGATGTTAAACCTTGGCTATTCCAAAGTACATTTTTGACACTATTTATTTAAATATTTTAGGGCTATCTGATTTTAACTGAATAATGTTTAGAATGTTTGTAAAATGCACCACATGTAGGAAATCTCAATCATTGTTTATACATCTTAATGTGCCCTATTTATGTACACTGATTAACATATGGTCTATATAGCCTATTCCTTTGAAATTTACCTTTTAAACTTCAAGTCTAATTACAGCAGTCTACTTCAATACTGCCATTAACTGTAATAGTTTCTGTGATATCCCCCTGAAGGTACCTACATTATACTAATGTAGTGGCCCATATCTTTTTAGTCTGTGCTTAAATATTTGTTTCCTGTAAAATATTACATGTATAATAAAACACACATTTGAAGTTGTAATTTAAAACCTACTATTGCTGCAGTTAGTAGCAGGGACATATTTTTGTGGCTCACAGAGTGACATAGAGAACTTCCTTCCAGGACTGTAAACACACTGGACAAGATGAGAGTTTACATAAGGTAAAGAAATCAATGGTGTGATCTTTGAATTACCCTTTCAGGCGCCATCCAGTCAGTCCTCCACCTCCTCCAAGGCCCATCTCTCCACCACACACATACGGTTACATATCTGGACCCCTAGTATCGGATATGGACACAGATGCCCCTGACGAAGATGCAGACGAGGCAGATATTGAGGTAGCCAGGATGCACACAAGGAGGCTGCTGCTGCGAGGGTTGGAGCAGACTCCTGCCTCCAGCGTGGGAGACCTGGAGAGCTCTGTAACAGGCTCCATGATCAACGGTTGGGGATCAGCCTCTGAGGAAGACAACGCTTCTAGCGGGAGGTCCAGTGCCGTCAGTTCTTCGGACGGCTCATTCTTCACAGACGCAGACTTTGCTCAGGCAGTCGCAGCTGCAGCGGAGTACGCTGGCCTCAAAGTAGCCAAATATTCAATGCCGGATGCTGCTAGAGGTATATTTGTGTTTTGTGAGTTGTGTACAAGCAAAGGAAGGCTGACCAGAAATATGAACAGGAATAACACACTTGCTAAGATTCTGTACACTGATTGACAGCTGCTCACTAGGCTTGCATGCATAGAATACAATTTATAAATTCCAACTCCCAAGCCTGGATTAGTCTTTCAGTACTACAAGCAGCTCTGTAGATTGTTAATGTTGAGAGTTTTTAAACAGCAGGTAGCACATTAAAGTCGCTATTTTTATCTGTACAACAGTGTATATGTAAGTATGCAACATGGGATACCTCATCCTTTGTTCAGTGGGGTGCTAATAGTAAAGGCACTTGTATCAAGATCAGACTTGTTGATGTGTTGATGGCTAAACCATGAATATGCAAACAAGAGCTCATGGCTTGCCTAGGTAAACTGCCAAGCAAGTAGCAGACCTAAAGTAATGTTGTGTTTTGTGGGATTGCAGTTAAAACATTTGTATGTGTGTGTTTGTTTTTTTTTAAACCTCTTCGCATGTGCAGGCCGCAGACACTATATGAAACCCAACAGTCATAGACCCACAAGTCCTGTCTCTACAGACAGCAACATGAGTGCTGCTGTCATTCAGAAAACACGACCTGCCAAAAAACAGAAGCACCCACCTGGGCATCTGCGTAAAGATGTTTACACAGAAGGTAAGGATGACAGTGAATTGGCTTGTCAGAAGTACATAAAGTGTCTCAGACCCCGATATACTTCTGGATAAGACAGCGTGACATTTTGCTCAGTGTTGTTCTGAGTATTGTATTTTTTATACAGCATCAAAGATGTGGACAATCCTCACTTGTTCAGGTTTTTAAACTAAGAGAAGACCGTTTACATTGAGAACTTTGATCATTTGTTTCCTGTGAAGGCCTCAGGCCCGGGAGCAGAGTGTGCACTACGGGGCGGGCAGGCGGGGAGCACATTATGGAAAAGGTCACCCAAGTCAAATAACTCGCATTCGCCACTATTACGTGTTAAGCTTCACTATGACCATAAATAAATACATAAATAAGTAAATACTATTACCACGTGATACTATGAAACACCCACACAGCACTAGTGCCACACTATACTGAAGGCTACATTTGTTTCTGGAATTGTTTTTCTTCTTCACCTATTCGCAACCCTTACTTCTGAGCTACAAGTTTAAATGAATACAGTGAATACAGTGTGCAAGTCCAAAGGGAGTGCAATAAACAAGTGACTGGACAATCTTGCATATATAAATGTATAAGCTCTCATAAATAAGTCTGATTTATTTTATTTTATTTTTTCTCTATTAGTTACTAAATCAGATGCAAATTACCAGTTGCATTTACTTGTATAAATAAATAAATGAATAAATAAATAATCAAATGACCTGTAGGGGAAATTACAGTATAATATATACTATAGTACTGATATATTATAGTTAGATTTTTGTGTTTAACTTTACTTTTATTTATGATGTGTCATACCTTTTTTGATCTCAACTAGGGCATTGGCCATTGGCCATTTTCAAACTGATATTAGACAACATTAAATACTGGTGTAACACAGTGCATCTGGGCCTTCTGGCATACGCCCAGGCAAGCCAGTCTTGACCCTTTCGTTATTACAGCTTCTGTTTTCATCCATGTTCTGTGGTGGATGATGAGCAGGGCAGCAAACCCTGTAAATCCTGTTCTTTTATAAGCAATTTTACATTTATGCCTCCCCCACAGAGTAATTTAGCTTTGTTTTCCAGGGAACCCTTGCTGACTTTCTTGTTTTACATCTGGCTCTCAAGGATAGCCTTAACAAGGCTGCCAAAATCCATAAATTGAGCACCTATTAAATGTACAAGTTGCAGGTTCATGACAGTTTTCATATCCTACACTGCTAATTCCCCTATTACAAAACACACTCTTTTTATACCAATATTATAGCAGTGATAATAGATTCCATTAGAAAAAAAAGAAAATTACTATTTATTTTGTTTGTAATAGACATTTAATGACAAGCAAATAAAATACAGCATATTAAAAAAAATGTGTATCTTGTTTAGTTTTCCTTGTTGTTATTTACAAGGACACTGTGATGCTTAATGAGTACCTATAGTATGAGGAGAATTCTAGGCTGTTAACACCATCCAAGGACAACCTCCGTATTTATTTGTTTAAAAAAAAAAAAATGTTTGCTGGCTTCAGCTGAGCCTTTTAAGCATTTTCACTGTACTTGTGCCAGAGGTAGAGGTCAGGGGATATTGTTCCATCGAGTACAAGTAATACACAAGTAATTCTGCTATTACTCGAGAGAGAATAAATGTGAAAGACATGCATTAAATTAGCTGTTGGCTCCAATAGGGCAGTGATGACTGTGGAGCTCAAATACAGCATGACAGGAGGAGGAACAAGTGTGACTAAGGGTCATTCTGTGTTGCATGAGTGAGGAGGTCGATGCAGCGTTCTGTTCAGAATCAAACTTTCACTTTGTAAGACAACTTTGCAAAAAG
Organism: Acipenser oxyrinchus oxyrinchus; assembly: GCA_030684275.1. Taxonomy (NCBI): domain Eukaryota; kingdom Metazoa; phylum Chordata; class Actinopteri; order Acipenseriformes; family Acipenseridae; genus Acipenser; species Acipenser oxyrinchus. The sequence continues at coordinate 41,787,979 of CM060255.1, forward strand.
AATATCATTTATTAAAATATTTATTAAAAAAATATATATTCTTAAAAAAAACTGTTTTGCTGTTGGGTAACTTGGGGATTTTAGCCTTTATAGCTAGTCCTTCAGTTTGTGTGTGTGCTCGACCATGCAAATAACTGTATTTTCATTATTCAAAGAAAAAAAACACACACCACGTCTTCTCTTTTTCTTGCATGAACAGCCATTTTTTGTGCATTAACCTACAGTATTTTTTTTTACACACAAAGAATTGTTGTAATATAAATCTTGAAAAGCAAAGCATTCATATGTAATCTTGTAAGAAGACAGGGTTTTTCTTTATCTTAAACAATTAAGATTTCTTGTGCTAAAAAAAATATATTTTTTATGCAATGTCTTTAAATTCAACAAAGTGATTTAAAGAAAAACATATGTTTTTATGTGAGATCAGGCATCTGATTTAATTGTACTGCACTAGTAATAATGTATTATACGGACGCCACTTCCAAAGTTAAGTGTAAAATAGGTGTGTTGTTTAAAGAGACATTTATTTTATACTGAATATATATATGAATATGTGTGTTTGTGCATTTTTGAGGTTGCAGAAGCAATAAGCAGCCATTAGCCTAATATTGAAAAATTATATTTTCTTTTTTTTTTTTGTACACAAGCACCACTCAATCACAATAAATGATAAATTCCATTTCAGGTTTTACGATGCGCTTAATAAGATATAGGTATCAAGCTTATCTCTAGCTCACAGTAAAACCTGGAATGGCTGAAACTGGTTTTATGCCCATCCCTGAAGGACAATTCAGACTAGTTCCATGGTACCTTTTTTCTAAGAGGTTCTTTAAATGGTTACCCAATTATCTGGAGTTAAGAAGCTAACATGTACTGTATTATGTTCACAGACCTGCCCCCTCCCCCATTGCCTCCCCCTGCTATTAAGTCCCCCACCCACCAGACAAAATCTCTTTTGGAAGGGCGTCCTATGATGTCATCCAAACTGGCATCTGCAGAGCAAAGGGGCGACCGGTCAGCAGAGAGGAGAGGTGGAAACCACCCCAGACAGCATTCAGATGGGCGTACAAGCTCAACAGAATGCAGAGTCTCCCAGGAACGGCAGAGGGAAAGCAAATCACGAGGAAGCAGGACGGCAAGGCACGAGGGCACGCCAGGCAAGGCTCGTCAGCACCCAGGTAAAAAAAGTATTAAAAGTCTAAGGTTTATAGGGTCCCCGAGTGGCTTACTTGCATGACCGTGTGGTGTGCATGGTGAGCACAGGTTCACATGTTTCCTCATAGCACTACAGCGGACGCTACTGGCCAGGCACCCAATAAGCTCAAGCAGACACCTGCAGGCCTGGCCTTTTGTCCTGACATCCGCTCTCGAGTTCCTGGGTGTAAAAAGGGGAAATTGGCTTGGCCGTTGAATCGAAGGACACACACTGAAGCATCAGTTCTCCTGAGCTGAGTGGGAAATCTTTGTAAAATAATCAGAGGTAAAATAATTGGGCACAGAATTACTAATTTATACAAAATACAAAAAAACTAAGAAAGTTTTTTTTTTTCCTTTACCACCTCTTTTCAAAGGAACTAATGAGAGACACGATGGACATTTATCAAAGCTTTTTTTTTTTTTTTTTTTTTTTAACTATTTGTACTAAAAGTCTGTAAATTTAAATACCTGATATGTTTATAACCAGTCTTTTGTTTTTCTTTAATGTTAATGTTTCCCCTAATACTATAAGTTCATGATTGAGCAATATTTTAAGTCAAAGCTCAATCATAGATTCTAAGGTAACTATATAGACTAGTGTTTCAACAAGGGCCTTTATAAATGTAATCTAGCTGAAACAGTAAAAAAGAAAGTGCTCCAGTGCATCAAGAGAGGCATATGTCAGCGCAGTTACATTTTGAATGATCAGGAATTGCCATGATCATTTAGAACTGGTGTAGGTTGAACGCTTGCAAACCTTGCTAAGATTCTTATTTATCAATGTATAGGCCCTGAGGATATCCTGCCATACAACAGGCCCACATTTCCCACAGCACACAATCCCAGAGATCCCAGTTCCTCCAGTTCCATGTCATCAAGGGGTTCTGGGGGGAGACGACGAGCGGATCAGACTAGTGCAGGACGAAGGAATCCTTCAGATGCCGGATTGCAAGGATTGGGAACCTTTGAGCAAGAAGAAGATGAGCTAGAGGTAGTTTCTTCCTTTATAGTCTTGCATCCCATCTTAGGTCTCTAAGCACAAGATAACAAGATATTGTAATTTGTACTTTTTGCAAAAAAAAAACATATAACATGCTGCAAAATTTATAACATGCATCATGCAAGGTTGATTTATGGAGACCAAAGGGTAATTCCAGCTCAAGTGGACCGGTTCTAGAAGACGTTTCATCCATCTGTTGGTGATCATACATAAACCATATGTGATGGAAAAGGGTTTCCAGGTTAGAAGTGTGTAAAAGAAGAGCTGTGAAACCCATGCCCCGCATAGTGAAACCATATATGACAATTGCAAAAATTACCATTTTGATTACTAATTTGTAGGGGGGGTGACCTAAGAAATATCTTATTGATACATGCCATCCACTTCAGTTGCACTGACACCAAAATATTCCTGAGTTTTTCAAGTTTTAGGAACCAGTTTGGCATATTTTTTTCTGAAAGGAATGAAAAATGTTGTGCAACCTTTTAGTTATTTTTTTTTTTTTAAATGGAGGCAAACATTCTTATTCAAAGACACCGATCAATCTGTACCAAGGTGACACTTAGCTTTTTTTATTTGCCCGTGTTAAGCTGCCTAGACTTATCTATACATCATTCTTGTCTTGGAATGAAAGCCGTGGCATTTTCTTCACCACGTTATTATCTTGCATCTTTAAACCAAAACCATATCGGCTGAGCTGAAATATTTTGAACTGACCTTTAGACAATACATCACTGTGTTATAGTGACAAGCGATTGTAAAGTAAATTGTTGGTCAAAAAAGTCATGATCCTTTAGTGTACTTCCAATTTATTTTTTATTTTTATTAAATACATTGCATTAAAACTCAAATGTGTTTACTCTCCACAGGGAGCAGAAAGCTGAAGAGAAAAGTGAACAGCAAGGAAAAAAACAATTAGTCCTGATAGTTAATGCCAGATACAATGTTTGGTGCAATCAATTTATGTAAATTATGTTTCTTTTCATCTTGTTAAACTGACCAATTTATATAAAAAAAATAAAATTAAAAATGTTTTGTTTTAATTTATGACTGGAATTGTGATGCCCAGTTAAAAGAAAGTACAGTAAAAGAAAATAATCTAGTGGTACTGTTTCAGTTTCAATGCAATATGGGGTAATAGTTTACACACCGACTATTATGTAGGGAATTGTTTTTGTCAATCCCTTTTGAAAGCCCTTACAGTCATGTATTACTGTAATAAAATTAGCTACAAGCATATTGGGGTGGCCCATATTGTAAATATATATCATCTTTTTTGTAACTTGTGGTACTTAAAATGTGTCTTCCTTGTTTTTATTTTATCATTGTTGTACAATTGTTCAAATGTTCAACCACCCCCAAGCAAGCGCCACTTAGGGAAAGTTTAATTTGTATATTATTTTATTTTTTTGTAATGCACTGTTTTTTTTTTCTTCCATGGTTTTAAAAGCACAATCACTTAACTTTATTTTTAAACCATTGTATCTATTAACCTTTTTGTCTTACTGAACAATAAAGTATGACAAAAAAGTCTTGTTATTATCATGGTGTTGTAGTTGAAATGATACGCTGATGGCAATGGAAGGAATTTGAATAGATAAAATGAGGCCCACCTGGAGATTGCCTTCATTTCATAGGACTTCTTCAAATGTATTTCCAAAATTCGAGACATCTCACTTCTAAGTTCCAAAAGGTATATGGATCCATTTGTCCTTTTTGAGTTTAAGATGATGCCATCAACCATCTGGAAGCAGAGACTTCTCTGTTCAATTGAGGATGATAACACTCCAGGACTTAGACAACAAAAAAAAAACTGTACTAATGTGCAGATGAACATTTGTCTGTGCAGATGAACATTTGGAGTGCCATCACAGCAAACACATAGTTTTGTACTAAAATGTAGTTAAAACTGTTTAAATGGTTACATAGCCAAGAATTACAGTACTAAGGGAATTTAACATTGTTGTTTTCATTATTTTCATGTAAAAGGCAACTTCTTTATCGTTGGCCATAATTTTGCATACTGAGGATCAAATAATCCTAAACATGTTTTTTCACATTATTTATTAAAAATGTCCTCAAATACCAAAACAAAAATATCTGTGATGCTGTTTGTCAGTCCTTTTTACAAGCATGTTATAACTTCAACATATGTAGTTCTTTTTGCAGTTATTCAGACAAGTAAGGAGATGGGGGTGCGGGTGGGGGTGGTATAACACACACACTAACAACAGAATTGCCTGAACAACAAAAAATAAATAATTTGTAAGGTGTGTCCCTTAAGAAAATCAGCCAGGTATGGTAACATTTCCCTTTTGCACTCTACCACTAATTATAAAGTGAAAAGCAGCTGCATACCAGTATTTTACTGTTAATCATGCATTTTAAAAGACACAATAATCGCTGATCATAGATTTGAAAGCTGTTGTGGGTGGATTTATAAGCGATAAATTGTTTTTAAGTCTAGTGTATGATGAACAATGAAGCCTGTCGAGTCGTTTATTTTAGTATTTGAAATGTTTAACTTTGAGTCAAAAAACAAATCATCGCTATTATACACCACTGCTTTATAAAAAAACAACCTTAGAACATGTTCTATTCCCTTTTTTATTAGATACTTGAATGAATATAGACATATTTGCTTTTTACTTTGCTCTCTTCTGCAGTTGTCTACTTGCCATAATGATGGAACTGAAACTAGTTTCATTACATACACTATGGAAATCAAAAGCTGTAGTGTATTGTGACATATCCTATGGTAATGATTGATTGTAAAGGTTGTGATAATGTATGTGCCCTTAGTATGTCTGAAACTTGGTGTAGAACACACGCTACATGTTCTCACCATTTCTCCAGCAGACCTTCAGTTTCACTGGCAGCTCATCACCTGTATTACTAGGAAAACTCCTCTAACCACCCATGTGTTTGATGTTTTTGTGGCCTTATACAAGTGCTGGTACTGCATCTGAATGGAATGCCATTCCATTTGGCTTGCTAAGGCTGCTTTAAATTTATATTGCAGTTTGAACAAGTTTCAAGATTTTAATGTCCCGGTAGCTTTAGAGGGCATCTGCCATAGGACAATGAATGCTCTACTCGGAACTTGATTGGCTGAGATGATCTGTGAGGTTTATAATTGAGAATTGCTAACTTTGTTGAGGCTAACCAAATGAATAAAATAATGGCATATTGCACTCCATAAACAGACTGCTGAATTGATATGTGTTTCTATGTGTAGAGAAACAGTCATGTTCTGGTTTGCAATGTTAAACAGATGGTCTACTCACACTAATCCTGCACCCAGTCCTGAGTTTTAGAACTTCGAGTTCGAACAATCAAGCCGCTGGTTAACAGAAGTCACACCTGAGTCTGAAGGGTTACTAATAGAAGTTGTTGTATATGCAGCTACTGTTTAAGGGAGGAACAATATTTCATATGGCCAAGGTCCTGAGAAGGGGTCCGTCCAAAACATTGTACATGAAGACCTCACTGCATACAAGTTTATCTTTAATATTAATAACATTTAAAAACATATGTATAACGTTTATACAAAACATGTGAACAGGAACAAACTCAAATGTCTGTTAAAAGCACAACACTTTTTTTTATTTATTATTGCGGTGGGGTGCCCCGCCCCTGTGCGTAGTTTTGTGTGTTATGTTTTATCTGATGTGTTGCTGTGTATGTATTGGTGCAGGGGGTATAATGTGGGTTATGTAGCACAAGTGATTTAAAGTGTATAGTTGTATTTAGGCAGGGGGATTGCACAGTCACTTCACGTGCAGATAAAATATATATTAGTATGTGGGCACAGGGATTGCACAAATTAGTTCACATGCTGGGATTCAAATGAACGATTAATTAGCAATTGAATCTTGGCACAGCTGTATATGTAGATGCACGAATCACTCACTCTGGGTTGGTATGTTCGCAGTGGAGAACAGGAGAGAGAGTAGAAAATACACAAAGAAGATAATAACAATTGCTACTCGTGCAGGAGAACCCTCACAATACTTGTTTGGGGTTTGTCCACTGTGTTTTGTCTATTTATTTTGGCCAACGTGCTGTTTTGTTTGTTCAGTGTTTTGTTTTGTATAAACTTTTTATTTATCATTAAAATGCACCGCAGCGCATTCATTCCTCTCAGTACTGCCTGTTGTGTTCTTTCTTTCAGGTCTGATGTCACCATTCAAGCTATCTGTGGCATATGGTATTAAGTGGGATACAATACTTCCACAGACTCAGGCCAGGAACAGTACTGCGGGTACAGTTTTTGAAGAGGAATTATTATTTTTTTTGTTTGTTTTTTGTTTTTTTAAAGAAGAGGATGGAGGAGGGTCTGTGGTGCCAGCACTGCAAAGTGGTGGAACCTTACACTGGCGATTGCCCTTTTTGGAAAGAAGGGGAAACCAACGTGGAAAGGTGGTGGTGGTTGAAGAGAGAGAGGGCTCCGTGGTGCGAGGTGCACGTCAGGGATGGGTGCCCATACGAAAACCCCCACTTATGAGAAGCTTGTGTCGGGGTGAGGTGGAGTCAGCGGAGGACTGGTTCCTCCGGGAAGAAACTCAACTTCAGCCACCTGCCCAAAAGAAGGGGAGGAGCAGCCGTCCCAGGTGAGAGGAGCCAGAGCACCCAACACCCACAAAGGGACAGTACAAGTCCAATGCCCTCAGGGGAAATCTTGGAATGGCTGATGGACCCTGAGAAGGACCCCAATGAGACAATCCCGATGACGGTGAATATGCTGTGGGCCAGAGATGGGGAGCAGTAGGAGGTCTGGGAACGACAACACTACCCAGCACCCCTTCCAGACATCACAGCCACGGTACTCAGGTACCTGGTTACTGATATGGGACTGTCCCCACTGCCTCCAGTCTCATAGGGAGGAGCCACGCCTACTCCAGATCCGCAGGCAGTAGGCACGTCCACGGGAGGCTAAAGAAAAGTTTCCTTCATTTGACTGCAACTATAATCATCCAGGGTAATTTAAAACAGATGCATGTCCCTTTAAAAGAAAGTCAAATCCGGATGCACTGCACCTGACAACGTGTTGATTAGCATGGACAAGACCATGGCTGAACAGAACAAATGGGAAAGTGTCAAGGAAAGAGAGTTTGCTTTTGAAAGCTTGTTCTATGAAAGATTCATGAATGAATTGGCGCTCCGATTGAGGTAAATTGTTGGGGTTATATTTTTTCCCCCATTGTTTATATAGATGAGAAGGTTTGATTTATTGTGATGCAGAGTTCATTTTGGCTTTACATTTCCATGTGCCATGACACTTTCTGGTGCTGGTGAAATCACATTTTGGAAAAACAGCACACACTTATGGCATTTCCTTTGCGAAATAAAATGATTCACTGGTTTATATTACTTTTGTCTTTATTTGTGTGTTCTGCGCACTCTACTTGATAAGAATCCAGACCTTCACATCTTTGTCACAGTCTGTGAGTACGATATACAAATCCAATATTTTTTTAAAACTTTTGTGAAATTCTCTGGATTGTTTAATATCAGCTGGTTTTTGTTTTTAATCCAACTTCTCCATTTTACAACTAATCTTGGATTATTTAATGGAGCGATGAGCAACTCTAGATATAAAGAAATAGGTTTAAATGGTTCAATAAAACAATTAAGAATGTGGTCTGGAAGGGCCAGAGCTGCCCACCCCTGATCTAATGTTACCTTAAGGCAAGATAAACCGAGATTATTGCTAATTGGGTCTGTGAAACCAGGCGAGACTATAGTTTATTCCCTGAAAATTACATTTTATAATGTATGTTGCTATACATTGACTTTTTAAAAACCAAATTAAAATGAAAATGAACCATTGAAAAATTGGGAAATAGGATTTGAATAAAACAAAACAATATTTTTCTGTTTTGGTAGGTGAATTAACCCTAACCCTAACCTAATTAAATCTGTTGTCAAATGCATTCCCTGAGATTCACCAGTGATTCTTTCACTTCATATACCACAAAATGTATAATGCTGCTGTTAAAATGTTGTTTAACTGCCATGTGGATGCTAATGGCAAAATACTGTCAAATTGGTACTGTTTGATTTGTTGAATCATTCTTGCCCATATGCTGTTCATCTAATTTTACAAAAATATCTCCAGGAAAAATGTACTCATGTGTAACTATATTTGTTAGTGAATGTGTTATAATTAGGGCTTCTGATTTTCGGTTTTAACCGATAAAACACCCCCGGTACAGAGAAGGAATCTGCAATGTAAATCTCCTCCCAACCAGAAAGGGTGCTGTGTAAGGGGGGCAGTACACTTTCCCATAGATAGGCTGACTCGACGGTAGGTGGTAATCAGAAGTCGGTCATTTTGGGGTAAACGTGGAGCTGCGAAATTGCTGAACAACTCCATTGCGATAAACTGCTGGACAGGCAGTGATTGGATAAGCCCTGGCTCCGGGCTGATCACTTAACCCCAGATCACTACCCCACTGCATAGCAAAGCACAATGCTTTTTTGGATGTCTGTTTTGGCCATGGTGCCATTTGGTTTTGGGTTCAGTGGTTTGTTTTTGTTTTGTTCAAACTAGTGCATGTACTCATAATATTGTGTCCTGTATTTACTGGTCTGACACCACCCCTTATTAAAATAAAAAAACTACTTTTCCTAGTGAAGCTTGGTAATGTCCCTCCTTAATGACTTGTATCTATCATTGATTCATTCTAAATACTTTAAACCCGCCCCAACTGTTGAGTGGCAGCACATTCCTACATTTCTATTGGAGACTCTGCTTGTGAGATTTAAAACGAGATTAGGAATGGAGGCTTGTTTACGGGATTTAAAGATGTATTACAGTTAAGATACTGAGGATTTAAAACAGAATTGCAAATTGTGGTGAAATGTAAAAAAAAAAAGCCTACACACAAAAACCCAGAAGAATGTGCCCGTGACCATAAGGATTTTGGAAAGTAACCAAAAACAATAATTTTATACAGTATATAAAAAGTGAAAGCCCAACCCCCAAAACAATTAACATAAAACTCAAAAATAGTTAAAAATAAGAACTGAAAAATGAAATGTCTGTTCTGATTGGGCCAAGTCAAGGGTAGGGCCAATAGCACGTGTGTGGGGTTCTGCACCCTTATTTGCATATAAGGGGGTGGGACCGAGGGAATAAAAAAGGGCTTGTCCGCCAATTTGGGTTCCTGGAACCACTGATGCTGTCAGAACTGTGGACTCTGAACCTGCCTGCGAGAGTGGCATAAATAAAAGAGCGTCTTAGTTGGCTGTGTGGTCCGGTGGTGAAAGATAAGGGATTGTAACCAAGAGGTCCCCGGTTCAAATCCTGGCTCACTCATTGTGTGACCTTGAGCAAGTCACTTCACCTCCTTGTACTCCGTCTTTTGGGTGAGACGTAGTTGTAAGTGACTCTGCATCTGATGCATAGTTCACACACCCTAGTCTCTGTAAGTCGCCTTGGATAAAGGTGTCTGCTAAATAAACAAATAATAATAATAATAATAATTCCCAAAGAGCGTCTCCACTGTTTTTCTTCTACCTTGCCGACACGCTACAGTATCTATCTCTCTATCTATGTATATATGTTACAGTCCATTTGTAAAATTGGTAAATCTGTAAATTAACCTGTAAATGTATACATGTATAGCCCACCTGTAAATCTATAGAATAGCCAAGGAAATGCGGTAAATCTATACAGTTACCATTTATACATTTACCGACTTCAAACAGTGTTTCAGCTCTGATGTGACTAGCCAATCAGAAAAACTCTCTGGCCTCCCTTTGTTCCAAAAATCCCTTTAAGACAAGAGTTTTAGCAACTCAAAATGGCTGCAAATTTGTATTAAGGTGCATCTCAAGAAAGGATGCAGGGAAGTTTAGATAGATTAAAATGTCTGTATTAATAGCTGTTCTAAAGTAAGTAATAAACCACACATATTATGCGATTTTAATATTGCTCAATGTATTTTGTAAAATAAAATTACAGATTTTGCCGAGTCAACGCCCAGGAGGCATAAAGTTGTTGTTAAAGCAAAAGTGTGTGTGTGTTGTGATGGGGGTGGGGGGTAGCACTGTAGCATTAAAATGTTCAATACAAAAAATGGTGTCTAAGTTACAAGCTCTGCAGTGGCAAAAATCCAAAATATGGATTGTAGTGTAACAACAGGAAAGCGTAATCAGTCAGACTTTGGAGTCTGTATCATCTGATCCGAAACTACCAAACTCCTCGTCCTTTGTTATATGAACCGAAGATAACCCTAACCCTAACCCTAACCCTGAATCATTCAATGCACAGTGCAACTACCTCTAGACGGGGTTGGCGATTTATTTGATTTAAAAAAACAATTTTTAAAAAATCAGATTTATTTTATTTAAATCTATGTTTTTGACGATTTTTCTTTTTTTTTTATTTAAATATGTATTTTTTTTGTAGTATCATAGTTGTAGCTCTACAGTACCTCCAAACTGTAAATGTAAGGATGTTGGAAATGGTGGTTTGTGACTAGTTACATACCAAACTAAATTACTCAATCTTAAATGAATACATAAATAAAGCAAATTATTTATCATTGTGGTATCCTCTGACTGTGAACTACAATAATTTAGTGATGGAGTACGCCAGAGAAATCCCCCTCACTCATCCCAGTCATTCTTTTCTTTTACTTTTCTCTGATTTCCTCGTCCAAACACACACACACATAGTTGTTACTTAGAACTACTTTGCTTTTTATAGCGTCTTCATTTGTAGTGCAGCAGTGTGGAGTAGTGGTTAGGGCTCTGGACTTTTGACCGGAGGGTCAAGGGTTCAATCCCCAGTGGGGGACACTGCTGCTGTACCCTTGAGCAAGGTACTAGATTGCTCCAGTAAAAACCCAACTGTATAAATGGGTAATTGTATGTAAAAATAATGTGATATCTTGTAGCAATTGTAAGTTGCCCTGGATAAGGGTGTCTGCTAAGAAATTAATAATAATAAAAATGAATAATAAATAAATTGTTAAAGTTCCTGATTACACCACTAAATAAACCTGGTTTCAGCGGGTCTTAACACAGTGCTCAATTGTTTATTTGGGTCATCAGAATCGCTTTGGCGACTATGTTAATGATGGCAGGCGTTCTGTAACGGGGCAAGACATGTCTTCAGAATTACCATTTCAGTGTAGTAGTTTTTTTTTTTAAATTTGGTCATTAGCCAATTATTTTTTATTATTTTCTCCCCAATTTGGAAATGGCCAATTATTATTTTTAGGCTCAGCTCACCGCTACCACCCCTGCGCTGACTCGGGAGGGCGAAGACGAAAACACACTGTCCTCCGAAGCGTGTGCCGTCAGCTGACCACTTTTTTCACACTGCGGACTCACCATGCAGCCATCCAAGAGCTACAGCGTCGGAGGACAACGCAGCTCTCGGGCAGCTTACAGACAAGCCCGCAGGCAACCAGCCAGACTACAGAGGTTGCTGGTGCGCGGTGAGCCGAGGACACCCTGGCCGACCTAACCCTCCCTCCCCCCAGGCAGCACTAGGCCAATTGAGCGCTGCCCCCTTGAAGCTCCCGTCCAGGAATAGCCTGGATTCAAACTCGCGACGTCCAGACTATAGAGCGCATCCTGCACTCCACGTGGAGCGCCTTTACTGGATGCGCCACTCGGGAGCCTCAGTGCAGTATATTTTTTTTATGTCTTCGCTCCATTTATGTGCCACAGATTCGGGGAGGAAAAGCTGTTCACACTTGCACTCGCATTTGTGTTGTGATCAAAATACAGCCATAAGAGTTTTAGTTTATAAAATATACTTGTCATGTCTTTTCCTTGAGGAACTATATAAAATAGGTAGTAAATGGAAAAAAAATGATTTAAATCAATTATCTTTTAAAGAAAATCAAGTGATTTAATCCTGCAGTCCATTTATTCAGCACCTGTTAGGCGCGTCAGGTCTAATTTATTTTCACACAAGCTGTTTATTTTACACACGCTGTTTAAAAGTAATTTTATTCATAGTAAAACAGGTTTAAAAGGCACTGCATATCAACATGACACTCAGTACTGCATTTCCAGGCCTGCTTCACCCCTTGTTTGCTGTATTTACAACATATCTCTTCATAGTTGTGCATACTGATTAAATCATCTCCTGATCACTCAATTTATCACCACACTCCTCAATAATGCTATCCAAGTGTGACAGAGACAGAATGATTCTTGGTGATAAATTTCCCTCCAGACCTGTGAGGGCGCTGTGTAAAGGGAACAAAATGCTCTGGACTGGATGGCCCGACAATTCATTCCCAGTGTTAGGTGGAAGTCGGCCATCTAGAAAGGGGGCGGAGCTACGGTACACCAAGTCATCGACCCGGAAGGAAAGCGATGTGGCAACCGTGGATTGGAGAAAAAGTTGCAATCGCTAACCAAGGGGGCGTGACTGATGGTATATAAGGGGACGTAGCGAAATGACCTGTGATTGACGCCTTTTTGATGATGTCCAACATCGGACCGGAAAGGAAAAATTTTAATGTCGGACCTGGTCCGACATAGGACTGCAAAGGGTTAAATCATGATTTAAATCAGTGATTTAAATCGACTTGATTTAAATCAGCCAACCCGCTTCAAACCGAGGCGTTGACTCAGCAGAATCTGGTAACAGCAATAATTTAAAAAGACAACTAACGCTGAACCTTAAAATACTTTTTTTTTGTTAATTTAACCAAATATGTCTTTAACAGATCTTACAGAAATCACACTTGCATAAACTTTTATTTTTATTAACCCACCATATGTTACTTTATTTTTCCTTATTTTTTATTTATAAATTTATAAATGTACCAATTTTACAAATTAACCGTAACATACACACTGCTCAAAAAATTAAAGGAGCAAACGTAAAATATGGCAACAAAAAACAAACATGAACATAGTCAAAAATGTTGTTAAGGCATTTGCCAGGTAGACCTTAAGTGTTCTTCAATAAATCGTGGCAGCTTTTTGAAGCATGCAGGATTTTGAAGCATGGCCCATCAATGTAGAGATTGCAGCAACATTCATAAGGACCATTTTCAAGCTGCATGAAAAAGTTATCTGCAGAGGCCTCTAGGCCTTTTGATTTCCATGAGTCTCATGTTAAGATGCATGTCAATGATGTTAGAGGTACATTCATTTCTCTCAATTTCAGTGAATAAAGAAATATTCAAATTACATTCTTGTTGTTTATTGTGTTTTAAAGAAATTATTTGACTATGTAAATAATGCTTCAGTGAACTGAGACACTTCATGATCTTTGTAGAATTATAATACAACATTGTTTTTTTTATGGTTGCTGAAATGTGAATTGTATCGGACTCAAGACACCTTATATTAATTTCCAAGTGCATTGCTAAGTAGCACATGTAAATTAGTGATAATTCATCCATGACACTGACACACAAAATGTGATACTAAGCCAGTGCATTTACTAGTTACACTTGTTATTTAGATTCTTACTTTTACACCTTTGTGCACAGTGCCTCATATGTATTGTGCTGCTGAATAATTCCTTAAAAGGGTATGGCTAAGCCATCACATGGAAGGCATCTGTAACCATTCTGTAACTTTTCTCTTTGAATAGTTTTTAATTTTATTTAATGTATTATTATTATTTAATAATTTAGCAGACGCTTTTATCGAAAGCGACTTACAGAAAATGAAACAAAATGTAAAAGTATATAAATTACAGGCAATAAAAATGCATATATACAAATAATTATAAATACAGGAAATACAAAAATATATATAAATAGTAATTTACAAATAAAGATTGAATAAGTTGGTTCTGAGAAGTTGGTAAAAGACTGAACAGTTTTAAGGATAACCGGTAGCTGGTTCTGTTGTGTATCAGTAAGGAAAAAGGAGACCGGGACAATGAGAAACTGTGTAAAATCAAACGTGGTTTATTCCATCATAGCAACACACCAAACTCTTATGTGCACACACACCTTTGCTTTTATACTCTAGTTAACACACAGCCTTACACATGCTGAGATGAAAGTTAACAATTGAGTGCGTGCTGTGCACGTGAACAGCGTCTACACCTGCAGAGTTAAAATACAACAGGTGCCACCACAGAGGAACGAGGAAAGGGAAGGAGCGAGCACAGGAGGAAGGAGGGTGAAGAGAAGGCATAACAAGTCGGCCAGTAGAGGATGAGCAGACAGGGCGAGAGGGAATATAAGGAGACACGAGGGATTGGAGATAGGAAGGGGCAGTATGATGAATAGAGTGATAGGCAAGAGCAAGGGTCTTACATTGGATGCAAGCAGAGATAGGTAGCCAGTGGAGAGTGTAAAGCAGAGGGATAGCGTGAGAGTAGCAGGGTTGGGAAAATACCAGACAAGCAGCAAAATCTTGAATAAGCTGAGAGGGCAGATAGCCGAAGAAGGGAGACCAGCAAGGAGAGTGTTACAATAATCCAATCTAGAAAGAACAAGAGCTTAGACCAGGAGTGGAATTAG
>CM060255.1:41803139-41831057 GCA_030684275.1 Acipenser oxyrinchus oxyrinchus
AAAACAAATAATTATAGGAACAATCTTTTGAAGCAAATTTTTGCTTTTGTGGATGAGGGGAAAAAAAGTTACAAGAAATTTTATTTCAGCAATTTTCTTTTGCAAAACTCCAAAAATGCTAATTCAAAAATATTCATACCCTGACAATGAAAATGAAATTAATAGCTAGTTGAGGCACCTTTAGCAATAATAACCTCTTTTAAACGATTAGGATATTTGTCAATGAGCTTTTGGCATGATTCTTTACTGATTTTTGACCATTTTGGCCTAAGGTCTTCAGATGGCTCTTTCCCATATTGACTTATTGGTACTGACAGCAATCATCCTATGCCTAACCCTTTTATACTCTCTAACAATGTTCACCTACAATCCAGCACTTTCTAGACTTTTCTAGAATTAGGTTCTGCATTATCATATTGAAATTTCTAGCACCTTCTAGACAATACTATCATAGCATCAAAGGGTATGAATGCTTTTGAATTAACATTTTTGGAGTTTTGCAAAAAAAAAAAAATGCTGAAATAAATAAATTATAGACTATTTCTTGTAACTTTTTTTCCTCATCATCTTTTAATTCTGTCAGGAAAGTTGGGGTTGTCAATCTGTAGTAAAGGTACAACATAACGTTTCTCAAACAGTAAGCTGCCAACCAAGCACCAAAAATCAGCTATTTAACAGTGACTGAAACTACCTTACAAAAAGGAGATTCAGCTTTTAAGTAAAATATAATACACATGGTATAACTAGTGCTTCTGATTTTCAGTTTTAACTGATAAAACCCGATAAAACACCCCCGATACAAAAAAAAAAATGAAATCGGTGGCTAGCCAATAAACAAACACCGGAAAAAACTGTGAAAATGGTTAATCTATTCACGTTGACTTTACCCTTTTCCCATAAAAAAAATAAAACCTACTACAAAAAGAATAATTAATACATTTCCCAGTGCTGCTGGGCAATGTCCTGCCTTCCTGACTTGCACCTATCATTGATTCGTTCTCAATACTTTAAACCCGCCCCAACTACTGAATGACAGCACAATCCTACATTTCTATTGGAGACTCCGCTTGCGAGATTTAAAACAAGATTACAAATCAGGATGGAGGCTTGCGAGCAGGATTTAAAGCTGTATTACAGTTAAGACACGGAGGACTTAAAACAGAATTGTGGCGAAATGTACAAAAATGCCTACACACAAAAACCCCAGAAGAATGTGCCCGTGATCATAAGGATTTCGTTGTGGAAGACAGCAAAGGAAAGAAGGTACAATTTAAGTGTGCAAGTACGGTCAAGTTACTATACATATTTTGACACACACACACAAAAAAAAAAACGCTCAAGCATTTTGGAAAGTGAACGAAAACACGAATTTCATACAGTATATCAAAAACAAAAGCCCCAAAAAAAACGATTTAAATAAAATACGAAAATAGCTAAAAACAAGCACCGAAAAATACAATTAATAAAACCTGAAAAACAGAAGCTCTTGGTATAATATATTGCAGGTGTTTCTAGTTGTTTGTCCAACATCAGTTGATCTATCCTAGAAACTGTTTTAATTGCTGTGCTGATTTTTTTTCCTTACCTGGGCGGCTGTAGGTCGCGAGGTTGCTGTCACTGTTTCCATTGCCTGATGTACAACAGTTCATGCTGCAGTCATTGTGGTTTGAGCAAGTGTTGGGCCAGGTATCTGCAAGCCATGGCTGTGCAGCAGGCTCACCAATGTTCAGCAAACCAGGTCTAGAGGATAAAATACAGAAGTCATTAGCATTTAAATCTGGTTTTTAAATTCAATTTTGAATGAATACTTAGCCTCTTGCTTTGATATTGTGTTTAACCTTTTCCTAGATAAAAATGAGTTTTGCAAGTTAGGGAGATACTTTGAGTATAAAATTTATTTTTAAGTTATAATAATGCAAAATACAATGAGCATGTTTCAAATATATATCATTTTTAAATCAGAATGAACTGTGGTTATTCTGCCTTTTTCAATACCGAAGACAGTGGAAGTTTTAATAATATCCCAGAGCGCAATATAAAAAAAACTAAAAAAACAACTTCTGCTATGTATTTAATTTGTAACACTAGATGATGAGATAATGCAAGGCAGTTAATATGGGGAATAAGGGATCTATATAATATATTATAAAAAAACATGTTTATATACAAAATGCATCCTGTTCTTTACTTTTGGTGCAATATTATTATTTCTAGAAATTTGATCTATTAAACTCCACTTGGAGCTCAATCCTCCCACTTAAGGCCCTTTAAATCACTGGCTGTAATTATTTTGCTGTCCTTAGCATTTTTTCACAAATTGTGCTGATGAACATTTTCATTTACCACATCCAGTAGGATGTGATCCATCTTTATCTTCATAAATGGCAGAAGAAAATTACTTTAAACACATTTGGCATCAGCTATTTTTTCTTTTTAAATCAAAGCTCTGGTGTTAGCATTTAATGAACACAGCATTGTTTCTTCCTGATTCCTTGTCAGGATGGGCTATTATCTCTGCATTTCTTTGCATTGTGAGCTGTTCTGTCTGAGTTTTGAACGCCCATGTGCAAAATTCAACCCCAGTCAGTCTTATAAACTGTATTAAGTAGCATGTTGTGGAATGTATTTGTCCTTTGTGGCATTTTCTTTACTTAACCAGGTAGATGCTTACATGAAGGTTCTTTCCAAGAAGAAAGGCACTTCAGAAAGCTGGGTTTGAAGTTGCAATACAAAATGATACTTGTAAAAAGACTATATATATCAGCAAAAACAAAAACACCTTACCCTAATTAAAACTCCTCCACTCATAGCAAAGATACACAACATATAGTACACAAATCTAATAGGAAGGAAATTCAAAGTTGTAAGGCTCCCCCAGAATTTGAGAAGAGCATATCACTGCATTCAATATAAGATTTACTAAAATATTGCATTCCCTTTTCATCAATTAAATGTAGCAGGCGTTATTCGCACATATTTTTAAATCTTAAAACATTACCTTCCTCCACTGCTTACAGCTTCTCCTCCCCTCTGATAGGTCACTAAACCATTTGGAAAGAAACATGTATTAAAATACACATCATGGAAATTAATAGGAACGTTTCTGGTACACAGTACAACCATGATTAGGTCTCCAAGTATAAAACACAGGCATTTGAAGAAGCAGACCCCACATGTTAAGCAGGCTTGTATTTCACTGTCAATGTAGTGGTACATTTGCACACACAAACATATATTTATACTTCACACATTTTTTCTTCTGGAACATGGTACATTTAAATGAGACTATCAGGGCAGGGAAGATGCTTAGAAGCTTATCCATGCTGTAAATTCTGATGGATTCTGGTGCTATGCATTTTTTTAAGTAGGGAACATGTGGAATTGGCAGCTAAATTGTCCTCTTTCAAGTAGCTCTAAGCTGGTGGTCTGTAAAGGAGAGATAACTGCCACCTTAATTACAAATTTTGGATTAGAATGTAACAGACAGTTGCAGTTTTCTTATTTTCTAACCCAAACAGAAAGTTAAAAGACTGTCTGCCTGCTTAGAGGAGTTTTCCAGACTTCTGATAGCATCTCACAAAAGCCATGCTGTATTTTTCTACTGAAATGTGTCGCCTGAATAGAACTGAAATGCTTAAAAAAATATATATATATATATATATATATATATATATATATATATATATATATATATATATATATATACAGTGCCTTGCAAAAGTATTCAGACCCCTGACCAATTCTCTCATATTACTTAATTACAAATGGTACATTGAAATTTTATTCTGTTTGATATTTTATTTTAAAACACTGAAACTCAAAATCAATTATTGTAAGGTGACATTGGTTTTATGTTGGGAAATATTTTTAAGAAAAATAAAAAAACTGAAATATCTTGCTTGCATAAGTATTCAACCCCTGTGCTGTGGAAGCTCCCAGTTTACACCGATGAAAGAAATTGCCCTAACGGGGACACAATTACCTTACCACTGGCCTCCACCTGTGAACCATTAAAGTTGCTGTCACATTTTCTGGATAAAAACCCCACTGTTGAAGGATCATTGGTCAGGCTGTGAATCTGAAGGAAAATGAAGACCAAAGAGCATTCTACAGAAGTTAGAGATAAAGTAATACAAATGCATAGATTAGGGAAAGGGTACAAAATAATATCCAAGTGTTTGGATATCCCAGTGAGCACAGTTGGATCAATAATCAGGAAGTGGAAGCTGCATCACACCACCCAGGCACTGCCAAGAAAAGGCCGTCCCTCAAAACTCAGCGCTCAAACAAGAAAGAGACTTGTGAGAGAAGCCACAGAGAGAACAACAATCACTTTGAAGGAGCTACAGAGTTCAGTGGCTGGGAGTGGAGTAATGGTGCACCAGTCAACCATATCAAGAGCTCTGCATAACACTGGCCTGTATGGGAGGGTGGCAAGAAAGAAGCCGTTACTCAAAAAGTACCATCTGAAAGCAAAGTTTGCCAGAAAGCATGAGAGTGACCCAGCTGCGATGTGGGAAAAGGTTTTGTGGTCAGATGAGACCAAGATAGAGCTTTTTGGCCAAAACTCAAAGCGCTATGTGTGGCGCAAACCTAACACTGCCCATGCCTCAAGACACACCATCCCTACAGTGAAGTATGGTGGTGGCAGCATCATGCTGTGGGGATGCTTCTCATCAGCAGGGACTGGGCATCTTGTTAAAACTGAAGGAAGAATGGATGGAGCAAAATACAGGGAAATACTGCAAGAGAACCTGCTTCAGTCCGCTAAAAAACTGAAGCTTGGGAGGAAATTCACCTTTCAGCAGGACAATGATCCCAAGCACAAGGCCAAAGCAACATTGGAGTGGCTCAAGAACAAAAAAGTGTATGTCCTACAGTGGCCCAGTCAAAGTCCTGATCTCAATCCCATTGAGAATCTGTGGCACTATTTGAAAATTGCGGTCCACAAGCGTCGTCCAACCAACCTGAACAATCTGGAGCAAATCTGCCAAGAAGAATGGGCCAAAATCACTCCGACACTGTGTGCAAAGCTGGTACATACTTACCCCAAAAGACTTAAAGCTGTTATTGCAGCGAAAGGTTGGTCTACCAAATATTAATGTGTGGGGGTTGAATACTTATGCAAGCAAAATATTTCAGTTTTTCATTTTTCTTAAAAATATTTCCCAACATAAAACCAATGTCACCTTACAATAATTGATTTTGAGTTTCAGTGTTTTAAAATAAAATATCAAACAGAACGAAATTTCAATGTACCATTTGTAATTCAGTAATATGAGTGAATTGGTCAGGAACACCACAAAATAAATTAAATATTGTATTCTACAAATATGTATTAGGAATTAATACTATCTGAGAACTTGATATTTCCTGCATCCCTGTTCTTTAACTCCACACAAAAAAATAAAATAAAACCTCAACAGCTGTGATCGGTAAACCATCAGAAAGTACTGGCATAATCTTTAAACAAAATAAATCCTGTTCGGAAATCAAGTAAACTGGATGGTAATCTGCTCCCAGATGTAATGCACTGTCAGCTGTACATGTTTATTATAGTAATTAAGGCATTGCAGTCTCAATTAAAATGTTTTTTTTTAAAAATACCCGTTATGTACCTGCACTCTATGTACCCCCAATGTAGAACTGCTCCTCATTAACACATGTACAGTACTAGCTATGGTACGTGGCCTTCACTTCTGTGAACAAATCTTTCACAGTAAGCCAGCACTATCTATCAATAACAAGTTGAATGTATTATAAACTATAGCGGTCTCTGCTTCCTACACAACTATTGATAAAACCAGTATTTGAGTATAAGGAACTACACATGCACATATTTTTGTCATTATAACACTGTCAACTGTTTAGCTCATCCTACTGAATGATGACAAAATATAGCACACTACAATTGGTTCAAGACTCTTGGCTGCCATTATCCTAAGTAAATTAAATCACTGCTGCCAGACTCCAGTAAGAGACAAATACTCCTAGATCAGTTAATATTATATAATGCTGATTTCCCTGTGAATTATATTAGCAAACCACAGTGTGCTTCTTTGGCTTTAATTATAATTAAATATTAAATATTAATTTAGATAGCTATTGACAGAAATCTTGTGAAACCTTTATACCAGATAAACAAACAATTAACACACACAAAGGTATACATATCTACTGTACCTGTTGGTGTGAAGGTAAAAGATGGAACTGAAAAAAAAAGATACTAGTTAGTGAGCAGAAGGTATATAGCACTGTTTTAATACCAAATGAGGCATCTTTATTAATATAAAAAATATACAACAAATCACACACACACACACACACACACACACACACAGATACACTTGCATCTTTAATGTTGCAGATATCATACAGACACGCATAAATATTGCAGTTTGGTTCTGGGAGTTTTATATTATTTGAAATTAAAAAGCCTGAATTGTATTGTTTTACACTGGTATTTTTATTGTGCAGGTCCATTCTATCAAACAGCTGCTTATCAGTAATACTCAATGTACAGCTTTTATTGGGCTGTAAAAACATTTTCTTTGAATTGTTTGGCCAATTTCTGCCCTTTAACATACTGTACTTCTCCACAGTGGCACACTTTGATCACAACAACCTAACAGCACATCCTGCCGAGAGGTGAGACTTAGAGCAGCTGCGATTTCACCCACAAATCAAGTCTGTCGATCCCTGCTGCTTCTGGCTAAGCAATATCATAGCACAATCGAATACATGGCTATTTCAATCACAACCACGTAATGAAATAAAGCCCCTGCATTACAGTAGTTCAGTGTGCTGGAGACTCTGGTAATGTTATAGAAGAGACTGGGCTTAGTGCACTTTACCATCCCAATCTGCACCAACATATAAATATGAAATCCTTTGTAAAAAATAGATTGAACAACAGCTACTCCAGGGACATACATCCTCAGCAAAAGCTGTAAATACAAAATTATAGGTATCAGTAATATTAAAAAGGCGATCACTATGATGTATTGTGAGTTTGGCATACAGACAGAAGGACAGATGCCTCCATATACCCACAGATTCTGATACTCTTAATAACAAGATAATGCATGCGTTATTTCTAACTATAAAACACCTAATCGTAAGATATATAGTAAAACAAAAAAAAATCAACTAGTACTATTTTTTTGACAAACCTTTTGATGAGAAATCTGCAAAAAGCTGAATAGTTTTATTTGAATTGAAGGTGGAGCTCTTTAGTACTGTATGTGAAATATTGTATCAAACAATACTCTGGCATGGTTCTGTTCTCACAGCAGTAATGAAATGCAGGCGCAGATAGTGTAAGTTAATAAAGCAGGCATGCCTGTCCGAAGTCACATGACATCCCGGTTACTGCAAGCTTAACCCTGGGTTACTTATATAAATGAGCTTGCATTCATCCTAAATGAAGTAAATCCAGCACTCTGTATGTATTAGCTGGCATTGAAAGATTTTCGATCAAATTATTATTATTATTATTATTATTATTATTATTTGCTGCTTCATTTTATTATCACCACTTAACCTTGGGGGAAAAAAAAACACACATGACCTTGGGAGTGCACATCCAATTCATACACTGTCCTTCAAGTGCTGCAAGGCAATCTCTATCAACCAAATGCTATTGTGCTACCTTTCATCTCCTTCTTTTCATGCTACAACCACAATTTATCACAATGTATAACAAGAAAAAAATTAAAAAAACACTTATATGGTTTCTATTCTCTCTGAAAACTGGGGGTCCTGTTGCAGCCATTCGTTCAGTGACTAAAAGTTCACAACATTTCAAATGGAACTAAAGAACAGATACATACAGGTCAATCTGAATAAAATATGTGCAGATATCCATCTATTGTAAACACCCACAGAAGATTAACTGTGCTATGTGTGGGAGTGGCATTAAAAAGACATAATTACAGTTTTAATAAAGCTCTGCTAACTTGCTAACAGTAGTCAGATTCATTGTGGAGTTTGTAAGTCAGCCCATACTGAAGAAATACAATGCACAGTATCCCTTTGTATCTCACCACCACTCAGATATACACACATACATTTGGAAGCATAGGTTTCTAGGTGCAATGTATCCGTAGTACAGTTAAAACATCAGGCCATATACTTTTTTCTTAGAGAGACAGTGACAATTACGATTGACCTCAAAACTAACCTGAACACAATTATAGCTGGGCCTCTCTCAAGCGTAGTCAGAAAATTACTGTATGCTGAATTGAGTGGTGGTTTGGTGACGTAGGCTCATGTTCACTGAGGGCCAAATATTTCAGTTGTGAAAGGCAAGTGAAAGAGACAGTGCCGACTAAGTATGACTGAATGTTACTTTAAAATTTACAGTAGATGTACATTATGTTTACTGATAAACAAAAATCTATTAAAAACAATATAAATAGTTAACAAATGAAATGTATTTATCTTCTTTCCACCATTACATTAATGAATTTCAACCTAATTTTGTATCCTTAAACATGCACATTATAAATGAGAAAGACGCCTAGAGATTTTTATTGAGCTGGCACCCAATTCTCTATAATATTTGATCAACGATAATGAGCCGACATGGTCGATCCCAGTGGAAAACTAGGCATGCCCAGATCTTTTTCTCCTGCTGATGAGGATGTCACTCAGCAGTTAATTTAGAAGACACACTTGTATTTTTGTGATTTATATACTGTATGACACTGGCAGAATGTATGCCAAGAAGTCAATTGCATTATCACAATATACAAATCTTCTCTCAATAGCCTACAGGACATGCCCGGTTTAGCATTTTTTCTCAAATTAACCTGTTGAAAACAAGACAACCAAGAATGTTTTCCATAGAAAACAAATAAAACTATTCATTGCACAGTTCCTTAGGTTTCTTTGTACTACTGATGTGCGTTCCAAATTCAAATGACCAAACAGGCTAGTTTTTAATATGATCATAAATTATTGAAGTTCAGTAAGGTACATTTTCTGCAATTTATGCAAAGTTAAAACTGCAAAAGCCTAACTGGTTTAGTTTGACAAAAGTGTCAGGAATCCTTTGAGATGCTAAAGCAAAGTCTGCAATGGTAAAAATATTTACCTTTCCTTATCCCTGCATAACTGCTACTGAGGCCACTCCTTTTCTTCCTATGTCGGTACAGCCAGATGCTAAAAACCATCAAGATAATCCAGCAGGCTGCTCCAATCCCAGCAATAAACGCAGGCTGCTTTACCACGTCGGATATCTGCTGTGATAGAGTACTGACAGACTCTTCAGTATTGGCAGTGATTCTTCCTGAAGAGTCTAATGATCAAGAGGGGAGAGAGAAGACAGAACAAGTTAAATATGAACCTTTAAATCATCAACCACAAAAAACAAACATTGGCAGTCTATCAGGACAATGAAGGGGGTGGTCAGTTCAGGACTGAGGTACACTTACAGAGATTTGAAGGGACATTCTCATGGGGTATGCCAGCACAATGCTGGACTGTAGTGAGTGCCAATGTTCCCCACCTTACATGAACACTAAATTCACAAAAAGTAAAAAGCAAAGCAAATAAAGGCCCTTTTCTTTTTTAAATAAACAAAACGGTTTAAATCAGTAAGACATGGTTTGACAGTTAGCTATAACATTTCATAAGTAACTTGAACTCTGCAACTGTTTAAGAGCTGAAAACAAGTACACAAGTCTAATTAAGCAAATTATCAGTTCACTTAAGTAATTGAAAGCTCACTTGGAATGAAAACCAGCAGACACAGGGGGTCCCCAGGACCAGAGTTGGGAAACACTGGTTTTGGGGATATTGATCCCAACCAGTATAGAGAGGGTTTCGTAGTGTAATAGGTTCCTGGAGCGGCACACCTTTTGTGCTTTGTTTTGTTTTCTTTATTAAATCTGACACTAAGGCTACCATTGCTGGTACCCTAGTGGCAGTACCTGTGTGTTTATTAAATCTGTGCACATGTGCGGCGTGTCAACACTCTTTGTGTTATTATTCAGTGACGACCCACGCAGGTAACATCCTCATTACACATGGCCACGGTCAAACAGGGTTTTTTTTAATGTTCCAGTTTCGTGTTTAAAAATGGACGGAAACCAAAAGATCAAAGAAAACACAACAATGCTTTCCCACCAAGCAATGATGTTTGATGTTTCCAGATAGAAAGCAATAACGAAGATGGTTAAGAATTAATTACATTATTAATCACCTCTGCTGTCACTACAATGCTATTTTGTAACTCAGCTACACTTTCTAAATTTTGTATAATGACTGGTTTTTTTTTTTTTACATATCCAACACAGTGTTGGTAGATTGATTTTGCTGTGAATGATCGTTATGATAATCCTGAGGTATAATGTTACTGAGGTATTGTCACAAAGACGGCAGCAGTGAGTGACGTCAGACCAGAGACCGGGAGCAACACAGAACAGACAGAGACTTGGGGTTTTGGTGAAGCTGAGCGCGTGATCGCGCTCAGCATTTAATAATTAAACAGCACAGAAAATAAAAGGTTTGAACACAAAACGGCACACGGCACTTACGCCAAAATAAACAGACAAACAAAACGAACTAACACTTAACAAACGGTGCACGGAGACAAACAAACACGGTGAGTAAAATAAATGGTTATTATTATTATTATTATTCTTATATTTTATTTAACCTCCTTCTCCACACCCGTTCTCCACTCACGAACACCCAACCACGAGTGAGTCAAACGTGCATCTATATATACTGTTGCGCTGGGATTCAATTACTAATTAATTATTCACTTGAATCCCAGCACGTGAATTAATTAAGTGCAACCCCGTGACACACATTATACACATTTTATCTGCACGTGAAGTGATGTGCAATCCCGTGCCAAAATACAATTACATCTTTAAATACACGTGAAACACAGACCCGTTTATATCCCGTGTCCCAATGACTATACACCAACATTTACACACACAACACGTAACATACAACATATAACACAAACTACGCACAAGGGCGTGGCCACATTGCCACAGGTATTCACTGAGCTTAATTCTGTAAGCTTTCAGCAGGATAACAAAATACTAAAATAATGAATACAAACAAAAAGACCTAGCAACTAAACATGATTCAAATACATACTCTCTGATATATTATACTCGTCGTTAAAGAAACACTTGACATGTCATGTTAATAACTATCTGATTATGAATCAACAGTGCTCCCACACTGCCTTTTTAAATCTTCGTTACTTCATTTTACCTGATCAACTACTTTAAGGTATATGTTATATAGTCTGTAAATGTAATATAGAAACCAGTGTTTTAGCTTTTTATTAATATTTTAAATCAAACTGTCTAGAGCTGTCTAGAGTTTTATGGGGCTGTCTAGAGTTTTATGGAAAGCAACCAATATGACTCCACTGCGAATATCCAGATAGGAAAAGAGAAGGGCTGGGAAACAGTGTGACTAATGTATTATAATTCCTCTCTATTTCACTGTATTTTCTCACTGGGGGAGCAAACTAGCAACAAATGCTTTGGATTTACTCCAGAAGGATTATAAACTACATTCATTGTGTTCATTCTCCCTCCTTTATCACATTATAGGCCCAGGCAGCTTTTTCTTTCTTCCTGTAAGATTTGAAAACCGCTTAGGTTTAGAAATAAATGTAAAATAACAGCACCCCTACCGTGGACCTAAAACAGCTTATAATGCATCAGTCTTAAAACGAAATGCTGGAAGTGTAAAATGTTAATGCATCCAGTCTTAAAACGAAATGCTGGAAGTGTAAAATGTTAATGCATCCAGTCTTAAAACGAAATGCTGGAAGTGTAAAATGTTAATGCATCCAGTCTTAAAACGAAATGCTGGAAGTGTAAAATGTTAATGCATCCAGTCTTAAAACGAAATGCTGGAAGTGTAAAATGTTAATGCATCCAGTCTTAAAACGAAATGCTGGAAGTGTAAAATGTTAATGCATCCAGTCTTAAAACGAAATGCTGGAAGTGTAAAATGTTAATACATCCAGTCTTAAAAAGAAATGCTGGAAGTGTAAAATGTTAATGCATCCAGTCTTAAAACGAAATGCTGGAAGTGTAAAATGTTAATGCATCCAGTCTTAAAACGAAATGCTGGAAGTGTAAAATGCTAATGCACAGATGGAATACTATGCTAGATTTTCTTTTCATTATGGTTTTAATTTATTAGAAGTATACTTCAATTTGCATTTATATTTTTGTTTCTTATGAAAGGCGATGGATCAAACAGACTGGAATGTATTCATGATATAGAGTGGAATGTATTCATGATATAGTACATACAGTCATAGTGTGGACTATATTTACCTTCTACAAAGCAGTCTTGTGTTCTACCAACAAACACCATGTCTTGTCACACTAGGTGCTTTTTGTTAAACTATTAAAATGGTTTAAGGTGTTTTACATTAACATGTACAGCACTGTGCAAAAGTTTTAGGCAGGTGTGAAAAAATGCTGTAAAGTAAGAATGCTTTCAAAAATAGACATGTTAATAGATTATATTTATCAATTAACTAAATGCAAAGTGAGTGAACAGAAGAAAAATCTAAATCAAATCCATATTTGGTGTGACCACCCTTTGCCTTCAAAACAGCATCAATTCTTCTAGGTACACTTGCACACAGTTTTTGAAGGAACTCGGCAGGTAGGTTGGCCCAAACATCTTGGAGAACTAACCACAGTTCTTCTGTGGATTTAGGCAGCCTCAGTTGCTTCTCTCTCTTCATGTAATCCTAGACAGACACGATGATGTTGAGATCAGGGCTCTGTGGGGGCCATACCATCACTTCCAGGACTCCTTGTTCTCCTTTATGCTGAAGATAGTTCTTAATGACTTTCGCTGTATGTTTTGGGTCGTTGTCATGCTGCAGAATAAATTTGGGGCCAATCAGATGCCTCCCTGATGGTATTGCATGATGGATAAGTATCTGCCTGTACTTCTCAGCATTGAGGAGACCATTAATTCTGACCAAATCCCCAACTCCATTTGCAGAAATGCAGCCCCAAACTTGCAAGGAACCTCCACCATGCTTCACTGTTGCCTGCAGACACTCATTCGTGTACCGCTCTCCAGCCCTTCGGCGAACAAACTGCCTTCTGCTACAGCCAAATATTTCAAATTTCGACTCACCAGTCCAGAGCACCTGCTGCCATTTTTCTGCACCCCAGTTCCTGTGTTTTCGTGCATAGTTGAGTCGCTTGGCCTTGTTTCCACGTCGGAGGTATGGCTTTTTGGCCGCAAGTCTTCCATGAAGGCCACTTCTGACCAGACTTCTCGGACAGTAGATGGGTGTACCAGGGTCCCACTGTTTTCTGCCAATTCTGAGCTGATGGCACTGCTGGACATCTTCCGATTGCGAAGGGAAGTAAGCATGATGTGTCTTTCATCTGCTGCAGTAAGTTTCCTTGGCCGACCACTGTGTCTACGGTCCTCAACGTTGCCCGTTTCTTTGTGCTTCTTCAAAAGAGCTTGGACAGCACATCTGGAAACCCCTGTCTGCCTTGAAATTTCTGCCTGGGAGAGACCTTGCTGATGCAGTATAACTACCTTGTGTCTTGTTGCTGTGCTCAGTCTTGCCATGGTGTATGACTTTTGACAGTAAACTGTCTTCAGCAACCTTACCTTGTTAGCTGAGTTTGGCTGTTCCTCACCCAGTTTTATTCCTCCTACACAGCTGTTTCTGTTTCAGTTAATGATTGTGTTTCAACCTACATATTGAATTGATGATCATTAGCACCTGTTTGGTATAATTGTTTAATCATACACCTGACTATATGCCTACAAAATCCCTGACTTTGTGCAAGTGTACCTAGAAGAATTGATGCTGTTTTGAAGGCAAAGGGTGGTCACACCAAATATGGATTTGATTTAGATTTTTCTTCTGTTCACTCACTTTGCATTTAGTTCATTGATAAATATAATCTATTAACATGTCTATTTTTGAAAGCATTCTTACTTTACAGCATTTTTTCACACCTGCCTAAAACTTTTGCACAGTACTGTATATCATATTATAACAAATATAAATCAATTTTAGAGAATTTTACTGACTGTGAACAATCTGAATTGGTGAAGCACAATAACTTAATTTTGGATGCAAGGTAACATAAAACATTTGGTCAATTTTACATCCCCTTACAAAAAAAAAAAAAAGTATTAATAAAAAATACTTTGGATGCAGTGACTTTGCAGTACTACAAAATAACCATAACGATTCTACAGCAAGAATCTAATTTAGTGTCACTGCTTTGTGTAATGGTTATTCTAAAGCAGTAACCAGCTACATTGCTAAGTTGCATTCATATACAGCATAGTTTTAAATCCAGAGTCAATACATGTGACCAAAAGCACTATTCTCTCAGCTCATCAAGTTGGTACAATCCACTAATAAAACCCCACATCATGTCTTATTTTCATTGTTTTTCCAAAAGAAAAAAATATATATCATCAGCCCTGAGGCACACAGGTGATGTGCTGTCACAATACTTACAAGATAAGCCCAGTAGGCAGAAGAATTTTTAATTTGAGAAATTCTAGTAATATTCTCAGGCGCATAGCTTCTATATTTAAAAAAATGTCTTGATTAAACTAATTTAGTTCCATTGTTGTTGTTACTGAGCAGAACTGTCTGTACAGGCAACAAATACAGAGGCAGAGAGAGAGTGTGAGAGAGATTTGTATTTTTCTTATTGAATAATAAACATTTTTATTGTAAGCTCGTTCATAACACATTATACTGGGGTTCAGTATAACTTTTTTTTCCTGCCAAAATACAACATAACCTTTTATATACGGAATGCATTTACAAAATGCATTATCAGATTTATTAGCTTCTTCATAATATTTCTGTTTTGTTAATCTTAAATTTACTGTATTTTCAGTAAGTATTGCATTCAGTTTACTTTTTTTTAAGTGAATAATATGATATAAATGCAACTTTAAATACCACTGTTATAGTATCCTACTATATGGCAGCAACTATTGTTCTAGCGTGGTATACATGAAGTTTTAATTTCAAACAACTCATTACTCACCGAGTTTGATAAACCTCGACTCGCTCTTCACACCCAGCCCTGCATCAGTACTAGCTGCTACTTCCACACTATATCGGATTCCTGGGGACAAGCTCGGGATGACCACAGAGAAAGTCGAGCCATCCACAGTTTTGTTTATGTGGTAGCGGCTTTCATTTCCAAGGCACCAGATCTAAACAGAAACAAGAAGAATAACTATTGTGCTCTACTAAATTCTAACCATTAGTTAGTTACAGAACATTTCCCTCCCTTTATTGAGGGCTTTTGTCCAATCCGATTCTTTTGACACCTATAGGACTGTGACATTCAAACAAAAGGACATTTAATTTACATAATTGAAATCTCTTATTTGTTTTAGCAGTCCTCTCCAGAAGCAAGTTTTGAACCATTGAGTGAAAAATAATAACCAAAAACCATTTGTGTGGGTTGGAATTGTATAGTTTCAGTGATGTGGCAAAAACAAAAGAATGCTTCTAAAAAAAGGCCTTTCAAAAATGAAAGCCAGACTGACAAATATAATTAGAAAAAAAGTCTTTGTGGCTGTACACATATTACTGAGGTTTTCAAAACCATCACTTCATGGACTAAACTACAAGTACAAACTGAAAGCTCATTCCAGAGGCATCGTATTGTGAGAAAGGGCTGTTAAATTGTTTTTGAAACAAGAACAAAAAACAAGAATCTATTTATGAGACATGTCAATATGCTATACAACACCACCATTAGAAATGTGTTTATTTAGTATGTTGCAGATCCCTGCTGATGTTTTGATGTACATTTCTTTGACAACCCACTTTTCTGTTTTTCTTTTGAGTTGTGCTTTTGTGTTATGTTGTTCTTGTTGGGTTGTGTATTTCTGTTTTGAAAAAGCAATGTATAAAACAAAATATTTCACAAATATGCTACAGTATACAAATTATTATTATTTTTTACTTTTGTGAAGAACAAAATATGTTGGAAAGTGACTGAATTATTCAGTAGAGTATTCTCAGAATATATTAGGAATTTAGTTTCATGAAAGGGCAAACCTGCAATGCTGTGTCTATACAACTATTTGCATATCTAAAAAATATTTCACACAGTATTAGAGGTTGCTGTACACTGCTTTAGTGGTTGCTGGGTAACAAATGTCTAAATCAAAAGTCACTTTGAACATTTTGTTTTCACATAGGACTGATATTTAGTGCATGGATACAAGTTTAATATACTGATTAACTGAGGTTTTACAGTTTTCTATTCTAACAAAGTCTATTCCAAAGTGTGAATGGTGTGTGAACTTTTTTTCTATGAAAAGAAAAAATAAAACTGCTAATGTTACAAAAGTAGCAACAATAAATGTGTTTGCTACTGGTTCTGTTCTCTCATAATAAACAGTGCATTGCTCTTTGGTGTAAAGACCTTGATATTGTGAGTTATTAAAGTGATGCATTATTTGTGTAGCAGGTTTGTTTCTGATCGTATTTAACTAGGCAACTTGTCTTGTGCTAAATGTATTATCCATGAAATAAAATCAAATCAGTCCCATAGATCTATAACTCCAATGTCCAATAATGTTAACTAACTTTTTTTTTTTAAATAACGTAATATTAAATAATGTAATATTTTACAAAAGAGATGCATTCATATTATTTTGCTCAAGACACACCTGTTCAGACAGCATCTGTAAACCTCACAACTCTCGACTATACTGGACTATATAGCACCCAATTGTATCAATACTTGTACTTAACTGCTCCACACTTTGCTGTATTCTGCTACTGCTTTTAATTATAATTATATTTTCTGTATCATATACTTGATTGTACTCCTAAAGGTAACCGTATTCACATTTTTTGTAATTTTCTTACTTGAAATCGTTCTTATCCATTTATTTTACTTACTACTTGCTCTTAATGGAATTTACTCTTATAAACAAATTTTTACTCAAACTGCTCTTAGTTGAAATCGCTTTCAAACTTAATTATTTGCTCTATTTATATTCTTTTATTTTATCTGCAATGTGATATTTAGTAACAACTGTAAGTCGTCCTGCATAAGGGCGTCTGCTAAGAAATAAATAAAAAAAATAAAAAAATCAATAAATCATAATAATAATAATAATAATTATTCTTTATTAAGAAATCACAAGCCAATGATAATTCAATTAAGCTTTATTTCAACTTTATGATATGCTTCACAGCAGGGACAATATCATTCCTAAAATGAAAAGAACAATGCCTTCGTCTTTTACTGCAATTCACTTCTGTTTTATGACCAATATTAGTCTCTTTGTTAGGTTCCAAACTAAATTGAAATCCTTTCCTCTTTATTCTGAGCTTTAATAAAATTCATTTTTTGTCACAATGAAAAACATTTCAATCAGTAAGGTGTTTTTTGTGATATTTTGGGCACTAAAAATATTTTTCAGGCTTCTTTTGCTTGTGTGACTATATCCACTTTCAGCATGATTCCACTTGATATACAAATCTCATCTATTAGCAGAAATAAAAGTAAAACAGGAAAACACTGTTTTTAATAGAAAGAAAATCATGCTAGCTGCTATGCCAGGTTTATTGCATCAATCTCAGCCAGCAGATGGTGCTGGGTATCCATGTTAATCTCAATCATCATCACTGCCTGCTGTGTGAAAAGACACACATTACCTTGTACTCTTGCACTACTCCATTTTGGAACTCCTCTGGGGGCGGTTGCCAGGAGACCAGGATAGCTGTCCCATTGTCATCATTCTTTGTTACTGTTACGCTCTGGGGAGGGGCACTCGGAGCTGCTCAGGGAAACAGTGACAGCATATTGATAACAACCACCTCCTTATATAGATATTTACTATTGATACAAAAGTCAATTATATCAGGATGTTTCAAGCCCTTCTTCAGCTGGATGGAAAAAGCAGTTCTGGAAATAAGCTGTTGTAATAAACAAGTTGTCTTTCAAAAGAAAAAATCCAGAGGATGATGACTTCAAAATAGAATGTTAATTCCAAGAGGTGTGTGTTTTCTGGGCTTCGGATCACTACTTCCCAGTTAAAATGCTGTAGTGAAGAATATTTAATTAGGACTTGGGCACTAAAACTAAAGAGCACTGCATGCTGTGTTAGAGATGTTAGTTCTTATAACCTTGGTACACAAATGTGACTAATTTAATGATTTAAATGGCAATTTGTATCTTGACCCATCAATAATGCTATTATTTTAAGATGCCATCATCTTGCATTTAGGATCTTAAGAAGCAAAATGTGTACCTTCTTCAAAGGTTTTTGCACATTTCACCTCACTGTCAGCCCCCTGAAACTCATTGAAGAAAGGGCGGGCTTTGAACTCATAGGGGACTCCTTTCTTCAGTTGAGGGATGACAGTGTTGTCCTCAGCCGGGGTCTTCACTTCAAAGACAGACCAGTCTGATTTTCCCTGACCATCTGAATTGGATCTGTACAGGATTTTATATCCCTGGATATACTGAGATTGCTGTTCCACCTACAAAGCAAAAAACATTTGATACTGCTGGTCCACATAGAAAGCTTTCAAATGTATCGCTGTCTTCAGCTGCAGGTTTTTGATTTCTGCATTAAACATGTTTTAGGAAATTTTAGGAAAAACTTACAAAATAATATCCCTAACAATTTCATATTTTATAACACAAATGTCAGGATATAAAACATGTTAGAAAGGTTCCCTTGGAATAAAGTTGAACTGCAACCACTACAGCTTAAGAAATGTTGGGCTTCAACCTTATTAATCAGGACAACATCTGAAATCACACACAAAACGGTATTACGGTACACCCATTATCCCCCTAAAAACTGTGAAATTGCTCTCTGTGAATGTTTCCCGGTTCAGTTACTTTTCACAGCAATATGTTTATCAAGAATCCCAGCAATGAGATCATATTGAAGTGTTTTGGAAATGTCTGCAATTGGTTAGACATCTACTTGCTGTCAATGTACAAGCCTTGAAAAAGTGGGGAAATATTTGCATAGTATTTGGGACAAAATTTGTAAGTCTATAAAATGAACACTTTATTTCCCTTAGCTGTAAAAACATCTGGTATCTTTGGTTTTTGTAAACAGTAAAATAAGAATGTTTCTCCCGTCAAGCATCCTATATTCTGTGTCTTCAGTATAGAAATGAATTTGTCCTTGTAATAACTGAAGATACTTTGACAAACAGGGGTGTACATTCAATACAGATGTTTCTGCTTTATCTCTCTACTTCCCTTTAACACACCACAAAATGTAGGCAGGCACCTTTAAGTTCATTCATGGGTGATGCATACCTATGGGCGTTAGTATTTTTTCTATTCCCAAAGGAAATCATTAACCCAAAATTCAACAAATGTGTTCCTGTTTACAGCTCCTGGAACAACTCAGACTTATAACACATGGCTTGCTTTATGGTTTCAAAAGACAGCTTTGTAGCTGCCAAGTCAGTTTTATGTTCTACATACATTATACTTATATACACAGGACTACTTACTGTCCACTGAATCTTGACCGAGGAGGAAGACAGGATGGTGGGGTTGTGGAGATGGATGATGACATCCCCTAGCTCCCTTTGGATTTGTTTGTGATCCACTCCCTGACTTGTAGGTGGAATATCTGCCAGCAATAACATTAAAAGAGCCTTTTAAATAAAGAAAGACTAGTAGCATTTGGTGTCTGTTCGAGACAGGACGCTCAGATACTGTGAAGTAGAGAAATATGATAGTAACAAGTTATCATAGTTTTATTAGACACATTGTCCCTACCTTGAGTTTTAACTGGATCAGCTATTGGACTTGGATCACTAAGTCCATAAGCATTTACAGCTCTCACAAGAAAGAGATATACAGCACTGGGTTTCAATCCTTTCAAAGTGTATGTCTCTGTCTTCACATGCTCGGCTACAGTTTGCCAGCTGCTCCCAGATGCATGGCTGTAGAAAAGGTTTCAAAATGCAATTAATACTGTGTATACTAAACAAATAAACTCATCGGGCCTCCTAAAGGGTAGTGGATAAGTACTAGCAACACTTAAATAACGTTATGTGTAGAAACAAGAAACCTATGCCCTTGTTTGTTTCCAAACACATCAAAAAATGCTGGTCCCAAATCCCATAATCTAGACCCTTTTTTTGCACTATTCTTATTATATACTGTATGTATACACAACAGATGTTATTTATGGTTGTAAGTTTCATCCTTACCTGAAAGCCTCAATGATGTAAGAAGTTGGGGTGGCTCCTGAATTTAAGTTTGGTTGCCATGACAACGTTACCATAGCCCGGCTGACATCAGTTACCTCAGGTTTTGAAGGTGCACTTGGAATTAAATTTGGGTCTGTGGGTCTTGCTGGCTGTACTGGAACCCCAAATTCTTTTCAAGCAGAAACCACAAGGGAGAGAAATACAAAAATCTGTTATGATTTTTATTTGTATTTCAATTGGTATTTTGTATTTGGCCAGTACCAATTCAGAAAGCTCCCAGGATGCAATTACAGGTTGAATCTTTCTCATTGTATTGCAAATGTTCACCATGCAGAGCATCCCTCATTGATTTACCTTGAACTTCGAGGTAGGCTCTCCATGTAGCTTCTCCGCTTGGAGTGGAAGCAATGCAGGTGTACATTCCTGTGTCACCCAACTGTGAGAGAAAAGCAGAAACAAATAGTTGGAATGGTTGGAATCTCAGTGGGCTGGAAAAGCAATTACAGTTCCATTTATAATCCATGAATATGGATAGCACAGCAGCCCTCTTTATTAACATTCTAAAACAGGCAAGATCCAAGGTTAGTAATCATGTTATCACTCCCAGCCAAACAGCAAGTGGCTGAATTTCACAGTCAAATGGACAGAATATTTTATGAATGCAAACTAATTTGAGACCTTTCCCCCGACTCACTTTGTAGGATGTAACATTCCCCAAGCACATTACGTTCATGAATATAATGTTATATCCAAGAAAATGGTATAGTTAATCAAGCATCTGATGCTCCCTCAGTTTGTTCTACTTGTAGAACAACAGTACAGATTTTGAGCCTCAATATAGAGTTGGCTTGTGGCAGTTGGTCAAGTTGTTCTGTGCTAAAGCAAAACAAATGAGATATTTTAGTGACAAATAAATAAAAATGATAATGTATTTGATTATGTTTATGATCTTTCACAATTCAATACAATTAAAAACGTATGTAGCTTGCAGAAAAAAAAAAAAACAGCAAGTTTTTTTTTTTTTTTCTCTCTGTCACACTTCATATGAGGAATCTGCAGCATACACTGGCGATGGATATATATTTTTGTATATTTTCTGTAATTCAAGCAGTACCAGTATATCATAGCTGTACATATTTATATAGTTTGGATTGAATAAGGGGCTGACAGAAGACAGCAACAGATTACTACAAAGGCCCTTCATAAATGCAGCAGTGGGTTTTTACAATAGGACCTCAGGTTTACATCTCATCCGAAGGATGATAATCCTCACATTTATTTTACATTTAAAATATGGCTGTGTGATAACGTGAAGCTATCCTCATGTATTCATAAAAAAAAGAATTTTAACATTCAGTCGAGATGCAGCTGGTTTATGGATCTTGTCTGTTGTCTGTGTCAACAGATTAGCTTCCATGCTGTGAGAGGGTGGGGTTTACACTGAGCACCAGTATGACCATAAGACTAGGAACCAAACACACCCTTGAGAAGCTTAGTTTCCAGATCAGTTACTCATGGCAAACATTTGGGAAAGATCAGGACGTGCTGGACCTTTTAGCAATGCTTATAGGTGTACATGTTTTCAGCAATCAAACTGACTCAATATATAGCTTTTGTTTTCATTAGTCTAAAGTAAAATCTAAAAATCTAAGTAATCCCTTGACATACACTTTGGTTGAGGGTTATGCATGTACAGTACATACTATTGTAACAATCCAACAGAAAGACCCCCCCAACTTCAAAATGTAAATTATGGTATTTGATGAGGATGTTTGTGTCATAGCCATTATACATAAGTGTTATTACTATGTGTTGCTGTGTCCTCAAAAAGTGCCAGAAGCAACTTTTTCTGATAAAAAAGTATATATTTTTTTATATTACACCCCAGCTCTGAATGCCAGTACAGAATCACAAGTCATCCTAATGTCTTTTTATTCTGTATCACACTTTTCCTTGCTGTGAAGGGCACTGCTGATCCAGAGAGTCCCTGCTGACTGAGAAGCAGGCATTTACAGGCTCTGACTGTGAAACCACTCTAGCCCTAAGCCTCTCCAAACAGGAGGTCCTCTACACAATGCTCAACACAGACCTTGTTTAAGGGGATTTCAGGGAATTACAAGGTATGAAAGCCAGGACAAAAATAAAAAAAATAAAAGATTATGGGATGTGGACATAGTATGAATATATAGGCTATAGCAGATTTGGAAAACTGGTCCATATTGTCCAATTGATTAATTCAACCACTGCTTCCTTACCTATTCTTTTATGGAACATTTTCCCTTTCATTAGCTGATGTATGGTGTAACCAGGATGCAACCAATCATGACACTTTTAATCATATTTTATACAAATAAACATTAGTCTGAATCCTGTCAGTTTAACTGGAAACATATGGGAAGTGTTATAATATGTTAATAAGCTTGAAGCTGTAAATAAACAACTACAAACTGGTAAAATAAAATGCTACGGTGCACCCCAATATAAATAAAATATTAAACTACTCATTCCTGTCTATATATGATATATATATATACTATATATATATATATATATATATATATATATATATATATATATATATATATATATATATATATATATAATTTTCACTGAGCACATGTTGTCAAACCCTGATAACATATGAAACACATTTGTGTAACTAAAGATACTGATATATTTTCACACAGGAATCCTGCTTGAAGGATGCTCAGTTTCCAAAGCATTCATTATGGTTAAATCTGAAAGTTAAACATGCTGTGTAAAAATGACACTCAAAAAGAATTGGAAGTTTAAAATGAGAAATGTTCTGGTTAATTAAAATAAATGGCTAGGTTTTTGCTAAAAATTATATTCTGTTGGAATAGCCTTCTCAGTCCACAACAACTAACTTTTGGTGTTGTCAGGAAGCAACTCATTGTGATTTTTGACAGCTTGAACTCGCCACACTTCAGACATCCTACTAACAAAGGAACCTCTACTGACAGCTCTTTGAAGTTACTCTTCTGTAAACAGCTGTTACAGTATTTCACATGGGAGTCATTTTTTTTTGTTTTGTTGTTGCAGACAGTCTCAAGGGGAAAGGATTATTTGTATAATGATATTGCAGAATCCATGCATAGACCAAAGGTTAGCTCTTTTTTATTCCTTTAGGACGATCTGAAAACTGTAAGAATCTATCAATGCGAGACCATGTTATATTCCCTTTGCGTACGCAATCCTAGCATTATTTTTTTCTCAAAAGAATGGTCTGTGGAAATGTGACTACTGTATTTCTGCGTTTATCAGTCTACTAATCTGACGATAACAAGTAAGCTGGACAAAAATATTGCTGTGAAAGTTTTATATATATATATATATATATATATATATATATATATATATATATATATATATATATATATATATACACACAGTACTGTGCAAAAGTTTTAGGCAGGTGTGAAAAAATGCTGTAAAGTAAGAATGCTTTCAAAAATAGACATGTTAATAGATTATATTTATCAATTAACTAAATGCAAAGTGAGTGAACAGAAGAAAAATCTAAATCAAATCCATATTTGGTGTGACCACCCTTTGCCTTCAAAACAGCATCAATTCTTCTCGGTACACTTGCACAAAGTCAGGGATTTTGTAGGCATATAGTCAGGTGTATGATTAAACAATTATACCAAACAGGTGCTAATGATCATCAATTCAATATGTAGGTTGAAACACAATCATTAAATGAAACAGAAACAGCTGTGTAGGAGGAATAAAAGTGGGTGAGGAACAGCCAAACTCAGCTAACAAGGTAAGGTTGCTGAAGACAGTTTACTGTCAAAAGTCATACACCATGGCAAGACTGAGCACAGCAACAAGACACAAGGTAGTTATACTGCATCAGCAAGGTCTCTCCCAGGCAGAAATTTCAAGGCAGACAGGGGTTTCCAGATGTGCTGTCCAAGCTCTTTTGAAGAAGCACAAAGAAACGGGCAACGTTGAGGACCGTGAGACGCAGTGGTCGGCCAAGGAAACTTACTGCAGCAGATGAAAGACACATCATGCTTACTTCCCTTCGCAATCGGAAGATGTCCAGCAGTGCCATCAGCTCAGAACTGGCAGAAAACAGTGGGACCCTGGTACACCCATCTACTGTCCGGAGAAGTCTGGTCAGAAGTGGCCTTCATGGAAGACTTGCGGCCAAAAAGCCATACCTCCGACGTGGAAACAAGGCCAAGCGACTCAACTATGCACGAAAACACAGGAACTGGAGTGCAGAAAAATGGCAGCAGGTGCTCTGGACTGATGAGTCAAAATTTGAAATATTTGGCTGTAGCAGAAGGCAGTTTGTTCGCCGAAGGGCTGGCAAGCGGTACACGAATGAGTGTCTGCAGGCAACAGTGAAGCATGGTGGAGGTTCCTTGCAAGTTTGGGGCTGCATTTCTGCAAATGGAGTTGGGGATTTGGTCAGAATTAATGGTCTCCTCAATGCTGAGAAGTACAGGCAGATACTTATCCATCATGCAATACCATCAGGGAGGCATCTGATTGGCCCCAAATTTATTCTGCAGCATGACAACGACCCCAAACATACAGCTTAAAGTCATTAAGAACTATCTTCAGCGTAAAGAACAAGAAGGAGTCCTGGAAGTGATGGTATGGCCCCCACAGAGCCCTGATCTCAACATCATCGAGTCTGTCTGGGATTACATGAAGAGAGAGAAGCAACTGAGGCTGCCTAAATCCACAGAAGAACTGTGGTTAGTTCTCCAAGATGTTTGGGCCAACCTACCTGCCGAGTTCCTTCAAAAACTATGTGCAAGTGTACCTAGAAGAATTGATGCTGTTTTGAAGGGTGGTCACACCAAATATGGATTTGATGTAGATTTTTCTTCTGTTCACTCTCTTTGCATTTTGTTAATTGATAAATATAGACTATTAACATGTCTATTTCTGAAAGCATTCTTACTTTACAGCATTTTTTCCCACACCTGCCTAAAACTTTTTGCACAGTACTGTATATATATATATATATATATATATATATATATATATATATATATATATATATATATATATATATATATATATAGTACTGTATATATATATATGTCTTGTAGTAGTTATTGCCAATAGGGACTGATTATTATTATTATTTTTTACATATAATTGTATTTATTTTTATGAATATGGAATGACAACAGGATCCGAAGGGGTTATTTCTATAATTTAAAACATTGTTAATACAGGTAATTAACATTTAATTAATGCACCACAAGGAGATTAAGTGCTAAAAGCCTGGGGCAATGTGATGTGAGGTGCTTGTACCTTGGCATATCGGATTTGGAGGGCTCCCGTCTCCTGCTGTTTGACACGGGAATCATGGGTAGAGACGAGCCCTCCATCCTTCCTCCACAAGATAGTGGGAGGTGGAGTGCCAGTAGCCAAACAGCTGAGCACTATGGTACCATCCACAGCCACAGTCTGGTTCACAGGGCCCTGTTTAATAACAGGAGGAGGTCTGTCTGATACAACTGCCAAAAGAGAAAGAGAGAGAAAGGAAATCACATTTTTACAACTGGAAACAATTTTCTAATCATTCGGCAGCAGGAGTTGACCTTAGAAAAACAAGCCCTAGCTAATTAAAATAATACACGTTCAAATACATGTTTCATTTTTTTCCAGGCATGTTTCTACGGCATATTCAAATTAGTGCTTTGGAATTTACCTTAAAAACAGCCAGGAGCATCAACAAAGCAATACTGTTAGCATACAAATGCAGTTGGATACAGGCACAAAACACTAATCATGAAGTCTTTGGAGAATTTTACTTAAAGAAATAGAATTAGGAAGTGGGCATTTTCATTCCAATTTGCAAATCTCAAACTGTAAATGTTTCCTAGTGGATCCAAATGATCTCAGGATTGTCTTACTGCATGCCAAGAAGGGAAATCACTTCATTGAATCCTACTGCTGGGCTCCTGCAATTAAATAACCCAGTGGTAAAATGAAAGTATATCTACTGCATTTAGTAGATTACTTTTATATCAGTATAAGCTGCACTATTTCATTTGGCATACTAAAAAGGAGATTTTTCATATAGTAATGATAGCTTATATTTGGTATTTAATAACACATGAATAATTAGTGTTAAGACAATCCTGACCTGCCTATTCTTTCAAATGTCCACTGCTGGAAGAAATTTTCCACACAGACAGATGTGATTTAAGAGATAAAAGAGCCTAACTGCTTCAACTGTGTCCATGAGTAAAAGAAAGACATTATTCAAGTTCTGTTTTTTTTTTTTTTATTAAATATGGTTAACAAAAGCATAACAGTTTTAGTTGGGTTTAAATAATTGTAAAAGTTGCATCTGGCTTTGAATAAAAGACTTAAAGGGTATAAAATAGCAATCTGGCATATACATATTTACTTGAACTTTACAAACAAGTACCATCGCCTTCACCTGAAAAAGCGTTCCATTTCGTTTCCTCATAAGCTGATTTGTTTAATGCCTGTATAGATTTGAACAGCAGGCACCTGGCTCATTGAAGACAGGTCACCTGGTTCAGGGTATTTCCCTCAATTGGAAAGCAGAACCACTTTTCCTACTGCTATGGAAACGCAAATGGACTGCTTTTTATCTGTCTGCAGCTGGATTATTTATTCATTTTCACAAACAATTAGTAGCCATTAACCTTTGCTTAAAGAAACATGAACATTTTGTTTTGACGGACAGCTCCAAAAAGCAGTACTGTAAATTAAACTAGGGCAGCTGAAAGGCCTGCACTCATCATACAGATGGATTTACAGTCTAATACTAGTCAAAATAAACCTTTACCATTAGTAACTACTTTCAGAATATACAGCTATTAAGATATTATATCATATCCATAACATACTTCATTTATTAGAAACACCCTGCAATATTTTATCTGTGCTACGTTAAGTAGTAAAATGGGAAATATGAATTATGGCACAAAACAGCTTTCTCAAATCTAAACTATAGTCGAATATTTTTCCTTGTCTTTTGCAGCCTTACATTAATATTTCTTTCAAATAAATCAGCTGGTGCACCCTTGTCTTCAACTGATTATTGATACATTTTCTGAATGTTTTTAGTTTTACTCACCAAATACCCCCTGACTTCAATCAACCCTTGACAGTAATCAAATCATTCAACTTCAGTTCAATGGCACCAACCAACTTAACATAGTTTTAGGCAATTCATCACTGTTTTCTCGAAAACATCTCCTTATACATAATTGTAACCAGCATGTACATCTCTTCTTTAATCCTATTAGACCCTACTCATACATCAAGCAACATGGCATGTCCTAGAGGTTCAAACTATCCATGATCTAGGACTTGCAAAAGTCATGATTTGACATCCACTGTCTGAAAGAGCAGTGTTTACATACTGTTCCTATCAGTTGTTATGCATGGATAGCATTGAGCTAAAAGTCGACTTTAGCCCTGACATATTTACATTACTTGCTGAAATTAGATAGGCATCCGTCATTGTGTTTTAAACCCAAAACACAATCCTGAAGTTGGGGGGGTCGACTAATACCTGAGCAAACATATGAATCAATCTGTAATTTATAGTAAAAGCCTATATTTTCTGATTACGATGATCGATGGCAGCATGAACGTTATGGAGGGGTATAATAATAATAATAACAATAATAATAATAATGTTCCCTTTC